>JAWRVF010000053.1:600000-976397 GCA_036785485.1 Physcomitrellopsis africana | reverse complement strand
TGAAGGATATAAGATAAAATGTTAGCAAAGAGACAAAGAAAAGATTACAAAACTAGAATGATTTCCAAAACAAAGAATTGGATGGATAACAGCAAGGAGCTACATGATTAATAAGAACAAGGAACTAGATTGATATTAAGAAACAAGACAATACTTTGGATTGCTCCAAGGCTTGTGTTGGCAAGATTAAGATATACCTTGATCTTGCCTCCTATTTATACTACAAGGCGTATGTCCTATTGAATCTTCTAAGAGTATTTTAGAAGATTGTAAAAGATTGAAGAAGATTCCAAAAGATTGAGACAAATTCAAGAAGATTAAAGAAGATTTTAGAAGATTCTAAAAAACTATAAGAGATTTTAGAAGACTGAAAAAGGTTTTAGAAGGTTCTAGAAGACTAAAGAAGATTCTAAAAGCTCTTGGAAGATTCTAAAAAATTATAAAAGATTTTAAAAGACTATGAAAGGTTCTAGAAGATTACAGAAGATTCTAGAATGTGGTGACTTGAATTATGTCTGTAACATGTATTGCATATGTTGCTAGCTTGTGAAACAAGCTAATTATATGGAGCACATATAATAAACTTGTCTTATAAGTTTGACACATGTCTTGTAAATTGGACACGTTGTCGTATTGCATTTACGTGCAGTGTATAAAAATATTAAATATCTTATATCTATTGTTAATACATGTGTGAGACCTAGATGTTATTTTTGAAGATATTATAAGGAGAGGATTTATTATAGCCACTTAGTTAGTGAATTAAGATGGCTATTTGTTTTGTTCCTATCTTATTTATATCCTAGAATAGACTCTTTTGTAATTAGAAGAAAAGTAAAGGTTGTTTACCTTTCTAGTTGACTTTTGAGGTAGAATGGACCTTGTGAGGGGTAAGAAAGAAGAGCATGGGGTGAATAAGGCCTGTCCAATAGGATTTGGCTGCCCAAGTGGGCATCTCATAGTCTAATATGGAAAGAAAGGGAGATATACTCCTATTGCTAGACCGAGGATTGGGAGGCAGTTTTGAATGGTGAACTTTGGAGAGAGATAGCTCTGAGGAGATAGAAGAAATTATAATGAAAATTTGTGGGTGTGTTCTTCAAGTTATGAGGATTCTAGAACCTACTCACTTGCTTGTTTTGGAGTTGTGAGCAAAAAATTATGCTTGTTTTAGTAGAGTAGGGTTTGCTGCCACCAGATGAAGAGGGGCAGAAACTTTGAGCTACCACTGCAAGTTTGATTTCAACTCTTTCTTAGTGAAATTTATAGAAATTGTTGAAAATTTTGCTAGCTTTCTATTAAGACATCTCTTGTAGTATTTGGAGTTGAAGAGCAAAAGTTGTGAGCTTGAGAGTGAGAAAGGGTTTGCTGCCATCTGATGAAGAGGGGCAGAAACTTTGTTCAACCACCTAAGTCGGACAGTCTCTTTAATCCTTTTGATAATTTAGGTGCTTGTAGTAGCTTGTGTAAGCTTTCCACAAAAACAAAAATCAATACATTTAGAGCTTTGATGAAAGTTTTATGAGCTGTGAAGTATCAAAGAGGGAAAATTGTTGCTAGGGTTTGAAGAGTAGAATCAACTAGCTACAAAATCTGGAGTTTGAGAGGCATGCATGTGAAATTTTAGAACAAGTTAGATGATGGAGTGAGCTTTCTAAAAAGCTATTTCATGTCCAATTTGAAGAAAGGAAGTGATCACAACAAAGGCTGAAGTAAAGAGGAGCTTTGCTGCCTTTGCATTTGCTTGGAAATTTTAGCGCCTACTTCTTTTAGCCATAACTTTTAAACGGTAAGTCACCTATTTGTGAAATTTTGATATATTTTACAATGGATTATTGGCTTTCCATAGACTATAATCACGCTTGATTCGACCTTTGGATGAATTTTTAGTGATTTATTTAGTTTCAGCATGTTGTATAACTTGTATTCCTCATATGCGGTTGTATTTTGAGGTATACTTGAATACATACATACTTTGCTTATACCTTTTATATAAGTATATATACTTGTATTTATATCAAGTATTTATACAAGTATTTGTTTGTATAAGTATTATACCAAGTATTATATATTATTTTATATAAGTATTTATACAAGTATTATACAAGTATTTATACAAGTATTTGTATAAGTATTATTCAAGTATTTATACTTTATATTTGTACAAGACTTGTACAAGTATAATACAAGTATAACTTGAAAGCTTGAACAAATATTGTGCAAGTATAGAACATACTTACACGGCTTCCTCTCATGTTCCCTGCTAGTTCTAGTAGCAGCTAGGAACCCATCGTTTTCCCAAGGCAAATTCTCTCTACCCGACAACGTGTTGGAGGTCCTATAGAATATTACCACATAACTCTTAAATAGATAATATATATAGAGACAAGAGTAAAGCCTTCTTCACTCTTATCAATGCCTTTTTTGTTCCTAGTCTTATTTCAAGAATCTCTACTCTTCTTGTTTTTGGCAATAGCCATTATAATTTAATATTATTTCATCTTTAAGTGATTGTTTATTTTTTTTAAATGACACAAGAGTATTTTGATACTTTAATTGTTTGTGTTTCAAATTCTTGGTAGTTTGACAAGAATAAAGAATCATTATTTTTATTTTATATTTAAAAAATAAATGGATTATTCTACTTCTATTTTAATATTTAAAAATTAAAAACTATCTATTTTTAAACTAATATTCTTTACTTTCTAACCTTGATTTTTTTTCTTAAAGAGAATAGATCATCTCTCTTTGTAGAAATTTTTATTTGATATTAGAGGTTGCAAATTATCTTCCTCTATTTTGAATTGTTGATTTATTAAGTTATCTAAGATAGAAGAAAAAATTATAAATGCTATACTTAATAAAAGTGAGAATAGATTTGTAACTATTGCAAATCTTTAATAGCTTGTCAACATTTTTAGGGTAGAAATTTCATGCATCACTAATATCAACCATGAAAGTATTATTTCTATGTCTATGGAAGAAGTCCAAAGCCTATGTTAAGAAGTTGTGTAATTAAAAGAAGTAAGCAGATTGGCCTCACAACTAAATCCAAGAAGTATTGCTTCTACAAGCATAAAAGAGATAAAGATTAATATACTTGAGAAGTTTTACAGAATAAGATCAAAATTTTGAGGATTTCTGTAATAAGTCAAATTTTATCTAAGGTTGCATCTTTTTCAATAAGCTAATGGATTTACTGAAGTTAGATTTATAGACATATTTCTATTTAGAAGTGCTCTTTTTTGATATGTATCTTTAATTAAAAAAAAAAAGAACCAATATTATCAAGAAGGTCTATGCTTATATAATGGAAAAGCTAAGCATATTGCTCAACATTTTTTAAAGAAGTAACATAGTCACAAAATGAAGAGTATGATTACAAGAGAAGACTATATATTAAAAAATGAATTTTTTCAAATACAATAGGGACTGTGCGGCTAAAATCATATGCAACACCTAATAAAGGTTATATTTTCTCTTTTGATCTCTCACCTTGTTTTACAATAGATGTGTCTTTAGGACGTAGAAATTACAAAATCTTTGCTTTATTAGATTGAAGAGCCTCAGCTTGTTTCATAGATAAAGATTTTATCAATAAACAAAAAATAATTTTAATTAAGAAAACTAAATCCATACACATGAAAGTCATAGATAATCATTTGTTATCATCTAAAAATATTATCTATAAAATAAATCTTTTAGATATAGCAACTAAAGAATATAATAGTATAATAATATTTAATATGATTAAATCTCCTTCCATCCCAATTATTTTAAAATTATTATGGTTAAAAAAATATAATCCTCAGATATATTGGATTTTTTATATATTTGATTTTTTTATAGATTAATCCAAAAATCTATTAATCAAATGAAAATACATAAGCCTAATATATCTAAGCCTTTATTGATAGGTGCAAAAGTTTTTAAACATGCGGCAAAACAATGATTATCTTTTGCTATATATACCATACATATTTTTTTTCTTGAAAAGACTACAAGTGGTATTTCTAGCCAATATCCAATTTTTCAAGATATTTTTAGGAAAAAAATATAAATATTCTTTCATAGCATCAAATTTATGATTATTCAATCAATCTTCAAGAAAGAGCTCAACCACTATTTGGACCAATCTATAATTTATTGTAGAATAAGTTGGCTGCATTAAAGGAATATATTGATAAAAATTTGGCTAAAAACTTCATATACCATTCAAAATCTCCAATAAGAATTTCTATTTTATTTGAAAAGAAAAAAGATGGATTGTTGCAGATGTACATAAATTATTAAGGATTCAATAAAATTATCTTTAAAAATAAGTATTTTTTATCTTTTATTTTAAGAATTTTTAATTGACTCAGTTAAGCAAAAATCTATATAAAAAGAGATCTATAATAAACCTATGATAAAGAATTTTTTTATAATCATGGATTTTTTTTAAAAAATGGTATCATTATTCAGAAGATCACTATATATACAGATCACAAGGACCTCAAGTATTTTATATCAACACATATATTAAATCATCACTAGGCTTGTTGGAGCATATTTTTATTAAAATTTAAATTTATTATCACTTATCAATTAAAGAAACAATAATATTTGTATGATGCTCTTTTTAGATGTCCTTATCTTGCATCATAAGAAAAAGATGCAGCTTTTGATTAACAAAAGATGATTTTTTTGAAACCAAAATAATTTCATTTTTGAACAATGAAATTGATATTGACTATTGATTCAATTTTTTTCAAGCAAGTCTAATCAAGTATGTCTTTAGACATTCTTATTTATGATATTAAGAATAATTTATTTAAATCTCATGATACTTCGAAGTTCAAGTTCAAGATCAATTTACTTTATTTTAAAGGATGCTTGTATGTTCTAAAAGATGAAGGACGACTATGTGTTCTTGAAGCTCGTTATAACTTTCCTGTGATAGGACATTTTGAATACAATAAGACTTTGAAACTAATATCAAGAAATTTTTAGTTGTTTCAAATATAAAAGATAATTAAAAAATATTTACAATCATGTGATATTTGTTTAAGATTAAAACTCCTTATCATTGATCTTATGGACTTTTCAAACTATTATTTATATTAGAATAATTATGATCTTTTGTCTTTATAGATTTTATCATAGACCTATCAATTTTAAATTTATATGATTCTATATTTGTGATTGTAGATCATTTCACCAAGATGGCATATTTTTTATTATGTATAAAATCTATTGTAGGTGAAGAAATAGCTAAATTCTTCTTTTATAATATCTATTGCTATTATGGATTACTAAAAAATATTTTTATGAAATAAAGGGATGTAATTTGTATTAAAATTTAAAAAAATTCTTTTTAAGATATTGAAGGTGGATATAAAACTATCTTTAGCCTTCCATCTTCAAATTGATAGATAAGCAGAATGAATAAATCAAGTTTTGGAGTAGTATTTGAGGTGTACCATCAATTATCATCAAAATGATTGGATAATTCTTTTACTATTAGTAGAATTTGCTGACAATAATTTGATATATTTTTCTACTAAAAAAAAATCATTTTTTGCCAATTATGGTTATTATCCATGACTTGATACTTTTGACTTCTTAAAAGCTGATAATCTTGTAATGGAAGACTTGGCAAATTAATTGTTAGAATTATATATAACAATAAAGGTAAAATTAAAAGAAGCTCAAGAATGATAAAAGACCATCATAAATGTCTATTGTAAGAAACAACTTCAATTCTATATTGGTGAGAAGGTATGGCTACTTTGTTGTAATATCAAGACTATTCGTTTTTATAATAAGTTAGATTATTGTAAACTTGGACCATTTTTAATTTGTAAATAAGCCAATTTAATTACTTATCAATTATATCTATTGGAGTCTATGAAGATCTATCTTCTATTCCATACATCTTTACTTGAGCCATATTAGAAAATGGATATACAAGAAAAAAAACAAATGCCACTACTTTTTATAAAAGTGAACAACAATAAAAAATTTGAGGTGAAAGAGATCTTAGATTTGAGATGATGCCAAAATAAGTTAGAATATCTTATACATTGGCATGGATATAATATTAGTACATATATATGAGAGCCATCCAAGAATCTAACAAATATATTAATTAAAATCAATACAATTCATCAATCATATTTATCAAAATCAAGATAAAAAAATATTTATTATAAAATAAAGTAAATTCAATGGAAATATTGTGTATCATTGCTTATTATTTTATTAGACTTTTAATGTTAAAAAAATAAAAAAATCAATAACTAATAAATCAGCTTAAGAGCTATCATTTGCTAATTTATTAGACAAAGACATTATGAATGTCATAACCTTCAAGATGACGAAATAGAAATGAAGATTTTCAAAAACAACATGTTTTTCTTTGAATTGATGGCAAGATACAACATGTTTGGTATCAAGACCTTGGAAGAGACTTCCAATGTTTGGTGATATTTTTAAAAGTAATAACTACTCTTAATAGTGTTTCAAATATATATTTTTTAAAGAAGTTATAAAGGCCTCAACAATAATCAAATATTAGGATGGTCCTTCCACCTTGATATGAGATACTATCAATGGTTAAGAAGACCTATCAATTACCTTCAAAAGGAAAAAAGATTAGAGTATGTGGTAAATATAATTTGATGTATCTTAGACTTCCTCAATATAGAATTACTGTTCCTTGTAGAATTCATCTTTAGAAGGGAGGATAATATCATGGATATAAGATTTACTCTAATAATTATTTTGATAACATGGATAGATAGAAGTAAATAAAAATAGATTAATTTGATAATATCTTATAAAGAAGCTTATTAAAAGCTTTATAGACACGGTTTCATCTTTATTCATATTTATAAGTGATTAATAGATTAAAAACTTGGCCAAAAAATTAGCCATATATTATACATCTTGATAAGCTATAGAATAAGCTAATTAAATGTTGTACATGTTGATAGCTTGTAGAACAAGCTAATTACATGGTGCACATATAAGAAACTTATCTTATAAGTTTGACACATATTTTGCAAATTGAATATGTATCAGAAGTCCTATAGAATATTGTCACGTAGCTCTTAGATAGGTAATATATATAGAGATAAGAATGAAGCCTTTTTCCCTCTTGTCAAGGCCTTTCTTCTTTCCAATCTTATTTCAAGAGTCTTTACTCTTCTTGTCTTTGGTAATAGCTATTCTAGTTTAATATTATACTATCTTTGAATGATTCTTTATTCTTTTTGAGTGATATAAGAATATTTTGATACTTTAGTTATTTGTGTTTCATATCTTTAACATCTCTTATTGTTCTTAAAATTTTCTATTCTATAATTATCTAATTTTTTTTAGGATCCATCATTAGACTATCATTAAAAATGATATATTATAAAAAATCAACTTGAATAGTGTGAAATACACACTTTTCTATCTTGGCATATTGAGAGTCCTACCAATGGATCCTAATTGGTAGATTGATTAAAAGTATAGTCTTAAATCATTAAGTTATATAAATACTATAATTAGAGATTTTTTTGATTATTTAAGTATTTATTAGAATTTAAAAGTATTTATAAATATAAAATTCTTATTAAAAAAAAAGTTATAAAAATGGAATCTTAGTAAGTCTTGGAGGCAATTATTTTAGCTGATTTAGTATTTTAATTTATTATTAAGTATTAAAAACTAATTATTGAGACCTATGTCTATATTGGCCTTCTATTTATAAGTATTATTTATTAAAAACCTATAAATATTATTTAATAGGTAGAAGAAGCATGAAAAAAAAATCTCATATCTTTTAAATTATTTTTATAAAAAATAGGATTTTTAGTTGATTTATATTAAGTTTATTATTATAAAAAAATTTCCAAGGTATAATAAAATAGATTTAAATTGATATTATCATCTTAGAAATATTATAGGTATTTTTAGAATTTATTTAGAATTTTTAGAGCAATTTTGAAAACTTTGGTAAAAATAAGTTTTATCACCTTGGGAGCCATTATGAAGAAATGGAGTAAGATTTGAAGGCCATATGAAATTCTTAGGCTAATAGGGTGTTTTTGAATACCATGGTGAAGTCAAAAATATAAAATTATTAGTTCTACTAGTATAAAATAGGAGGACTAGCAGCTAATATAGTTCTTATAAGAAGGGAGGTGCTCAAGTTCCATATGGGTTGTGGCGCCTTGGATGTAGGTAGAAGGATAAGACTAAGACTTTGTGGCCTTTCAAGGACACCCATATACACTACTTGTGAGCCTTGATGAGGTTTGAACTCATGATCTTTTAAGCAAAAAATCCTTGAATTAAAAATTTTTTACTTAATTTTTTTATTATTTATCTTCTAATTTTGAATTATCATAACTTATTCATAGTAAATTAGATTTATTAATTTTTTTAAATTATTAGAAAGATAAAAAAATTACCTATTCAAAAATATAATTTTTATTTTTTATTTTTTATTAGGTAAAAATCTAGTGAACAAATTGTAATTAATTTTGTAATGTGTAATTATTTAATTGCACATATTTTATTTGTTTTTTTGTTGTTCTTCTCCTTCATTGTTGTTTATTTCTCCTTATACTTCATATTACAATTTATAAGCAACTCTTAATTGAAGCCACCTTATTATTTGGATTGAGGAGTAAATTTTATCCTCACACATATAGTCTTGTATCTCTAAGTTTTTGTAATACATATCAGATATAAAATTCTTAATAATTTTTTATATATTTATAGTAGATAAAAAAATTATCTAAATAAAAAACAATAAAATCATTAAAAAATTTACAAAAAATGTCATTCATAAGATGTTGAAAAGTAGCTGGTGCATTCATAAGTCCAAAAGGCATGACATTATATTTAACATATCCATACCTATTTAGAAATGCAATCATACATTCATCATCTTTTTTGATGCAAACCTCTTAATATGCTCTTTGTAGATTTTTTTTTGTATAGATCTTTACTTGATTTAGTTGATCAAGAAGTTTTAAAATGAAAGATAAAAGATGCCTATTCTTAATGGTAATCTTATTAAGTCTTTAATAATCTATATATATCTGCAATGACTTGTCTTTTTTCTTCACAAATAAAATAAAAACTCTTATTAGAGATTTTGAATAGCATATGTAGTCCTTAGCCAAATTTTTATCAATATATTCCTTGAATTCAGCCAATTTATCCTGTAATAAATTATAGATTGGTCCAAATGGTGATTAAGCTCCTTCTTGAAGATCAATTGAACAATCATAAGGTCAATGTTATAAAAGAATATCTATATTTTTTTGTTCAAAAATATCTTAAAAATCTTAATATTAGATAGAAATTCCACTTATAGCTTTTTTAGCATGCAAAATATATATGGCGTATATAACAAAAGATGGTCTTTGTTTTGTTGCATGTTTGAAAACTTTCATACATATTAATAAAGGTATGGATGTATTAAATTTATATATTTTTACTTGATTTATAGATTTTTGGATTAAACTACAAGAAAAGTCAAAGTTAAGAGAAGTCCAATCTATTTGAAGATTATATTTTTTTAACCACAATAATCCTAAAATAATTAAATTGAAAAGAGATTTAATTATATTAAATATTATTCCATTAATATATCCTTTAGTTGGTATATCTAAAAGAATAGTTTTATAGGTGGCATCTCTAGACGGTGTTGGATAGAGAGAATCTACCTTGAGAAAACATCGAGTTCCTAGCTGCTATTAGAATTAGCAAAGAACATGAGAGGAAGCCATGAAACTGTCTTATATACTTGCACAATACTTATTCAAGCTTCCTCATTATACTTGTATTATATTTGTTCAAATATAAAGTATAATCCTTTGTATAATATTTATAGAAATACAAAGTATAATCCTTTATATAATACTTATAGAAATATAAAATATAATTCCTTGTATAATACTTGTAAAAATATAAAATATATTTCCTTATATAATACTTGTAGAAATACATAGTATAATCTTTTATATAATACTTATAGAAATATAAAGTATAATCCTTTGTATAATACTTCTATAAATACTTTATATAATAATTATATAAATAATTAATATAAATATAAGTATATATACTTATATAATATATATAAGCAAAGTATGTATATACTCAAGTATACCTCAAAATACAGCTGCATATGAGGAATACAAGTTATATAATTAGCTGAAGCTATATAAATCACTAAAAATTCATCTATATGTCAAATCAAGCATATTTATAGTCTATGGAAAGCTAATAATACATTATAAAACATATAAAAATTTCACAAATAGAGGTCTTACCGTTTAAAAGTTATAGCTAAATGAAAAAGGTATTAAAAATTCCCAACAAATGCAAAGGTAGCAAAGCTCCTCTTCACTTCAGCCTTTGTTGTGGTTGCTTCCCTTCTCCAAATTGGACATGCAATAACTTTTTAGATATTTCACTTTTTCATCTAACTTGTCTTAAAATTTCACATGTATGCCTCTCAAACTTCAGATTTTATAGCTAGTTGAATCTACCCCTCAAACCTTAGTAACAATTTGCACTCTTGTCACTTCACAATTCATAAAATTTTCATAGAAGCTTCAAATGCATTGATTTTTGTTTTTATGGAAATCTTATACAAGTTATTATAAACACCTAAAATTTCAAAAAGATTGAAGAGATTGTCGAACTTGGATAGTTGAACAAAGTCTCTCCCCCTCTTTATCCGGTGGCAGCAGACCTTTTTCCACTCTTTCTTTTCAACTCCAAATGCTATAAAAAATAGCTTGATGGAAAGCTAATACAATTTTTCAGACTTTCTACAAATTTTGCTAAGAAAGAACTTAAATCAAACTTGTAGTGGCAACTCAAAGTTTCTGCTTTCACTTCTCGATAGTAGCAAACTTGACTTTATTAAAACAAGCCATAACTTTTTGCTCACAACTTCAAAACAAGCAAGTGAATAGGCTTTGAAATTCTCACAACTTGAAAAACACACCTTCTAATTTTCATTACAAAAGCTTCTATATCCTTGGAGCTTTGCCTCTCCAAAATTTGCATCCTAAAAACTACCAAATCCTAGGTCCAATAAGAGGAATATCCTTTGCTTTTCCTCTACATTAGCACATGCCACACCCATATGGGCAGCCAAAATCCTATTGGATAGGCCCTATTATCCCCATACTCTTCTTTCTTATCCCTTATAAGATTCATGCTACGTCAAAATCAACAAGAAAGATAAAATAACTTTTATCTTTCTTCTTAGTACAAAAGAATCTATTCTAAGGTAAAAATAAGGTAGGAACCAAATAAATAGCTATCCTTATTTACTAATTAAGTGGCTAAAATAAATCCTTCTCTTAGAATATCTTCCAAAATAGCCTCTAATATTCATACATAGACAACAACAACAAATAACCATCTATGACTTCCACATGTACAGATTTAGTTTTTTTAATTAAAGGTGTTTCTTATTTTTTGATCAAATCTTCATTTATGAAACAAGTTGAGGCTTTTGAATCTAATAAGACAAAGACTTTGTAATTTCTAGGTCCTAAAGACACATCCATTATAAAACAAGATAAAAGATCAGAAGAGAAAATATGACCTTTATTAAGTATTGCATATGATTGCAGCTGCTGTCATGTAGTATGATCTATCTGAAAATATATTAGATATTTGGTTGTAAAGAATTTTCTTACAACTTATTGATAAGACTCCAATAAGTAATTTTTTCTTAATAAAAAAGACAAATAATACAAAGATATTATAAAAGAAATTTATATTAATATAAAACCCTTTAGTATTCAAATAGGTTTGTACATAAAGTCTTGGTTCCTAAAGAATTTCTTTAGGTTGTATAAAAGGCTCAAATTGCAATAATATCCTTCAATAGCTTATTCATCAATAAAGAATTATTTCTTCTCAAACTTTAGAGTTCAATAACTCTTGATTCAACTATTCAATTTAATTAAAAGCTTTTTAAAATATAGATAATATTCTTAAGCTTTGTCACAAAAAAAAATCAAGTATAGATTTGTATCCAATATCTTAAAAATCCTAGCAGGTGCTTAAAATCCTAGTTTAGAGACACTTGAGCACTGTTTTTTTTATATCTCACAAATCCAAAATCCTAATGCTACAAAACATATTTATATAGTCTTGTGACATAAACATATATACTTTAAAAACTTTGAGCTAAAAATTTATCAAATTGCCTAAGATATAGCTCAAAATATAACCACTAGTTAAGTAGAGTCACTTATTGCCCTTTGATTATAAGCACTAATTTTAACTTCTTATATCTATTTTATTCCAACTTAGATTTCATTAAGCCATACATAAAAATTGTAGCCAAGAAAGTGCTCTTTTCAATCCCAATTGCTAATCCTCTATTGCTTTCTATATACACAAGTTATACCTAAAAGAAGGACATGTCACGGTGCCGGTAGAGAGAATTTGCCTTGGGAAAACGCCGGGTTCCTAGCTGCTACTAGAACTTGTAGGGAACATGAGAGGAAGCCGTGCAAGTATGTTCTATACTTGCACAATATTTCTTCAAGCTTTGAAGTTATACTTGTATTATACTTATACAAGTCTTGTACAAATATAAAGTATAAATACTTGAATAATACTTATACAAATACTTGTATAAATACTTATATAAATCCTTGGTATAACATTTATACAAATACTTGTATAAATCCTTGGTATAATACTTGTACAAATACTTGTACAAATATTATGTATAATACTTGTAGAATACTTATAGAATACTTGTATAAATACAAGTATATATACTTGTATAAAAAGTATAAGCAAAGTATGTATGTATTCAAGTATACCTCAAAATACAACCGCATATGAGGAATACAAGTTATACAACAAACTGAAACTAAATAAATCACGAAAAATTCATCCAAAGGTCGAATCAAGCGTGCTTATAGCCTATGGAAAGCCAATAATCCATTGTCAAACATATCAAAATTTCACAAATAGATGACTTACCATTTAAAAGTTATGGCTAAAAGAAGTAGGCGCTAAAATTTCCAAGCAAATGCAAAGGCAGCAAAGCTCCTCTTCACTTCAGCCTTTGTTGTGATCACTTCCCTTCTCCAAATTGGACATGCAATAGCTTTTTAGAAAGCTCACTCCATCATCTAACTTGTTCTAAAATTTCGCATGCATGCCTCTCAAACTCCAGATTTTGTAGCTAGTCGATTCTACTCTTCAAACCCTAGCAACAATTTTCCCTCTTTGACACTTCACGGCTCATAAAACTTTCATCAAAGCTCCAAATGTATTGATTTTTGTTTTTGTGGAAAGCTTACACAAGCTACTATAAGCACCTAAAATATCAAAAAGATTGAAGAGACTGTCCGACTTGGGTGGTTGAACAAAGTCTCTGCCCCTCTTCGTCGGGTGGCAGCAAACCCTTTCCCACTCTCAAGCTCACAACTTTTGCTCTTCAACTCCAAATGCTACAAGAGATGTCTTGATAGAAAGCTAGCACAATTTTCCACACTTCTATAAATTTCACTAAGAAAGAGTTGAAATCAAACTTGCAGTGGCAGCTCGAAGTTTCTGCCCCTCTTCGTCGGGTGGCAGCAAACCTCACTCTACTAAAACAAGCATAACCTTTTGTTCACAACTCCAATACAAGCAAGTGAGTAGGTTCTAGAATCCTCACAACTCGAAGAACACACCCACCAATTTTCACTACAAACACTTCTATCTCCTCGGAGCTATCTCTCTCCAAAGTTCACCACTCAAAAACTGCCTTTTCTCTCGGTCTAACAAGAGGAGTATATCTCCCTTTCTTTCTATATTAGACTATGAGACGCCCACATGGGCAGCCAAATCCTATTGGATGGGCCTTATTCACCCCATGCTCTTCTTTCTTACCCTTCATAAGGTCCATTCTACCTCAAAAGTCAACAAGAAAGGTAAAACAACCTTTACCTTTCTTCTAATTACAAAAGAGTCTATTCTAGGATATAAATAAGGTAGGAACAAAACAAATAGCCATCTTAATTCACTAACTAAGTGGCTATAATAAATCCTCTCCTTATAATATCTTCTAAAATAACCTCTAGCACTCACACATATATTAACAATAGATACAAGATTTTTCATATTTTTATACACTGCACGTAAATGCAGTATGACAACGGACATATACATAGTTACCTATATGATTAGATAGAACTAGATAAAAGAAGATAAAAGCAGGTTAATTCGATAATATCTTTAGAGAAACTTCCTAGAAACTTCATAGACGCTGCTTTGACTTTATAAGTGTCCATAGTAGACTTTTGGATTAGAAACTTGGTCAATAAGTTAGCCACATGTCGCACATATTGGTAGCTTGAAGACGAAGCTAAATACGTGGCGAACATATAGGAAACTTGCCCTGCAAGTTTGACACGTGTCTTGCAACTTGGACACGTGTCTTGTAAATTGGACACGTGTTGGAGGTCCTATAGAACGTCGCCACTTAGCTCTTAGGTAGATAGTATAAATAGAGACAAGAGTGAAGCCTTCTTCACTCTTGTCAACTCCTTTCTTGTTTCCAGTCTAGTTCAAGGGTCTCTAGTTTTCTTGTCTTTTTGGCATTAGCCATTCTAGTTTCTTTTTAATTTATATACTTCTTTATATTTATTTCTTTGAGAGAGGTCTCACTTGTTTATTTGACTTCATCCAATTATTGTCCTTGACAGATTGACAAGAGTACACATACAGTATCAGAGCTTTGTCTTTTCTTGATTAAGAGTGGATTACTCCTTTCTCTTGATAAGACATAAGCATATTAGAAGTTGTAGAGTACCCACTTCTAAACTGATATTGTTTCTAGAATTTTTTTCTTTTGAGTGTGTGTTCCGTATTTCTTGAAGTAAGAGTAGACATCTTCTTTTCTATTATATTATCATGGCAGAGCTTGCGGAAATGAAGAGTGCAATGGCACAAATGCAGGAGCAAATGAGAGAACTAATGCTTGCAATGCATCAACTCAGTTTACCACCACAAGGAGCATCAAGATTAGCAGGAAGTGAAGATGTAGAGATGGTTGGAGCTACGTCAATATCTACACCAAACCATGCTACCTCACCGATGATGGAGCACCATTCAAACGTTAGAGAACCAAAAATCAGTTTGCTTGAGAAGTTTGATGGCACAAGATCTAAGTTTGATTCTCATCTGTCGAAGTCTGTTGGTGATCGAACCGTTATGCCCGTTTATCCTCTGCTTGAGGATCGCGGGTTAAGTTTTATTGGAGCGTTACTTTGGGTCCTACTGTATTACCTGATTTTCATGCACCTTTGAACAGCGTGATCCAATATTGGATAATTTGGGCATTTTTAGCAGAATTTTGATCTATGTATGGAGAGCATGATGCTGGTCGTTATTTACTGACCAGCAGATTCAAATCCTCGACAAGGCAATCGTCCCGGTGTCATTATACGACCGCCATTTTGACGACGACAGCGATACGACATCAAGTAGAGACGATCTTTGCTTATTGTCGGTCAATTTTTCTACGGATTATAATATGAGGTAAAGGTAAAAAGTTAATCTCAAATCTACCGATCGCCGAGACATTGGAGTCAAGCGATATTTTTTCTTTGTGGTATGACTATTCGACTTTTTGAGTTTCAATCCGAGAATCGTACAAGGGAAACTCAACGTTATTATTCAATGGCAACATCTTCACCAAATGTACATTTGGAAGTAGAAGACATGCAAATTGACGCAGTACATTTCAAACCTCTTACTGAATAAGAAAAGATTCGTCGTTGCCAAGGAGGATTATGCTTATATTGTGGAGAACCTAAACACACTGCTCAACATTGTCCAAAGAAACGACGCAACTATAAAATGAGGGGTACGGCGGTCAAAGGAGACAACATGTCGGAAAACGAATTTGTCCAGCTACAATAGGGACCGTGCAGCTGGAACCCTGTACAATTTCCAGTAAAGGTCCTATTCTCTCCTCAGAATCCTCTCCTTGTTTTATGATAGATGTATATTTAGGACCAAAAAATTACAGAGCCTCTGCCTTATTAGATTCAGGAGCCTCAGCATGTTTTCTAGATGAACAATTTGTTAAGAATCGTAAAATACCTTTAATACAAAAACCTAAATCCGTACATGTAGAAGTCATAGATGGTCGCCCATTGTCCTCAGGAGATGTCACTCATGAAATCCGTCCTATAAAAGTAACAATAGATGAATTAAGCATAATAGACTTATATATTATTTAACGTAATTAAATCTCCATCTATCGTTATTCTAGATTTATCATGGCTGAAAAAATATAACCTCAAATAAGATTTAAATTCGTGAACTTGTTTTTTCTAGGATGTTAATAAACATCGCCGATCGATAAAGCCCTGAGCTGATGCGATGCAACACTGTCTTAATAAGTGCAAAAGCTTTTATACACGCAGCAAAAGAAGGACCAACTTTTGCTATTTACGCAACACCCATTTCTGATAGTGGAAAGGCTTCAAGTGGCATTCCAAGCCAATACCGAAACTATCAAGATGTTTTTGAGAAGAAGAATGCTGATATTCTTCCGGAGCATTGCCCATATGATTGTTCGATTGATCTCAAAGAGGGATCTCAGCCTCCTTTTGGACCAATCTACAATTTATCACAAAATGAGTTAGCTGAACTCAAGGAGTATATTGAAGAGAATCTGGCCAAGAACTTCATACGCCATTCCAAATCTCCTGCAGGAGCTCCAATTCTATTTGTGAAGAAAAAAGATGGATCATTACGAATGTGTGTAGATTATCGGGGACTTAACAAGATCACTATCAAGAACATGTATCCACTACCTTTAATCTCTGGACTTCTTGATCAACTAAATCAAGCTAAGATCTATACAAAAATAGATCTACGAGGAGCATACAACTTGGTTCGTATTAAAGAAGGAGATGAATGGAAAACTGCATTTCGAACAAGGTATGGACATTTCAAATATAATGTTATACCTTTTGGACTCACAAATGCACCAGCTGCTTTCCAACATCTCATGAACGATGTTTTTTATGAATTCTTAGATGATTTTGTTGTCTGCTATCTAGACGACATTTTAATCTACTCTAAGAATGTAGAAGAGCATGAAACACATGTTCGTCGTGTGTTACAAAAACTTAGAAAAATAGGGTTGTATGCCAAGATGGAAAAGTGTGTATTTCACACTACTCAAGTTGACTTCTTAGGATATATCATCTCGAATGATGGCCTCATGATGGATCCTAAGAAAGTCCAAACAATCATGGATTGGAAGATTCCAAAAACAATAAGGAATGTACAATGTTTTTTAGGATTTGCCAATTACTATCAAATCTTCATCAAGAACTTCTCTCAAGTTGCAGCCCCACTTACACATTTGACTTGTAAGGACAAGGTCGAGTGGAGTAAAGAAGCAGAAGCATCATTTGAAGCTTTGAAGATAGCTTTTACTTCTGCACCAATCTTTTATCGCGTTGATTTTTCCAAGGCATTCTTTATGGAAACAGACGCATCTGACTTTGCTTTGGGCGCAGTATTATCACAAATGGGAACAGATGACAAACTCCATCCAGTAGCTTTCTATTCCAGGAAATTTTTGGCAGCAAAAATCAACTATGAAATCTACGATAAAGAACTTCTTGCAATTGTGGATTCTTTTCAAGAATGGCGTCATTATCTAGAAGGCGCTTCTAGTCCAGTCACCGTATATACGGATCACAAGAACCTCAAGTATTTCATGTCAGTACGCGTATTGAATCGTCGTCAGGCTCGTTGGAGCATGTCTCTATCAAGATTCGAGTTCATTATTATATATCGATTAGGAAAACAACAAGGTTTGTCCGATGCACTTTCTAGACGTTCTTATCTTGCACCAAAAGAAGGAGATGCAGCTTTTGATCAACAAAGAATGACTCTCTTGAAGCCGGAGCAATTTTATCTTCGGGCAACAAAATCAACATTAACTGTTGATTCAACTTTTCTCAAGCAAGTCCAGTTAAGTATGTCCTCAGATGCCCTTATTCATGAAATTAAGAATAATTCTTCTAAGTCTCATGATATTTCGAAGTTTGAGTTCAAGAAAAATCTACTCTATTTCGAAGGGCGCTTATATGTTCCAGAAGGTGAAGCACGATTATGTGTTCTTCAAGCTCGTCATGACTTCCCGGCAGCAGGACATTTTGGATACAATAAGACTCTAGAGTTGATATCTAGAGATTTTTGGTGGCCTCAAATGTGGAAGAGAGTCAAAGATTTTGTAAAAATATGTGATGTTTGTTCAAGATCAAAAACTCCTCGCCACCGACCCTATGGACTTCTTTAGCCATTATCCATTCCAGAACAACCATGGTCTTCTGTGTCTATGGATTTTATCACAGATCTTTCAAACTCAGGTTCTTATGACTCTATATTCGTGATAGTAGATCGTTTCACTAAGATGGCACATTTTATACCATGTAAAAAATCTATCATAGGCAAAGAAACAGCTAAGCTTTTCCTTGACAATATCTACCGCTATCATAGATTACCTAAGGATATTATATCGGATAGGGGAACTCAGTTTGTATCGAGATTTTGGAGAACGCTTTTCAAGATTCTAAAGGTGGATATAAAGCTATCTTCAGCTTTCCATCCTCAAACTGATGGACAAACGGAGCGCGTAAATCAAGTCTTGGAACAGTATTTGAGATGTACCATCAACTACCAACAAGATGATTGGACAACTCTTTTATCATTGGCAGAGTTTGCTTATAATAATACGGTACATTCTTCTACACAACAAACACCTTTCTTTGCCAATTATGGTTACCATCCACAACTTGATACTTTTAACTATTCAAAAGTTGACAATCTTGCGGCGGAAGACTTGGTAAATCATTTGTCAGAACTACATACAACAATGAAGGCACAATTAAAGGAAGCTCAAGAACGACAAAAAATAAACGCTAATGCATATCGAAAGGAACAACCACAATTCAACGTAGGTGACAAGGTATAGCTACTTCGTCGCAATATCAAGACTACGCGACCTTGTGACAAGTTGGACTATCGTAAGCTTGGACCTTTTCGTATTTCTGAACAAATTAATCCAGTTGCATATCGAATACGCCTACCAGAGTCTATGAAGATCTACCTTGTATTCCACGTGTCTCTTCTTGAACCATATAAGACAATGAACATACTAAGAAGAAGACAAGTGCCACCTCCTCCTATAGAAGTGAACAATAATGATGAATTTGAAGTGGAAGAAGTCTTAGATTCAAGGCGGCGCCGAAATAGGTTGGAATATCTTGTTCACTGGCACAGATACGATATTAGTGAGCGCACATAGGAACCAGCAAAAAATCTGGCAAATGCAGCGAGGAAGGTGGAGACCTTTCATCAACAATATCTATCGAAACTAAGATGAAGACTTTCCCTATAAGATGCAGGCAAGATAACATTCAACTTTCTATCCTTGTTTGTAGCTTCTTTGTATTTTGTGACGCTAAGGAGATGGAGAATCAACTGCTAGCGGATTTGACTCAAGAGCCTTCATTTGCTGACCCACCAAACGAGACATTGCGACTGTCACAACCCTCAAGACGACGCAACCGAGATGAAGATCTTGAAGAATGACATGTTCTTCCTCGAATAGATGGCGAGATACAACGTGTTTGGTATCACGACCTTGGAAGAGATTCTCGATGTTTGATGATTTTATTGGAGATAAGAACAACTCCTGACGGTGTTCCAGATGTGACATTTGAAGGAAGTTATGAAGGTCACAACAATGATCAAATAACAAGGTGGTCTTCTCGCCCTGGAATAGGACACTATCGATGGCTAAGAGGACCCATCAATTACCTTCGAAGAGAACAAAGATTATAATATGTGACAAATACTATTCACCGTATTTTAGACTTTTTACACATGTAATCACCGCTCCTTATGGAACTCGTCCTTTAAAGGGGGGGTAATGTCACGGACATATACATAGTTATCTATATGATCAGATAGAACTAGATAAAAGAAGGTAAAAGCAGGTTAATTCCATAATATCTTTAGAGAAACTTCCTAGAAACTTCATAGACGCTGCTTTGACTTTATAAGTGTCCATAGTAGACTTTTGGATTAGAAACTTGGTCAATAAGTTAGCCACATGTCGCACATGTTGGTAGCTTGAAGACCAAGCTAAATACGTGGCGAACATATAGGAAACTTGCCCTGCAAGTTCGACACGTGTCTTGCAACTTGGACACGTGTCTTGTAAATTGGACACGTGTTGGAGGTCCTATAGAACGTCGCCACTTAGCTCTTAGGTAGATAGTATAAATAGAAACAAGAGCGAAGCCTTCTTCACTCTTGTCAACTCCTTTCTTGTTTCCAGTCTAGTTCAAGGGTCTCTAGTTTTCTTGTCTTTTTGGCATTAGCCATTCCAGTTTCTTTTTAATATATATACTTCTTTATATTTATTTCTTTGAGAGAGGTCTCACTTGTTTATTTGACTTCATCCAATTATTGTCCTTGACAGGACAATAGATACAATTTTGACACCTTAATTTTTAGCACCCATATCTCATTTATAAAGAATCCAAATCACTTAAAATATGGACCAAAATCATAGCCAAAAATCCAAACTTGCTAATTCTAGCTTTTAGTATTCAAATTCTTTTAAAAAAAATCCTGATTCCTAATAAGCCTTCAAATAGCCTCCTTGAAGTCCATTGGATATGATTTTTGGCTATTAAGAGTATAGACTTCTATCATCCATTTTCATTCATCTATATGGATGGCCTAGCTATTCTTTTTTATATTAAAAATCCTTTTTAAAGCCATTTTTTAATAAGATTCATATAATATATATTTTAAATACCAAATAAAAGAAGTAAATAAGATCTTAAAGATCATTAATGTGTAACAAAGGTGACTTAAGATATATAAAAGTTATTATCAATATAAAATTAACATCAAAAGTCACTACCAAAAAAAAAAAAAAATTGTATAAATCTCAATAATAGCTTTTTAAAATAATTTTTTTCTAAATTAACAACCTAACCACATCTTATAATCAATAAAAGTCCAATGATATGACTTTCATTTAATTATATAATAAATTATATATTAAATTTATGTATATAATATTTTGACATGATTGTCAAATCACAATACGACACCACACAATCTCTATTGTATTTGGAGAAATTTGTTTTTTTGATACATTATCTTCTCTAGCAATCATGCTCTTCATTTTGTCATTACGTTACTTCTTTGGACAATGTTGAGCAATATGCTTAGCTTTTTCACAATATGAGCATAGATCTTTTTGATAATGTTGAATTTTTTGCTCTATGAGAAATTTAAAACATATTATATTAATTTGCATTGATTTTGGCTTAGTCAAATAAGTTTTTAAAAACTTAGGAGGTAATGTCATTAATTGACTTATTTTTTGCTAGATGAATTTATATTCTTGATGCCTTTCAAATAATCAATTGTTATATATAATAACTCAAATAATGAACTATTTCAAGGAATCTACTGTTGATATTATTAATAATAAATCTTTGACATTATCTTTTAACCTATAATGAAATTTATTGATAAAGGCTTTATCATTCTATTCCATATCACAAGCAAGGTTTTGAAATTCAGTAGCATATATTGTGGCTAATCATGATCATTGTCATAAAGATAAGAGTTTGATCTTTGCTATCCTTTCTTAATCACTTTCTCCAAATGTGGTCATAAATACTTTAAGAAATGAATTCAAATCACAAAGAAGTTATGAATCCTTTTCTATTAAAGGTACAAATAAAAAAAGAGCACTTTCAGATAGAAGTGTGTCTATGAATCCAACTTGAGTAAATCTATTAGCATATTAGAAAGGATGCAACCTTTGATAAAGCTTGACTTGTTGTAAAAATCCTCAAAATTTTAATCTTCTTTTATCAAACTTCTCACGTATATTAATCTTTGCCTCATTTATGCTTATAGAAGCAATACTTCTTAGATTTAATTATGAGGTTAATTTACTTGCTTCTCTGAATTATACAATTTTTTGGCATAGGCTTTGGACTTCTTCTATAGATGTAAGATAAGTGTTATTATGATTGATGTTAATAATGCATGAAATTTCTATTATATAAGTGTTGAAAAGCTTTTGAAGATTTGTGATAGTTGTAAATCTATTCTCACTTCTATTAAGTGTAGCATCCATGATTTTTATTTCCATCTTAAATAACTTAATGTCAAGGATATAAATTAAAAGAAGATGCATAAATTAGTAAAATTTTTATTAAAGAGAAATGATAAAATAAAATAAAATAAAATAAAATAAAATAAAATAAATATATATATATATATATATATATATATATTTTAAAAAACTAAAATAGCTATTATTAAAGACTAAAAAATATAAAGACTTTTGAACTAGACTAAAAATAAGAAAGGAATTGATAAGAGTAAAAAAAGCTTCATTCTTGTCTCTATATATACTATTTACTTAATAGCTATATCGTAGCATTCTAAAGGACCTCCAACATGTGTCCAATTTGCAAAACAAGTGTCAAACTTGCAAGACAAGTTTCTTATGTGTCTCACGTATTTAGCTTGTTTTACAAGCTAATAATATTTGCAATATGTGGCTAATTTGTTGGCCAAGTATTTAACCTACCAATCATCTATAGATATAAATAAAGATAAAATTATATCTATAAACCTTTTATAAAGCTTTTCTATAAGATATTATCAAATTAATCTATTTTTATTTATTTCTATTTATCTATATTAATTAAATAATTATTAGAATAAATATAATATTTATAATATTAATCCTTCTTCTAAGGATAAATTCAACAATGAATAGTAATTACATATTGAAGAAATTCAAAATGTATCAAATTATATTTGCCACATATTCCAATCTTTGTTTCTTTCAAAAGTAATTAATAGGTCTTCTCAGCCATTGACAGTGTCTCATACCAAGGCAAGAAGACCATCCTAATATTTCATCATTGTTGATACCTTCATAACTTTTTTTAAAGAAAATATTTGGAATACCATTAGGAATAGTTTCTATTTCTAAAAGTATTACCAAACATTGAGAGTCTCTTTTAAGGTCATGATATCAAAAACTTTGTATCTTGCTATTAATGTAAAAAAAAAAATGTTATTCTTAAGAATCTTCATATCTATTTTGTCATCTTGAAGGTTGTGATAATCATAATGTCTTATTTAGTAAATCAATAAATGATAGTTTTTAAGTTGAATTTGCTGATTGCTGATTTTTTATCTCTTTGGCATTAGAAAATTCAAAGTAATAGCAAACAATGATACAAGATAGAATGAAATCTCTATTGAACTTACTTTGTTTTATAGCAAAGATTTTCTTGACTCTTTATCTTGGTTTTGATGGATATTGTCGATGAAATACATTGACTTTTGCAATATAAGAGGGAGTATGTTGTCGTGAAGGAGAGAGCCCTCTTCAAGAAATCGCTGAGATCCTAGCTGCCTATTAAGCAAAGAAAAAGAGGATTGGTGAGATATTTCTATTTATATCCTTGTGATTTTTTTAAAATATCTTATCTATTAATTCCTTTGTTCTCTCAAAGATTTTTTGGTCAAAAATCCTTTGATTTTCTTAAGGTACTTTAAATATTATTTGGTCTAAAATCCTTTTGATACTTTGGAATTTTCTCATAGATTCTCTTGGAAATTTTTTATATAAAATTCTTAATTATCATAAGATTCTTTTAAAGATTCTTTTAGAAATTTTCTATTCAAAATTCCTTTGATATCTTGAGATTCTTTCATAGATTCTTTCATAGATTTTCTTAAAGATTCATTATTCAAAACTCCTTTGATATCCTGAGATTTCTTTGTAGATTTTCTCAAAGATTTCTTGTATAAAATCCTTGATTATCCTAAGATTTCCTCAAAGATTTCTTTGGAGATTCTCTATTCAAAATCCCTTTGGTACCTTGAGATTTCTTCACATATTCTCTCAAAGATTTCTTGTATAAAATCCTTGATTATCCTAAGTTTCCTTCAAAGATTTCTTTTGAGATTCTTTATTTTGAAACTCCTTTGATCTCTTGAGATTCTCTCATAGATTTTCTCATAGATTCTTTATATGAAATCCTTGATTATTTTAAAATTCCTTCAAAGATTTCTTCAAATATTCTTTATTCAAAATTCCTTTGGTACCTTAAAATTTTTTCATTGATTCTTTTATAAATTCTATGTATAAAATCCTTGATTATTCTAAGATTCTTTCAAAGATTATTTTAGAGATTTTCTATTCAAAATCCCTTTGATACCTTGAGATTCTTTTATAGATTCTTTCAAAGATTCTTTATATAAAATCCTTAATTATCTTAAGATTTCTTCAAAGATTCCTTCACAACTTCTATATTCAAAATTCCTTCATTATCTAGAGATTTCCTCGTAGATTCTATATATAAAATCCTTGATTATCTTAAGATTCCTTTAAATATTCCTTCAAAGATTTCTTGTTCAAAACTCCTTTGATATCTTGAAATTCTCTCATAGATTCTCTTAGAGATTTCCTATATAAAATTCCTAATTATCCTAAGATTTCCTTAAAAATTCTTTTAGAGATTCTTTGTTCAAAATTCTTTTGATACCTTGAGATTTTCTTATGGATTCTCTCAAAGATTCCCTATACAAAATCCTTGATTATCTTAAGATTCCTTCAAAAATTCTTTCGGAGATTCTTTGTTTAAAATCCCTTTGGTACCCTGAGATTCTTTTATAGATTCTCTTGGAGATTCTTTCGGAGCAAAATAAACCCATTCAAGATCCAAATAAAAGATGAAAGAAAAAATAATGTTTATTTTCAATCCTAAAAAGGGTTTAAATAGGTGGCTTAGTGAATACTCAGACAATACATGGTGTAAGCTAATACTCAGTCAATACTCGCTTGATATCCGGTTGATACTTGAATCTCAAATATCCCATAATTTTAAGATTTTTTGGTTGATATCTTAAAATCTTAAGATTTTCTAGTTGATCCCTATTCACATTACAATTTTAGAACTAGTTCTTTATTAACCTTGTTTACAATGCAATTTAGAACTAGTTCTATTTTATCTCTTTTTATATTATAGTTTTTATACATTTCTATTTGATTTTGATGCATTTGCCACAAGTGCATCATGACATCTACCCCCCCTTAAGCCTACACATCTTCTAATATGCGCCACTTTATTCTTCTTTATTCTTATTTGCTTTTGATTCTTCTTCTTCCCAATCTTTTTCTAATAGTAGTTCTTGATTTGATTTCTAAGCTTCTAATTCTTAAATATCTTTAGTATAAAATTTCCCATCTCTTTTCTTGAATAGCTTAATATGTTTCCCAGTAATTCTAGACCTCAGTGGTGTCCCATCTAGTTCTTTAAAAGAATAGATCGCATTATCAAATACCTCAATTACCACATATGGTCCAAACTGTCTTCTAAAAAGCTTTTTTAAGGTACTATGTTAATAATCTAATGTATTATCAAATACAAGTATCCAATCACCTGTTTCAATAGGATTTGGTCTTAACCTGTATATTTTGTCAAACCTAATTTTGTTCTATAATCTTGCATCCTTTAATTTTTCAATAATCCTTTGGTGATTTTTAGATTACCTCTCCAATTTCTTGATTTGAAGCTTTAATAACCTTTCTTTGTCAATATTATCTTCTCAGGCCAAGAACATCCAACTAGACTCACTTTCTTTAGTTGGCATTATAAGTTTCTATCCCATCATCAATTCTATTGGCATATAGCCTGTAACAGAGCTATGTGTGGTTCTATCTATCCATAAGACAAATGGTAGCAATTTAGGCCAAAGTTTAGCTTTACCTCTACATGCCTTGACTAAAGCTTGAATAATTGGAGGATGTCCTCTCTTAATCTTTTCATTAGCTTCTAGATTGTAAGCTATAGTCAAATTTAATAGGACTCTGTATCTTTTAAAGAACTTATGAGCTTCTGCTATATCTAATTCACTCGTGTTTATTCTCATTCTTCCAATATTTCCATAATGGCTCACTATATCTTCTAAAATAAATCTACAAACTAATTCTATAGATTTGCTTCTTAAAGCCCTTCCTTCTATATAATTTGATAATTCTTCATATGCCAAAATCGAATATTTCATATCCCATATGTCAATTGGTATAACAACCAAGTCTAACATCCATTGAAAGTATATACTAGATGGATAAGTAGGGCACAAACCATCTTTGTATCTAATCTTTGATTACAATTGACATTCTAAACATGAATTTATAAATTCTTCCACATCTTTGTATATACCTTTCTACTAATATCTTTCTTTAATTTTGATAAAGGTAGCCCATATTCCCCTACATTCAACCCATAATGTATCATAAAATTCTCTTAAAACTTGATGTTTAATCTCAACATCATCAATAACCCTTAAAGGAATTCCATCCATTCTTTTGGGTCTCTTCGATAAGAATTTCCTTCAATATATATATCCGTAAGCTTGATATCTAATATATTTAAAATATTTCTCGGTCCAACCTTCTCCCTTTTTCAAAGTATTTAAGTATAAACCAATGTTCTGTAATTTGTCCTCATACAAATCTATATTGAAAGGTAAGATTTTACTAATAGGATTTTTTACTCCCATTACATATGTATAATCTATTTCAACCCTTTCATCCTTGTTATAAGCAAACATTTTTTTTTCATAGGAATATCTTGCTTTAAATAATATATTTATAATATAATTCTTTTTAAAAAATATATATACTAAGATAAGATTCCTAGATTTAGTATATACTATCTATCTCAACATAGTGATATCAGAAGTCGAATAATTTGAAATCATACCTAATATAGGTAAACAATCTGTCTCTCCAAAGTACATCTATTCTAATGAAATAATTTCTTTTTATCTTTAGTGCAATTAAAGCACCCCAAAATTCTCTTTTAACGAGAGAATAAGCTCTTTGCTTCTCAATAAGAACTCTGGCTCCAAACTTAATAGCAAATCTATTATCCTCATTGTCATCTTGTCCAACAGTCCATCCAATGGCTATCGAGCTTATATCCATAGTCACAATCACTAATATTCTATATTGATAATCTACCTACCTCAATATTGGTGGTAATTTCAAAACCACCTTTAATTCCTTCATGGCTTCATCTTGCTCTTCTTTCCAAAGAAATCTCTTACTCTTTCTCAATAACTTATATAAAGGTTTTGTTATGTATCCAAAATAAGGTATCCAAATATGATAAAATCCATAGGCTCCCAAAAATCTGCTTATCTCAGTTGTATACTTGCATGGCTTCATACTTGAAATTGCATCAACCTTCTCTAGATTAGGTTTTCTTCTATATAACATATACAAATGTTTGACCCCAATTATCTCATCAATTCCAAAACTTGATTTTTCAAGAGATAGAATTAAGTTTATCTCTTTAAGTCTGATCAATATGTAGTCAACATTATCAATGTGTTTCTTTACAAATGCCTTACATCCATCTTCATTTAGTTTTGTGTCCATGTCTTCAACCTTGCAACCCTTAATTGGAATATCATTCAAAAAAAAAAATCATCTTATCTAGAATATAATCTCTTAAAATTTGATTTATGGCACTTTGCATGTGTGCCATGGAGTTAGTAGTGCCATGTGGTAAAGTACACATGTGCACCAATTCCAATGGAGTCTTTATTGTAGTAATATCCCTATTTTTTTTAGCTAGTTAAAATTGATCATATGTCAAATACAAGTTTCCAATAGAATAGATAGAGTGGCCTATAAATGCCTCAGCTACCTCATCTACAATTAGCCCAATATCTATGTTCCTTACGATAACTTTATTAGTTGGTTGCATATCCTGAATAAACCTTAATGCTCCAGACTTCTTAGATATAGTAAACCAATGGTTGGAATAAGGTGCAATAGAAGATTCAAGGATCTCCATTTTTACCTTTTATTTCAATAAATTTATCAACTTTAGAAATAAAGCTTTCGGCACAAGAATTGGCTTCAAATCCCATGACACATGAGGCATGGTAAAAATAACCATTGGTGCAACCACACTTGAATCAATACAACTATTTTCTTCTTGTACAAGGACAAAAGCCTTATCATGTTTAGATATCATTTTCAAAAACTTCATCTTTTCTTCTTCAATCAGGAATTTGCTTCTTCCAATCTTCAACTTATTCAATGATTCCCGAATAAACTTGTGATTAATCCTCTCTACTTCCATAAGACTTGGGTCCCTTACTACTTTCTCAATATGTTCTAAAATATCAAGAGATAATTGAGTAGCAATTGGTTTTACCTTCTTAGCCACCATCTTATATTTGGTATTAATCCATGCTTCTTATTCAATTCTACAATTCTTAATTGTCTTTAGCTTGGAAGTAGATTTTTTTATTATCTCATATAATTTTTTTGAATATAAATCCATAAATACTTCTTCATATTCATCCAAACTTTCTTCAGATGCCAAGTCTTCCAAGCTTTTAAAACAATATTCAAATCTTCTTCTAAACCTTCTTCATCAATCATCTTAGAAATAAATTCATCACTTGAAATCAAATCCATGTTTTTTAATTTTTTTCTGATTTTTTTCACACATCTTTAATATTTACTATCAAAATCCTCAACTTTTGAAAACTTTGAAATTTTAAATTTTGTATAATCCAAAAATCTATTTTTAAACTTATCTATATTAAAAAGTATAAATTTAGAGGACTTATCTGTACCCTTGGATTCTCCACCTTTGAGGATGCTTCTCAAAAGGCCAAAAAATCATCACCAGCTTTCAAAGAAGTTTCTTCTAATTGTTCCCTATTTCTTTTATTATTGGTCATTAGAATTAAAAATTGTATAAATCTCTTTCCATCACAATTTTTGATCCTTGTATAATATGAGCTATCATCCAACACCTTAGTCTTTATTCTTGTAGCTGTAATGTATGGCTATCCCAAAATCATAAGATAGGCAGTAAATTCTTGTGTAAAGAAATTTTGTTCCACCTTTATATTTCCAATTCTTATCCTAATTGCTATATTTGCTCCATATAATTCATCCCTCTCATTATTTGCAATCTTTATTATCCATCTATAGTTGGTGTCAATAGGCCACGTTTTTTTTTTTTCTAAACGCTTTTAGACATTATGTTGATCTCAGACCTATAATCAACTAATGCCAAATAGGTCTCCTTACAATTTCCAATCCTCACCTTAGCTTTTGTAGTAGCCCTAGTATGATATGTATAAGAAAATGCAGGCTTTTCTTCAACTTCTATCCTTTCATATTTACAAATTGAGGCCTTCACTTGCTCACATCTTTTATTCTTGGCCTTCTCTACTCCACATCCAATTACTTTAACTTCATTTGTATACATCTTCATTTGTAATTAATGTTAGGTCAAAAGTCCATTATGCTAGGAAAAGAATCTATGCATATGTGGTTATTTTTATCTTGGAAAGATGGCATATCTCATGAAAGACTTTTAGAACTCCGGATCCAACAAATTGAGAGACTATCAGAAGACCACTGGTTGGCACTAGATAGGTTGAAAGCAACAAGACTGGAAAAGAAAGAAAGATTTGATTAAATTTATCGATTGCGTTTGAAACCATTCTTGGAAGGTGATTGGATAGTAGTTAATGACAATACTTTGGACCACCAATATAGTACACAAAAAAAGTTTTTTTGGAGATAGTTTGGATCGTATATTGTTGTATTTGTACATGACAATGAAACTTACTCACTTTGAGAATTAAATGGAACATCTATTCGGATTCCAATAGTAGAAAAATGAATGAAAGCTTTTTGAAAAAAAATATAAATTGCCTACGTGAAGATTTTAAAATATACGTGTCTGACAAACAATGGAACCAAGAAGATAAAGAGATTCAAGAGGAAGATGAATAAGATGAAGGGTGAATGGTGGCACATGCCAAAGGATGTGCAAGTTTGGAAGAGATTGATATTATGAAGTAAATACATCCATGTATAGAAACCTTGCTTAACTTTCTTTTCTTTAAAATTTTATTAAGTTCTTTCTTTCTTTTTACCAATCTAGGTTTTTATATAATTTTGGAAAAAATTTCTCATTTTTTTTTTTTTTTTTTTTTTTTTTTTTTTTTTTTTTTTTCTCTCTAAAAAAAAAAGAAAAAAAAAGAAAAAAATTTAGTCTTAAAAACTTCTTTTCTTTCTTTTAATTCCAATCTTAGATTTTAGTAGATTCAGGATTATATTTGTAGATATAAGGAATTTTGACTTTGAGATTCAATTTAGGATTTTATTAAAGATAAATGAAACTTTGGATATCAATAGTTCAATGCCATTAATACTATTGGTGTTTTTATAACTTTAAACTATTAGTTGTTGACTTGGACTTTGAAGACCTTGGTTGCGACTTCTTTGACGAACTCAAAAGAAAAAGAGCACAAGATTTTTTAGCAAAGGCACAAAGGTATTCAGAGAGAATTTTTTCTTGGTATGAGTTTAGGTGGTAGAAATACATGAATCGGAGCTTAGATGAGAGAGATATGCTTGTTTAAACTTAAGCTACTAATATGATACCTACTACCACTTTTCTAGTTATATTAGGAGTTTTAAGATACTAATAAGAAATCAAAAAGTTGGATTAGAAACTAGACTTTAAGTTAAATATTTTACATCCAAAGATTGATAGAAATAAATCTAGAATGAGTAAGATATGGCTAGTTAAAACTAGCAAATTAAACTAGGATTTTGAAGAAATTAGATAAATAGAAGGATTTGCTTTAAACTAGAACTTGAATTTCAAGATGAATTTGAAGCTCATTTTTTTGTATACATATTACTTTACTATAAAGAGTCTATATTTAAAATCTTATGTCAATTGAGACTTTGATTAGGGAGAAATGACAAATTTTATTCTCAAGCATCTAAGGTTTTGACTTTTGAAAGTAATTGTTAAGGATTTGGTAATACCAATCGATTGGCATTGAATTTAGAGTGGAAATTTTGTGTAATGATGATCAAAGATGTAAATTTTATACTCCCAAATTTTGAGTTCATTTCTATAGCTGGATCTCAAAATATAAATATTCAAGTTTTTGGTTTAGATTTGACTTTCAAAAATACTTGCCAAGAATTTGGTGATATCAGTCTATTGGCTACGAATTTGGAGCTAAAAAAAATTATGTTATGATAATCATAAGTATAAATTATTTTTTATCAAATTTTAAACTTATTTGAATAGCTGGATCTTAAAATATGAATTTTTAAGTTTCTAATTTGGTTTTGGCTTTTAAAATCACGTGCTAATATTTTGGTAATATCTGACAATCAATAATGAATTCATAGCTCAAAAATTTTGTGACAATGATCAAAGGTATGAAATTTGTATTTCCAAATTTTGAGCTTATTTAAATAATTGGATCTAAAAATATAAATTTTTAAATTTCCGATTTGGTTTTGACTTATAAAATTATTTGCTAATATTTTGATGATATCTGGTGATTGGTAACGAATTCATAATTGAAAATTTTCTTAAAAATAACTAAAGAAGTGAATTTTGTATTTCTAAAGTTTGAACTTATTTAAATAGCTGGATCTTGATTTATAAATTTTCAAACTTTTGATTTGTTGATTTATTACATACATAGTTTTGTAATTACAAAAAGGAAAATTTAAGAAGGTTTGTATATATTGGATCCAACTTGATTGCAAAGAGAGACCTTGCGTCTATCCAAAGCAAACTTTTGCCACAACAATGCACTTGCTTTTTTAATTACAGATGCACTACTAGAACTTCTAATATGGCCTTGCACAAGTTTCTTCATTCCATCCTTGCTAAAATTTAATTCAATAGATTCTCTAATTGTAGGGAGTCTTATCTTGCCTTCCTTGAAGAAGATTACTCTTTTCTTCAAATATTCTTCATAGACTGAGCAATTTCTCATGTCATAGTCTTCACTGTCACAACACATACACCTCTTTATCAATTTCTTGGTTTTTGTTGGAAATTTAGGAGAATTCACTCTTTCTTTTTTTTTCCAATTCATTGAACTTAATCCTTAATTCCTTCATATCCTTCACAAATTCTTCAAAAATTTCATTGGAAATATCCTTTATTAAAACTAATATTGGATCAATCAAAACTATTGGAGCTATTAGGATGGAAATAAGAGCCATTCTTAGCTCCACAATTATACTTCCTTTAGCCTTTATCATTTGTTGCTCTATGATTGTTGCCACACCCTCCTTAATTTGTTTCCAGCCATTAGTAAGGCCTCTTTTGCCACTTCTATTAACCAACAATAGAAATAACTTATCTTATAAATCTCCATCAACTGCTTGTAGAAAAAACTCCGCCTTCGTGTCATCAAGCAACTGCCTATCTGTTATAAAAAGCTGAAAAAATATCCTTTCAAATTCTCCAAGCAACTCCTTAGGATCCATTTGCTTCCTAGATTGTTATTCTATGTATTCTAAGAATATTCTCTTGGTCACCCTCTCTGAATCTTCTTCAAAGAACTCTTCCCTTAAAATATCTTCATACTGATCTTAAGAGTTTATATCATCTCTATATAAATCCTTGACACTTTTTTTGACTTTAAGAATGCAAGCAAGTATAAAATTCAATCACTTCCTTATATATGGAATTTGATATATTTCCATTTCACTTATATAGATTTTGAGATATTTGGATATGTTTCTTCCTTCAAATCTCTCTGCTTGATTGATGGTAGATTGTAGAGTCTTAGAAGCATTTTTCTCTTTCATTTGCATATATTATATTCTCAATTGCTCTTGTGATTGCTTCTCCATATATTTTAAAAATACCTTCAATACTTTCTCAGCATACCTAGATCCTCTTGTTTCCTCTATTTTATTAATACTTAATAGCCTTGAAAAATCTCTCAGTGGAAGCACCAAAAATTATTGTGAAGGAGAGAGCCTTCTTCAAGAAATTTTTGGGATCTTGGCTGCTTATTTAACGAAGAAAAAGAGGACTAATGAGGTATCTCAATTTATATCCTTGTGATTTCTTTCAAAATATCCTGTCTATCAATCCTTTGTTCCCTCAAGGATTCTTTGGTCAAAAATTCTTTGATTCTCTTAAAATGCTTCAAAGATTTTTTGGTCTAAAATCCTTTGATTTTTTTAAGCTACTCTAAAGATTTCTTGGTTTAAAATCCATTGATTCTTTTAAGATGCTTCAAATATTCTTTAGTCTAAAATCCTTTGATTTACTTAAGATATTTTAAATATTCTCTGGTTTAAAATCCTTTGATTTCTTTAATATGCTTCAAATATTCTCTAGTCTAAAATCCTTTGATTTCTTTAAGATGCTTCAAATATTCTTTGATCTAAATTTTTTTGATTTTCTTAAGATGTTCTAAATATTTCCTTATCTAAAATCCTTTGATTTTTTTAAGATGCTCTAAATATTCTTTGATTTTTTTGAGATGCTTCAAAGATTCTTTGATCTAAATCCTTGATATATCTTGAGATTCTCTCAAAGATTCTCTCAAAGATTCTTTGTTCAAAATCCTTGATTTATCTTGAGATTCTTTTAAGATTCTATTAAAGATTTTTATTTCAAAATCCTTAATATATTTTGAAATTCTCTCAAAGATTTTCTTATAGATTTTTTATTCAAAATTCTTAGTGTATCTTGAGATTTCTTCAGAGATTCTCTTAAAGATTATTTTAAAGATTCTTTATCTTTCCCTCATCTCAAAATCCATTCAAGATTCAAAATAAGATTCAAAATAAGATTCAAAAAAGTAAAAGTATTTATTTCAACCCTAAAAGGATTTAAATATGCAGCTTAGTCAATATCCAGTTAATATCTAATGTATACTAATACTCGCCCAATACTCATCTAATATCCAATTGATACTCGGATCTTAGATATCCCATAATCTTAAAATTTCTTAATTGACATCTTAGAATCCTAAGATTTCTTAGCTAATATCTTAAGATCTTAAGATTTTCTAATTAATACCTTGGAATTTTGAGATTTTTTAATTGATACCTTGAAATCTTAAGATTTCCTAGTTGATACCTTAAAATCTTGAGATTTCCTAATTGATACTCTGAAATCTTGAGATCCCTTAGTTGATGCTTTAGAAATTTGAGATTTCTTAGTTGATATCCTAAAATCTTAACATTCCCTAATTGATACTTTAGAATCTTGAGATTCTATAGTTGATACCTTAAAATCTTGAGATTTTCTAATTGATATCTTAGGATCTTAAAATTTCATAATTGATATCCCAAAATATCCTATGATTTGATTCTATCCATTTTTATCCCTATTTATATTATAATTTTAGAATTAATTCTATTTTATTCCTATTCACACTATAATTTTGGAATTAATTCTATTCTATCTCTGTTCATAATATAATTTTGGAATTAATTCTATTTTATCTCTATTCACACTATAATTTTGGAACTGATTCTATTTTATCCCTGTTCATTTTATAATTTTAGAATTAGTTCTTTATTAATCTCTTTTTATATTATAATTTATATATATATTTTTTCAATTTTGATGCACTTGCCGCAAGTGCATCACGACAATATAATCACTGCTTCTCATAGAACTTGTTCTTAGAAGGGGAGATAATACTATGAATATAAGATTTAATCTAATAATTATTTAATTAATATAGATAAATATAAATAGATAGAAATATATTAATTTGATAATATCTTAAAAAGAAGCTTTTTAGAAGCTTCATAAATATAATTTCACCTTTATATATGGCTATAGGTGATTGATAGGCTAAAAACTTAGCTAACAAATTAGCCACATGTTGCACATGTTGGTAGCTTATGGAATGAGCTAAATACGTGGAGCTCATATAAAAAACTTATCTTGTAAGTTTGATACATGTCTTGCAAATTAGACATATATTGGAGGTCTTATAAAATACTGCCACATAATTCTTAGATAGATATTATATATAGAAACAACAATGAAGCCTTCTTTATTCTTGTCAATGCCTTTTTTATTCTTAGTCTTGTTTCAAGAGTCTTTAATCTTCTTGTCTTTGACAATAGCCATTCTAATTTTAATATTATTCTATTTGTGAGTGATTTTCTTTTCTTTTGAATAACACAAGAGTGTATTGATACTTTGGTCTTTTATGATTTATGTCCTTGACATAAAATATGATTATTTCATCATAATATCAAGACTATTTGTCTTTACAATAAGCTAGATTATCATAGGCTTAGACCATTTCCAATTTGTGAATAGATTAATCCAACTACTTATTGATTATATCTATCAGAATCTATGAAGATCTATCCTATATTTCATGTATTACTACTCAAATCATACAAGACAATGGATATATAAGAAAAAAGACAAATGCCACTACCTCCTATAGAAGTGGACAACTGTTAAAGACACAACAATATAAAGCAACAGCCTTGAACTAGGACCAGGTCTCCAAAAGAAACCAATAAGAACTTAAATCAATAAGGTGAATACACAAATAATATCAAGAAAGGTGAGTTAGAACTCCACAAGATACGTTGTCAAGGCTGAAGAATTTGTCAATCTCAATTTTTATATATATTTATATCTAAGACGCTTCTTGAGTGGCTTCTATCAAACTAAAAAGCTTCTTGAGCAACTTCTACCAACTTGGAAGTTTTTCGAATTCCTTCCACTAACTAGGAAGCTTCTCAAGCTACTTTCACCAATTAGGAAGCTTTTCAAGTGACTGTCATTAACTCAAGAGCCTCTAGAATATTTTAGAAGGTTTTGTGAATCTCTAAAGTGCATATTCTTAATATCACCCTCTTCTCTAGTGACAAATTTCAAGAGGAGCTCAATTTTTTTACATTAGAAAAAAATCAAGAATATGCTATAGTAATGAAGTTATATATTTTGTTCTACATTGTTAGACAATAGGTTCTACTGATCCTTGAAGAAATCCCCTATGGCCTTGAGCTTGTACTTCTATTATTAAATTATCCTATACAAGGATCTGATCTTCATTGCAGCCTTCAAAACATCTTCTAAATAAGATCTCAAATTTAGAAGGATTCACTTTTTCAAGCTCAAGCAATATGACTAAAGCTTGAGTATTGGAATTGAGACTTGTATGATTAGATCTTACTCCTAATGGTTCCAACTAAGGTCGTACTTAGCGTTGAAATGTATTGTTCTCATTTTATTCAATTGAAGGCTATGAAAATTGCACTGATTTGTTCGAAGCTTGCATAGCAAGTGAATCTTCTAAATCTTATTTCGTCAATATTTGAAGGTTTGACATGGTGATTTACTTGCTTCTATTATCTTTAAACAGATGACTATATAATGATGAAGGCTTTAGTTTAATTCTCATGAGTATTCTTTAGATTTAATCTTCACCAAGAAGTTATCATTGAACACATTTGAGTTTATGGAAATAGAGTTGATGAAATTCATATACCTTTTAAGGCGCATTGACAAGATTTTTGGCCAATTCCTATGTACAATGTCATATTACATTTACATGTAGTATGCAAAAATATTATATTTTTTATTTATTTTTGTTATCTATGTGTGAATGCTAGAGACTATTTTAGAAGATATTCTAAAGGAAGGATTTATTTTAGCCACTTAATTAATAAATTAGGATGGCTATTTGTTTTGTTCCTACCTTACTTTTACCTTAGAGTAGATTCTTTTATAGTTGAAAGAAAGATAAAGGCTGTTTTATCTTTCTTGTTGACTTTGAGATAACATGGTCTTTTATAAGAGATACGAGAGAAGAGTATGGAATAAATAAGGCCTATCCAATAGGATTTTGGTTGTCCATTAGGCGTGGCATGGACTAATGTGGAGTATCTTGTACAATTTCTAATGAAGGTCCTATCCTCTCCTCACAACCATCTCTTTATTTTATAATAGATGTGTATTTAGGACCTAATAATTACAAAGCCTCTGCCTTAATAGATTCGGGAGCCTCGACTTGCTTTTTAGATGAAGAATTTGCTAAAATCTATAGAATACAGATAGTACAAAAATCTAAATCCGTATACATAGAAGTCATAAATTTTCATCTTTTATCTTCTCGAGATGTTACTCATGAAACACTTCCTCTAGATGTAGTAGTAAATGGCCATAATAGTTGCGTAATTTTCAACATAATTAGATCTCTCTCTATTCCAATTATTCTAGGTCTATCATGGTTAGAAAAATATAACCCTCAAATAGATTGAATTTCTTGTACTGTGAACTTTTCTAAAAGTATAGCTAACAATATAGTTAATCAAGTAAGAAATTATAAGTCTAATAGAATTAAACTTGCATTTGTAGGTGCAAGAGCTTTCTTGCACACTACAAAAAAAAGGATCACCTTTGGTCATTTATGCTACACCTATTTTCAACGATGGAAAGACTTCAAGTAGCATTCCAAATCAATATCAAGATTAACAAGACTTTTTTGCAAAAAAGAATGTAGATATTCTTCCGGAGCATTGTCTATATGATTGTTCAATCGACCTTAAAGAAGGAACTCAGCCACCATTTGGATCAATCTACACTTTATAACAAGATGAATTGGCTGAACTCAAGGCATATATTGACGAGAATTTGGCCAAGAATTTCATATGCCATTCTAAATCTCCAGCAGGAGCTCCAATTCTATTTGTGAAGAAAAAAGATGGATCATTGCAGATATATATTGACTATCGAGGACGCAACAAGATCACAATCAAGAACAGATATCCATTACCTTTGATATTAGAACTCTTTGACTAGTTGAATCAAGCTAGGATCTATACAAAAATAGATCTAAGAGGAGCATACAATCTAGTACGCATCAAAAAAAGAGATGAATGGAAAACTGCATTTCAAACCAGGTACGGACATTTTGAATATAATGTCATATCTTTTAGACTTACAAATGCACCAGCTACTTTTCAACATCTCATGAATGATGTTTTTTGTGAGTTTCTATACAATTTTGTCCTCTACTACCTAGACAACAGTTTGATCAATTCTAAGAACATAGAAGAACATGTACATGTTCGTTAAGTATTACAAAAACTTAGAAATGCAGGATTGTATGCCAGGATGGAAAAGTGTGTATTTCATACTATTCAAGTTGATTTCTTAGGATACATCATTTCAAATGATGGTCTCATGATGGATTCTAAGAAAGTTCAAACAATCATGAATTGGAAGATTTCAAAGACGATAAGAGATGTCCAATGTTTTTTGGGATTTGCCAATTATTATCAAATCTTCATCAAAGACTTCTTTCAAGTTGCAACTCCACTTACACATTTGACCTGTAAAGACAAATTCCAATAGAATCAAGAAGCAGAAGCACCATTTGAAGCTTTGAAGACATCGTTTGTTTTTGCACCAATCTTGTATTGTGTAAATTTTTCTAAGGTATTTTTTATAGAAACAGACACATCAGACTTTGCCTTGGGTGTAGTTTTGTCACAAATGGAAACAGATGACAAACTTCATCCAATAGCTTTTCATTTAAAAAAATTCTCAGCAATTGAGATCTATTATAAGATCTACAACAAAGAACTTCTTACAATCATGGATTCCTTTCAAGAATGGCGTCATTATCTAGAAGGCGCTTCCAATCCAATCACCGTGTACACGGTGTCGTGTTGTGACACGATTATATGGTGAAATTATGACTAAAAATGATTTTTCAATTAATATTCTATTATCTTAGTTCAACAAAAATTCAACATATTTTAATAAGGTTTTTATGAGAGTCTCTTAGTTTATTTTCTTCACTTAATAGTTAGTAGATAAGAATTAGTTAGCAATTTTACCTTCTAGGTTGTAGTAATTCTTTTATTGTCTTAGAAAGGCCATAAAATAGTAAAAATATAATAAAAAAGGATAAATCACTAGCATGATTGACATTAGGGTTAAGTTGAGGATAGGGTCGGGCTATAAAATCCCTAGGATAGGTTAGATGGATACCCAAGGGTTGGCCATTTGTAGGACAGGGTCAAAATCAGACCTTTGGCTACTAAAACGGCCGCCTAGGGCAAATCAAGAGTCTTTTGGCAGATCCAAAGATAGGATTAGAAAGAAGATTTAAGAGATTTTGCATAGGATTTGGTTGAGAGTGATTTGAATTAGAAATGACTTTGTAAGAGCTTTGCAAAGTCAGGGTTTATTTTGGCTACTTGAGATTTTGTGAAATAAAATAGGATTGATGGTTTAGGCAATTCCAGAAGCTTTGCAGCAGATCTATAGCTGGAAATTTGTGGATTTTTGGGTATTGTTGTTTTTAATGTGTGCTGTGAATTTGAACTCAATCTAACAGTTTAATTGTATATAATTGAGGTTTAAGTAAGTCAAGGTCTCGAGAATTAAGCTTTGAAGGTCAGTTGGGGTTTTTGAGATCTTGAGCAATCTGCTAGTTGGATTGGAGTGAAATTTGTGTGTGTGGGTAGTAGACTTGTTTTCCTATGCACATACAAAATTTGAGAGCAATTGAACGGTGTGAAAGGAAGATTTAGGTACTGGAATATTAGCATTGAGATTGGAGAAGGAGGCCGGCCGTCACCTATGCAAATTTATGGATTTTTCTTCTTTTTGTGAAATTAGATCTTCTTCAAACTTAATGTGCTTGTTTTCAACTTAATTAGTAAGGTGTGTGAAAAATTTCAATCAAGATCAATGATTTATTTGGTAGTTATTGAAATTCTAAAACTACCTTAGGATTTTCTTAGGATTTGGTTAAGATTCGACTAGGATTTAATTAGGATTTGTTTTAGGATTTGACCAGGATTGACTAGGGTTTAGTTAGGGTTTATTTTAGGATTTAATTAAGGTTTGATTAAAGATTATTTAAAAATTGATTAGAGAGGTTAGGACTAGTTTTGTTGCATATTTCTTTTTTATCTTCCACAGCCAGGTGCCCGGAGCATTCTCAAGCAAGACTTCACGACATACGACAACGGATCACAAGAACCTCAAATATTTCATGTCAACACGTATGTTGAATCGTCGTCAAGCTCGTTGGAGTATGTCTTTATTAAGATTCGAGTTTATTATCACTTATCGGCCAAGAAAACAACAAGGTTTGTCTAATGCTCTTTTTAGATGTTCTTATTTTGTACCAAAAGAAGGAGATGCAGCTTTTGAGCAATAAAGAACGGTTCTCTTCAAACTAGAGCAGTTTAATCTTCAAGCAATAAAATCAACATTAATTGTTGATTCAACTTTTCTCAAGCAAATTCAGTCAAGTATGTCCTCAGACCTTCTTGTTCATCATACGTTTACGTGTTCTTCAAGCACATCATGATTTTTTAGTGGCAAGATATTTTGAATACAAAAAGACTTTGGAACTTATATCAAGAGATTTATGGTGGCTCTAAATGTGGAAGGCAATCAAAGACTTTGTATAATCATGTGATATGTACTCAAGATCAAAGACTCCTCGTCATTGACCTTTTGGGCTTCTTCAGCCATTACCTATTCCAGAACAACCATGGTCTTCTGGTTCTATGGATTTCATCACAGATCTTCCAAGCTCAAGATCTTATGACTCTATATTTGTGATAGTAGATCGATTCACCAAGATGGCACATTTTGTGCCATACACAAAATCTATCACAAGTGAAGAAACAGCTAAGCTTTTCATTGATAGTATCTATTGCTATCATGGATTACCTAAGGATATTATATCGGATATGGGAATTCAATTTGTGTCAAGATTTTGGAGAATCCTTTTCAAGATCTTAAAAATGGACATAAAGTTATCTTCAACTTTTTATCCTCAAACTAATAGACAAACAGAGCGCGTGAACTAAGTCTTGAAGCAATACTTAAGGTGTACCATCAACTACCAACAAGATGATTGGATAGCTCTTCTGCCATTGGCAGAATTTGCTTATAATAATACAATACATTCTTCTATGCAACAAATACCTTTCTTCGCCAATTATTGTTACCACCCATGACTTGATGCTTTTGACTTTTCAAAAGTTGATAATCTAGTAGTAGAAGATTTGGCAAATTGTTTGTCAGAGCTACATGCAATAATGAAGGTGCAATTAAAAGAAGCTCAAGAACGACAAAAAACAAATGCAGATGCATATCGCAAGGAACAACCACAATTCAAAGTGGGGGACAAGGTATGGTTACTTCGTCGTAATATCAAGACTACTCGTCCTTGTGATAAGTTGGACTATCGTAGGCTTGGACCTTTTCCTATTTCTGAACAAATCAATCTAGTTGCATATCGATTATACCTACCGGAGTCCATAAAGATCCATCCTGTATTCCACATGTTACTACTCGAGCCATACAAGATAGTGGACATACAAGGAAGAAGACAAATATCACTGCCTCATGTAGAAGTGGACAACAATGAAGAAGACAAATTCCATCGCCTCTTGTAGAAGTGGACAGCAATGAAGAATTCGAGGTTGAAGAGATTTTAGTATGAAGGCGGCGGCGAAATTGACTGGAATATCTTGTGCATTGGCGCGGATACGATATTAGTGAACCCACATGGAAGCCATCATAGAATCTAACAAATGCATCAATAAAAGTTAATGCATTTCATCGACGACATCCATCAAAACCAAGATAAATATTCAAGAAAATCTTTGCTATAAAGCAAGGCAGGTTCTATAAAGGTTTCATTCTACCTTATATCATTGTTTGTCATTAGATTTTATTTGTGCTAAAGAGATGGAGGATTAACAACCAGCGAATTCAGCTCAAGAACCATCATTTGCTGATTTATTGGACGAGACATTACGACTATCACAACCTTCAAGACGACGAAATAGAGATGAAGACACTCAAGAACGACATGTCCTTCCTCAGATTGATGGCGAAATACAACGTGTTTGATATCACGACCTTGGAAGAGACTCTCGATGTTTGGTGATACTTTTAGAGGTAGAAACTACTCTTGATGGTGTTTCTAATGTTTTCTTTGAAGGAAGTTATGAAGGCCTCAACAATGATCAAATAATAGGGTGGTCCTCTCGCCCTGGTATGGGACATTAGTGATGGCTGAAAGGACCTATTAACTACCTTCGAAGGGAACAAAGATTTGAGTATGTGGCAAGCACAATTCGACGTATTTTGGACTTTTTCAATATGTAATCACCGCTCCTCATGGAACTCGTCCCTAGAAGGGGAGTTAATGTCACGGACATAAGATTTACTCCAATAAGTTACTTAAGTAATAATAGACTAATAGAAGTAGATAAAATAAGTTAATTTGATAATAACTGATAGAGACGCTTCTTAGAAGCTTTATAGAGGCGAAATCACCTTTATACATGTCTATAGGTGATTGGTAGGTTAGAAACTTGGTCAACAAGGTAGCCACATGGCGCACATGTTGGTAGCTTGTAGAACAAGCTAGCTATGTGTCTCACATGTTGGTAGCTTGCGGAACAAGCTAACCATGTGTCACACATGGCGCACATGTGAGAGTAACATACATGGTGAAACTTGCATAAGTTTGACACGTGTCTTGCAAATTAGACACATGTATGAGGTCCTATAGAATACCGCCACGTAGCTCTTAGTTAGATAGTATTTATAGAGGCAATAGTGAAGCCCTCTTCATTCTTGTCAACTCCTTCCCTGGTTCTAGTCTAGTTTCAAGACTCTTCATGTTTCTAGTCTTTGGCAATAGCCATTCCAGTTCTCTTTGAATATACATACTTTCTTAATTCCATTTTGTGAATTTTACTTTGATACAGTTTCCATTAGATTATGCATCTCTTTCTAGTTCATGTCTTTGACAATAAGTTAGTAAAAATTATGTCAAAAGAAAATAATAAGATAGAAATAAAGAATTATGTATATTCAAGACGAAATTAGAATGGCTATTACTAAAGACTAAAAAATATATGAGACTCTTAAACTAGATTAGAAGCACGAAAGAAGTTTACAAGAATAAAAAAGGCTTTACTCTTGTGTCTATATATATTATTTATCTAAGAAATACATGGCGACATTCTATAGGACCTCCAACACGTGTCTAATTTACAAGATATATGTTAAACTTGTAAGACAAGTTTCTTATATGTGCGCCACGTACTTAGCTTGTTCCATAAGCTACTAATATATGCAACACATGGCTAGCTTGTTCCACAAGCTATCAACATATGCAATATGTGACTAGCTTGTTGGCCAAGTTTTTAATCTATCAACACCTATAAACATGTTTAAAGGTGATTCCACATTTATAAAGCTTCTATGAAGCTTTTCTATAAAATATTATCAAATTAATTTATTTTACTTACTTCTATCCATCTATATTAATTAGATAATTATTGGAATAAATCTTATATTTGTGACAATCATAGACTAATATCCAATCACCTTCTTTTATTTTTTTAGGCTGTAATCAATGCGTTGTCATGAAATGAATACATCTATATATAAAAACCTAACTTAACTATCTTTTCTTCAAAATTTTATTAAGTTCTTTCTTTCTTCTTACCAATCTAAGTTTTTATATAATTTAGGAAAAATTTCTCACTTTCTTTCTTTTTCTTTAATTAAAATTTTACCTTAACTTTAATCTTAACTTCAACTTTGATTTAGCCGTGAAACTTTCTTTTATTTCTTTTATCTTTTTTCCAATCTTAGATTTTAGTAGATTCACGGTTATATATGTAGATATAAGGAGTTTTGACTTTGAGGTTGAATTTAGGATTTTACCAAAGATAAAAAGTAGATTTGGATGTCAATAGTCGGCTACCATTAATAGTGCTGACTTGGAGGATTAGATTTGGGGTTTTTATAACTTTAAACTACTAGTTGTTGACTTGGACTTTGAAGACCTTGGTTGCAACTTCTTTGACGAGCTTGGAGGAGAAGAAGACGGGATTTTTTGGCAAATCCAGAGAAGTATTGAAAGAGAACTTCTTCTTGGCATGAGTTTAGGTGGTAGAAACGCATGATTCGGAGCTTAGATGAGAGAGATATGCTTGTTTGAACTTAGACTACTAATATGACATCTATTATTACTTTTCAGGGTATATTAGAAGTTTTAAGATACTAGCAAGAAATCAAGAAGATGGGTTAAAAACAAGACTTCAAGCTATACATTTTACGTCCAAGAATTGATAGAAATGAGTTTAGATTGAGTAAGATATGGCTAGTTAAACCCAACAAACTAAACTGGGGTTTTGAAGAAGTTAGATAAATAGAAGGGTTTGCTTTAAGCTAGAACTTGAGTTTCAAGAAGAATTTGAAGCTCATTTTTTGTGTACGTATTACTTATACTATAAAGAGTCTATGTCTAAAACCTCATATCAATTGAGACTTTGATTAGGGAGTAATGGCAAATTTGTTCTTGGGTGTCTAGGGTTTTGACTTTTAAAAGTATCTGCCAAGGATTTGGTGATATCTAACGATCAGCAATGAATTCGTAGCTCAAAATTTATGTGATGAAGATCAAAGGTATGAGTTATGTTTTTCCAAATTTTGAGCTTATTTGAACAACTAGATCTTAAGTTATGAATTTTCAAGTTTCAGGTTGAGATTTGACTTCTAAAAGTATCTGCCAAGGATTTGGTGATATCTAATGATCAGCAATGAATTCATGGCTCAAAAATTATGTGACAATAGTCAAAAGTAATAAAATATGTATTCCCAAATTTTAAGCTTATTTGAATTGTTGGATCTTAAATTATGAATTTTCAAGTTTATAATTTGGTTTTTACTTATATAATTACTTGCTAATATTTTGATGATATCTAGTGATCGGTAATGAATTCACAATTGAGAATTTTTGTGAAGATGACTAAAGAAGTGAACTCTATGCTTCCAAAATTTGAACTTATATAAACGGCTAGATTTTGATTTATAAATTTTCAAGCTTTTAGTTTGTTGATTTATTATACGCATGGTTTTGTGACTATAAAAGAAAAATTTAAGAAAGTTTGTGCATATTGGATCCAACTTGATTGTAAAGAGGGACCTTGCGTCTACTTGAAGCGGACTTTTGCCACGACAACGTTGTCGGGGTAGAGAGAATCTGCCTCAAGAAAGCGCTAGTCTTCTGGCTGCCACTAATTACTCAAGCAAGATTCAAGTATAATAAAAACCCCCAATTTTATATAAAAGAGATCTCCATAGGGCTATTACACCCAATACACAAGCCTAATTTCCTCAAACCACTCAAAACATAACAAAATACTCTAAACCCTCATTCTCTCGTAAGAAGGGAATTTTTCCCGAACTTCAATAACCCATAACTTTTAATCCAAACGTCCAAAATTACTTCAAATTTACATAAAGTACTGATATATTCTTCACAACTACCACCACAAATTTCAACCGTTGATTCATTATCGATCTTTAGATATCGCCAAAACCCTAGCAGTAGCTTTAAACCCTTGTTTACAAACACCCGTGTACTAAATTCTTCATATCTCACAATCTAAAAGTCCAAATGCTATGAAACTTTGATGTATAGCTTCTTAGCACAATAATACACCTTCTTGGAAATTTTGAGACAAAAATTCGTCCAAAAACTTAAGATATGGCAAACCCCATCACCATCAACAAAACGGTCTACTTACTGCCTTGGAATTGGATGCGCTGTCTTCAACTCTTCATATCTCCTTCATCTAAACTCAAAACTTAAGAATTTCTTTATAATAGACGTAGATCTTGAAATCACCTTTCCAACCGCACCGTCCGATTTCCAAAAGCCTCCGTACAACTCCGCGAAATCTCAAAAAAGTGACAGTATGTATGAAATCCACTCTTTAACTTTGAACAAGTATAACTTCTTCATCCTAACTCCAAATCGCCTAAAATTTCCTCTCAAACTATACCCAAAACCCTAAACTTTACAACCCTACCTCTGAAATTGCAAATCCCCTTTTTGAAGTTGCCGAAAACCCTTGTTAAGGTCGCGGGCAGCCTCCTCAAAGCCCATTGGGCATGGTATTCGACCAATAGGGATGAAGTTCCCTATTCCTTGCCTTCATCCGACCATGGCTTGATTTCATCCCTCCCAATTAGCCTCTTACTAGCTTAAATTTTCATCCTTAAGTCCCCACCTTCTCTCAAGGTTTCATACTAAACATTTAGATCTTATAATTTTTAAATACCATAACTAAATAGGTAAAATAAAATAAAATAAAGTTTCTTCTATCAACCATTTTTAATTTAACTTACTAACCATTCTAACACATATCTAAATCTATAAACATATTAGGCATTTTGAGTGGATTTTACATACTGTAAGCAATTACAGTACGATAACGTTTTATCAAATCTTTTTTTATTCTTTTCTCTTGCTTCCTTCAATCTTGAAATTGTTACTTCAATATCTTCAAGTCTTCTTTCCAATTGTTGAATCCATAATGCTAAAAGCTCTTCTGTATTAAAATTATCTTTCCAATGCAATATTCTCTATATAAGCACTATTTTTTTTGTTGGCATAATAGACTTTTGCTTATACATTAATTCAAAAGGCATATAACTAGCTACCGAACTATGAGTTATACGATTAGCCTATAATGCATATGATAGTAGCCTTGGCTACTGATGTATTTTGCTATTACATGCTTTTACTAATGCTTTAACAATAGATGAATGTCTATGCTCACTCTTTCTATTACCTTCTAGATTATATATTGTTGTCAAAGAAAGTTTAATTCCCATTCTATTAAAGAGTTTCCTTGCTTCTTTTGTATCCAATTCACCTCTATTTGTAGTGATTTTTCCAATACAACCATAGCAACAAATAATGTCTTCTAAAAAAAATCGAAATACACTTTCAATGCTCTTTATTCTTAATTCTTGTCCTTCAACCATACTTGATAAATCTTTATGTGCAAGTATCAAATATTTGATTTGTCTAAGTCCCATAGGCATTGCTACTAAATCTACTATTGACTTATAATGTAATGCTAGAGGATAAGTTGGATGTAATTCATTTTGATGTTGAATATTAGAATAAACTTGACAAGTCTCACATGATCCTATAAAATCTGCCACATCTTTATATATACTTTTCCACTAATATATTTTTTTTATTTTAGTAAAAGTTGCCCAAATTCTTCTATATCTTGTCCACAAATTCATGGAATTCTTTAATAATCTTTTATTGAGCTTCTAAATGACATATCACCCATTGTGGTACTTCTTTTCTTCTCTTTGGATGCTTCCATAAATATCCATCATATAAAAAATATCTATAGGTTTTTTTACGGATTTTCTTAAATTTTTTATCTGTCCAATCTTCTTGACGCTTTAATGTACTTATATACTTTCCAACATCATTCCATTCACCTTCATATAAATTTCTTAAAAAAAATTCCAATGGTATATTTAAATATATACTTTCTTCTTTTGATAATGCATTAATATAAAACTTTGTGCCTACATCATCTTCCAAATTAATCATATCTTCTTTATTATAATATCTTGCCCTTGATAATATATCTGTAACTAAATTATCTTTACCTGAAATATGTTTAAACTTTGAATTCATAGATTTAATATATGCTATCCATCTTAATATAATAATATCAAAAGTTGAACAACTTGTGATCATGCCCAATAAAAGTAGACAATCTGTTTCTATAACTACTGATGCTCCAATCAAAGATTCTTTTTGTATTTTTCATAACTATTACTACACCTCATAACTCTCTTTTAATTTGTGTATATATTCTTTATCTAATATTCAAAACCTTTACTCCAAATTTTATTATATATCTATTCCCTTGTTTATCATCTTCTCTAATTTTCCAACCTATTTCAATTGGACTTATATCAATTATCAATATTATTGGCCTTCCATATTCATAATCCACTTTCTTCAAAGTTGGAGGTGAAGAAAGAAGTTCCTTCAATTTTTCCATAATTCTTCTTTGTTCTTCTTTCCATTGAATTTTTTTTTTAGCAACTCATATAGTGGATTTATTAAATATACAAAATGAGATATCCATATATGATAGGAAATACATACTCTTAAAAATCTTTTGATTTTTATTATATTTGTATATTCTTTTATCTTTTTAATAATATCTATCTTTTTTAATACTTGACTTACGTCCATAAAAACTACATATGTGTCCAACAACAAGTATCTCATTTATTCCAAATATAGATTTAGTACTTAATAAGATCAAATGTACCTCTTCTAACCATGATAAAATCTTTTCACAATCTATAATATGATTTGCAATAAATCTTCTACAACCCTTTTAATCCAATATTTCACCTTTTTCTTCTTCTGTACATCTTTTAATTGCAACATCATCTAAAAATGGTATAGTCTTTTCTGATATAAAGTCCTTCAATACTTTTTTTATCGCATTTATTATATGAGCTATTGAATTAGTAGCCCCTTGAAGCAATGTACAAATCCTTACTAAACCCAATGGGATCTTCATAGTAGTTAAATCTCTATTTTGTAATGTCAATGGGAATTTGTAAATCATCAAATTAACTCATTAATTGTTTTAAGATAAAAGAATATATTTAGAGTACCAAAACTATAATTACAAAGTGAAGATGTATTTAGATGATGCTAAATGAAGGAGAATAGTATTAGTGAGAAAGAAATAGGATCCTAGTAAGTCTTGGATGCAATCATCTTAGTTAATTTAGTATTTTTTTTAATTATAAAAATTAGTATTTAATTACTGAAATTAATATCTATATTGGCCTTTTATTTCTATATACTATTTATTGAAAATATATAAATGTTATTTAGTAGGTAGAAGAAGCATGAAAAATAAACCTCATGTCTTTTTAATTATTTATATAGAAAATAGAATTTTTAGTTGATTTAAATTGATTTTATTATTATAAAAAATCACCAAGGTAGCATAAAATAGTTTTAAATTGATATTATTACTTGAGAATTATTTTAAGAATTTTTTGAATTTATTTAGAATTTATTTAGGAATTTTTAGAAGAATTATTAAGAATTTGGTAAAAATAAGTTTTACCACCTTGGAAGCCATTATGAAGAATTGGAGTAAGATTTGAAGGCCATACAAGGTCTTATGGCTAATTGGGTATTTTTAAACACTATGATGAAGTCAAAATTATAAAAAAATAAATTTTACTAGTAGAAAATAGGAAGACCAGCAGCTAGTATAGTCCTTGTTGGAAGGAAGGTGCACAAGTCCCATATGGATTATGGCACCTTGGATGTAGGTAGGAGGATAAGTCTAAGGCCTTGTGGCCCCTCTAGGACATCCGTATATACTACTTGTGAGCCTTGGTGAGGTTCAAGCTCATAATCTCTTAAACAAATTATTCTTGAGATAAAAATTTTTTATTTAATTTTTTTATTATTTATCTTTTATTTTTAGATTATCATAACTTATTCATAGTAATTTAGATTTATATATTTTTTATACCATTATCTAAGTAAAGATATAATTTTTATTTTTTAATTTTATTTTTTACTGAATTAAAATATAATGAATAGACTATGATGTAGTTTTGAATTGTGTACTTGCTTGATATCTTATACTTCTCTTATTTTGTAGTTGTCATTCTTATTGTATTTGTTATTTGCTCCTTCATTTTATACCACCAATTATAAGTAACTCTTAAGTGAGGCCACTTTGTGACTTGGATTAAAGGCTGAAAATTTATCCTCACAAAATTTATCATATCTTAAGTAAAGATCACCCATTAAATAGATTGCTCTTCTAGCAAATGCTTCTACAAATTCATCCATAATTGGACTTGAATCCATATTTCTAATAGTTACTTTATTCATAGATTGCATGTCTTTTATAAACCTCATTGTTCTATTTTTCTTTGATATTGTAAACCATCGATTAGAATAAGATGCAATAGATAGTTTTAAAATCTCTATTTTAATCTTTTTGTTGAATAAATTTACTAACTTGGATAAATATACTTTTGGTACTGGAATTTGATGCAAATTCCATGGTTTATGAAGAATAGTAAAAATAACCATAGATGCTACAATACTTGGATCAACACATCTAATTTTGTGTGCTTTCCATATTGTGAAAGTATTTTTCTAAAATATTCTTCTTTATATTTTGTCAAAAATCCATCACATTCAATCTTTAATCCATCTAATGTAGCATCTTTAAATTTATGCCCTATCTTCCTAGGATCCCTTAAATTTGGTTGTATAGCTATTTTCATCACTTTTTCTTCACAATCCGATAGTAATAGCAAAGCCATTGGTTTAACCTTTTTTTCTACTGATTTATACTTAATTTCAATATATATTTTTTGGTGACTTAAGATTTCTATAAATTTTTGAATTTCATCATTTTTTTATTTTTTTGAACATACATTAATAATTCTATTCTCTCTTTATAATTCATATTGCAACAAATAATTTAATTCTCCCATAGTATCTATAAATCCAACTTCTTCAAATGCTCCTGAAATAAATTTGTCTTCAATCAATTCTCTATTTTCTTTTAAGATTTTTTCCATATTTTTAATATAAAATTTGTCTATCCTTTTCATCTTATCAATAGTCTTAAAAGATAATACACAATCTTGTCTCAATCCAATAAGTCCAACAGATAATATCTTCTCTTTTAAACTAAGCAAAAATATATTTTTTTCTAATCCATTGCAATCCCACTTTAGAATGGTACATGGTAAAAATCCTCAAGGTCTTCAAAAATCTCATTTGATAATGGCTTTTCTCTCAATTTATCATGATTTCTTTCATGATTGGCACAAATAGTCAAAAATTGAATTGCTTTCATTCCATCTTAGCTTCTTATCCTTGCATAGGCTGAACTATCATCCATTATCTTTGTCTCTATTTGTGTGGTGGTATTATATAGTTATCCTAATATAATATAATATAATACATATTATATCTACATATCCTATTATATTAAGACAACGCTATATATATGTATAATATGTAGATATCTCTTATACAAAGAAATATTGTTCATACATAACATCTCCTAACATCACATTGATATTTGGACAAGCTCCATATAAATCTCCCTTTGGATTGTTTGCTGATCTTATCATCCACCAATGTTTAATATCAATATGTCATTTTTTCTTTTTATATAGCTCTTTTGATATCAAATTGATTTCAAAACCATGATCAATTAATGCCACAATTGGTTCTTACAAATCTCTCAATTTTACTAAAATTTCTATAATAGCCCTTGTTCAATAATTTTGGGAATAACAACTAGATGGTTGAATTCCATTTCTTTTCTTTGTAAGTCCAATTTGTGAAACATCTCCTAAAACTTGTATTTCATCTTCTTCATCTACACTGTATTTTACTATCCTTGTTCCTTATATATTTGGTATTATAATATTTCCTATAGATTTCCATTTTTTCTTTATTGTATCAACAATAATTTCATGAAATTCACACTTTGCAATTCCCATAATTTCACCAATTATAAATTTGACCTTTTGTTGTAAACTCTGATCTTCTATTATCTTCTTCAAATCTGTAGCAGCTTCAATCTGATTATAATTTGTATACAAGAGTTTTTTTTTCTTTCCTTTAGAATTTCCTTCTCATTTATAGAAAAATTCTTCACTTCCTCCTCAAATATAGGATTTTTTTGTTATCTTGCTTTATCTCTTTTTGTGGTTCTTTTTGATGGCCTTTCATTATTTTCATCTCTTCTTCGTTTTTCTTCTATTAATGCTTCATGTTGACTCCTTGTAGTATAAACATGTAGTAATAATTCATCTATTGGATCATTCCATCTAATAATTTTTTAAATATTATTACCAATCTGTTTTAAATTATTTGTAATAAATTTTTCTTTTTCAGCATAATTCATTACACTTGTTCACAAAGAATAAGATTTCCCTAGAAGTTCAAAATTTATACTTAAATATTTGCTTTGATTTGCTTCCGCCCAATATATTGATGCTTTCTTATTTAAAATTGTATGCACTTTAAAAGCATCTCTTGCAAATACCTTCATTCTTTCTTTACCAAAATTTGTTTCTAATTTTTCTCTACTTTCTTTCAAGTACATCATACCATCTTTAAAAAAAATAACTTCTTTTTGTAGCACCTTTGTAAAATCTTCACACTTCCTTTTTGAATGTTCTATGCTATCATATCATATGCACCTATGCATTATATCTTCTATTGGTCTTCAATTTTGTTTTGTTTATACTCTTAATGATTGACCCTTTTCTTTAAGTTTTATAAATTTTATTTGTAAATCTTTCATCTTACACATGATTTCATCCACACTCATTTCTTCTTTCTTTTGATATAGATATTAAAGGTTGTATCTTAGATATAAGATGGTTGGTAAGCAATTTTATCTTATATATTTGCAATGATCTTTGAATATCCATCCTATCATTTTTCTTCCTCTTATTGCAAGCAATCCTATTGATTCTTCTACTTTTTTTTAATTTGATGTCAATCCTTCTTCCTCTTTTTTATCTTCAAGCAATATTTCCAATTTTTCTTGTAACTCTCTATTAGCTACTTGAAGAAAGAGTTCTACTTTACTTAGATCCAACAATTGCGTCTACTTCTTTGATAAATAAAAATATTGTCTTTCAAATTCTCTTAATAATTTTATTACTTCAAGATCCTTCTTAGGCCTTTCAATCCATTTAAAAAATGACTTTTTTATAATCCGATCATTGTCTTCTAAAAAATATTCATCCTTCAATGTTTGAAAAAATTTCTCCCATGAACCTCCAGCATGTTCTATAATAGACTTCACATGATTTATGATCTCTGGTGCAATAGCCAATTTGAATAATTGAACCATCTCCTTCTTTGAAATATGCTTCAATTCTATTTTTCTTATATAATATCTTAAATATCTTGTGACATCCTTTCCTTCAAATTGATCAAATTTGTCTACAACCACCTATAATGCTTTGTTTGCCATACCTTCTTTGTAATCTTTAACATGTTGCTATTACATGAATAAAGCAGATGCTTTAAACATGCTTGTAGAGTTAAAATCAAAATACATATCTTATCTTCCACTAGTACTTCCGCTTGTAGCTCTATTTGAAATACCACCCATAGCTCCTCCTTCCATTCTCTTGCCTTCCTTCTCTATAATTCAAATAGATCAAAAAAAATCTAATTATCTTCCGTTGTCGTGATGTAATGCAATTATTAGGTGAAAGAGTGTAGAAATAGTATATTATAGAAGATCTTAGTTCAAAATCTTATAGCAAGTTATCTTAGAAAAATAGATAATAATAAAAAGAGAGTAAAACTAATGGATGTTAATGTTGCCTTTTTTACAAATAAGCTTCTATTTACTTTGTAGGGCCATAAGTAAGGCAAAATAAAGTAGATTGGAAAATAAAATGATATAGGCATATATAAGAGGGAATTAAGAATAGGTTTCAGAAAAACTTATCACAAAAATCTCGAAATAGATACCTGGAAAGGACCAATTATGAGCTAGGATTGAAATCAGATCCTGAGGCACAAAACCATGTGCCTACGACGGATCCAAAAGGCTTTTGCAGATCGGAGATTGGAATTAGAGAGTGGACTTAAGAGATTTTGTATACAAGTTGATTTTAAATGATTTGGATAAGAAATAACTTTGTAATAGCTTTGCAAAGTCAGGATTGTTTTGGGCAACTTAGGATTTTGTGAAATAAAATAGAGTTGATGTTTTAGGCAATTTCAAAAGTTTTGTAGCAGATCCATGGCTAAAAATTTGGGAGTTTTTGGGTATTGTTGTTATTAATGTATGTTATAAATTTGAGTTGAATCTAATAGTTTAATTGTATGTAATTGAGTTTAAGTGGGTCAAGGTCTTGGAAATTAAGTTTTGAAGGTCAGTTAGGATTTTTGAGATCTTGAACAATCTGCTAGTTGGATTGGAGTAAACTTTGTGTGTATGGATAGTAGACTTGTTTTCCTATACACATGAGTGATTTGAGGCTGATTAAATAGTGAAGAAGGGAGAAATCAACACTAGAAGATCAGCATCAAGGTTGGAGAAGGAGGCTGATCAACATCCGAGAAGTTTTTAGGGTTTTTCTTCCATTTGGTAAGTTTGATTTCCTTTAAATTTGTTATGCTTGTTGTTGACTAAAAAGTTGAATGGTGTACAAAGTTTTAAGTAAGATCAATAGTCTAATCAATAGATATTGAGGTTCTAATTTTTCCTAGGGTTGATTTGAATTGGTTAGAATTTGATTTAAGATTTGGTTAGGATTTGATTTAGGATTTATGGTTTGTTTAGGATTTGATTTAGGATTTAGTATTTGATTTAGGATTAGGGTTTAATTTAGGATTTGATTTAAGATTTAAAATTTGATTAGGGTTAAAATTTGACCAAGATTTGACTTAGGATTTGATTTAGGTTTTGACTTAGGATTTGATCTAGGATTTGAATACGATTTGATTAGGATTTAACTTAGGATTTGACTTAAAAATTAAATAGGATTTGATTAGGATTTGATCAAGGTTTGACTTTAGATTTGAATAGGATTTGACTTAGGGTTTGATTTAGGTTTTGACTTAGGATTTGAATAGGGTTTGATTTAAGATTTGATTTAGGATTTGAATAGGATTTGACTTAAGGTTTGACTTAGATTTTGACTTAGGATTTGAATACGATTTGACTTAGGATTTGAATAGGATTTGATTTAGGATTTGACTTAGGATTTGAATAGGGTTTGACTTAGGGTTTGATTAGGATTTGACTAAAATTTGAACAAGGTTTGATTTAGGATTTTGAGTTTTTTATTTTTAGTATTTTTTAAATTTATCATTTTATATGTTATTTTCTTTTATAATTAATGTATGATTCATTTACTCTTCTTTTGTAATTTCTTTAAGATTGGATCAAAATTTGATTAATATTATTAAGGTTTAATAGAAGTTGTTTAGGATTCTATTAGAGTTGTTAGGATCTTGTTGTTGTATATTTCCTTTTTATCTTCTACAGCCAAGTATCCAGAATATTCTCAAGCAAAATTACATGTATTACGACACCGCCTCAAGCTTTTCACCTCGAGTTCACCAAATATGTCATAAGTTGTGAAGTCTTACTTGAGAATGTGTTGGATTTAACAAACTTTAATCAAATCTTGATAAAATCTTTAATTAAATTCTAATCAAATCCTAAATAAATCCTAGTCAAACCTTGGCCAAATCTTAGTCAATCTTTGGTTGAATAATTTTAGTCAAATCTTAAATAAATCTTAGTCAAATCCTAATCAAACTCTAGTTAAATCCTAATCAAATCTTAATCAAATCTTGATCAAATCTTTAATTAAATCCCAAATTCTAAACAATTCCTAGTCAAATCTTGATCAAATCCTAAACAAATTTTAATCAAATCTTGATGAAACCTTAACTAAATTTTAACCAAATTCTAAACAAATCTTAGTCAAATTCTAATTAAATTCTAGTCAATCCTTGATTGAATCCTAATATTTTCAATCAAATCCTAAACAAATCTTGATCACATCCTAACCAAATCCTAATTAAATTTTAATCAAATCTTAGTCAAATTTTAACTAAATTCTAATCAAATCCTAAAAAAATCTTAAATTAATCTTAATAAAATCCTAGTCAAACCTTGATTAAATTCTAACCAAATTATAATCAAATTCTAACCAAATTCTAATCAAATCCTAATCAATCTCTAACTAAATCCTAACTAAATTCTAAATAAACCTTAGTCAAATTCTAACCAAATCCTAATCAAATCTTGATCAATTTATAACTAAATCATAATCAAATCCTAAACAAATTCTAGTTAAATCTTTGACAAATCCTAATCAAATCCTAATCAAATGCTAACCAAATTCTATTCAAATTCAAATCAAATCTTAATTAAATCCTGACCAAATTCTAAACAAATCTTAGACAAATCCTAATCAAATCCTAATCAAATCTAGGTCAAATCTTGACTAAATCCTAACCAAATCTTTAAAAAATCCTACTCAAATCTTGATTGAACCTTAACAAGTTTAATTAAATCCAAAACAAATCTTATTCAAATCTTGGTCAAACCCTACTCAAATCCTGTTTGAATCTTAACAACTCTAATCAAATCTTAAACAAATTTTAGTCAAATCCTGATCAAATTTTAACTAAATCCTAACCAAATCTTAGTCAAATCCTGATCAAATTCTAACTAAATCCTAACCAAATCCTAAACAAATCCTATTCAAATCTTGGTCAAATTTTAATTAAATCCAAATCAAATCCTAAACAAATCTTAATCAAACTAGATCAAATCATAGTCAAATCTTGATTGAATCCTAACAATCCTAATCAAACCTTCAAAAAATCCTAATCAAATTTTAATCAAATCCTAGTCAAACTTTGATGAAATCCTAACTAAATCCTAACCAAATCCTAAAAAAATCCTAGTCAAATTTTAATCAAATCCTAGTCAAATCTTGATGAAATTTTAACTGAATCCTAACCAAATCCTAAACAAATCCTAGTCAAATTCTGATAAAATCCTAGCTAAATTCTAATCAAATCCTAAACAAATCCTAATCAAATCCTAATCAAATTTTAACTAAATCCTAATCAAATCCTAATTAAATCCTAAACAAATTCTAATCAAATCTTAATCAAATCCTAACTAAATCCTAACCAAATCCTAAACAAATCCTAGTCAAATCTTTATCAAATCCTAGTCAAATCATGTTCAAATTCTAATTAAATCCTAATCAATTCTTAAAAAATCATAATCAAATCCTGATCAAATCCTAACTAAATGCTAACCAAATCCTAAACAAATCCTAACTAAATGCTAACCAAATCCTAAACAAATCCTAGTCAAATTCTAATCAAATCTTGGTCAAATTCTAATTAAATTCTAATCAAATCTTAAACAAATCCTAATAAAATCTTCGTCAAATCCTAAACAAATCTTAGTCAAACCTTGATCAAATCCTAACTAAATTCTAATCAAATCCTTACAAACCCTATTCAAATCCTAATAAATTCCAAACAAATCCTATAGTAGATTTAAACTACAATGGTTGATGATCTAACTATTGATCTTAGTCCAAATTTTGTATACCTTTCAATAATTAAGTTGACAATACACACAAAAAGTTTGAAAGAGATCCAAGTTACCCAACAAAAGTTATGTTTAAATTTCTACTTGGGTATTGGCTGCCGTCCTTCTCCAATCCTAATGTCAAATTTCTAGCATGCATAACTTCTCTTTTTATTATACAATCACTTTTAAAATTCATATAAAAATAAAAAAATCCTATCTATTATCCATACAAAAAATCTTTTTTTTCAATCTAATAAACAAATTGCTAAATATCTAAGAAATTCTCACTGACCCTTAAACCTCAACTTCCAAGATCTTAGCGTACTTGAACTCTAATAACTCCTAATTAAACTATTTGATCTAATTCAAACTTATAGTATATATTAACCACAACTCTAATTATAAATCCTTGAAATTTCATCCATAGATCTCAAATCAAAGTTGTAGAATGCTCAAAGTTGTAAACCCCTCTTTATTTCACAAGATCCAAAGTCACTCATTACAATCTTGACTTTTGTAAAGCTCTTACAAAGCCAATTCTTCTTTAAATCACTCAAAATTAATACTAAAATATACCTTCTTAAGTTTTCTCTTTAATTCCACTCTTTGATTTATAAAAGACCCCTCGACCCGCCATAAGTACATGATTTTGTACCTTAGGATTTGATTTTGATCCAAGCTCATAACCGGTCCTCTCCGAGTATCAATTCTGAGATTTTTGATATAAAAATTTTTAAAATCTATTCTTAATTCTTTTCTAAAGATGCTTATATTATTTATTTTTCTAATATATTTTATTTTGCCTTATTTATGGCCATATAAATTAAATAGAATCCTCTTCTATAAAAAAGTAGCATTAGCCTTTTAACTTTTTTTTACTTTCTTTTCTATTATCTATAATTCTAAGATAATTTGCTAAAATATTTTTATTTAAGCTCCTATATATTTTAATCATTCCTTCTCTCTTTCACCTAATGGCCATAGTACTACTTAACAATGTATTCCATAGATCAAGCTTTGAATGATATTCATAGTTAGAGTTAAATAATGTTTGTTGAGTTGAGGCATGAATAGTATTATTATATGCAAACTTTGCTAATGGTAGATATAAGATCTAATTGTCTAATTGATAGTTGATGTTGCATCTTAAATGCTACTCCAAAACTTGATTAACTCGTTCTACTTGGCCATCAATTTGAGGGTGGAAAGCTGAAGAAAGTTTAATGTCCACCTTTAATATTTCAAAAAGACATCTCTAGAACTTAGATATGAATTAGGGTCCTTGATCGGATACAATGTCATATAATAGGCCATGATATTGATATATTGTCAAAAAAGAGCCTTGCCATATCTTTATTAGATATAGTCTTCTTACAAGGAATGAAATGAATCATTTCTATCAGTCAATCAACTACCACAAGGATGTTGTCTAATGAATTGGATGGTAGTAGATCCGTGACAAAATCCATTGAGATAGAAGACTATGACCATCTTAGAACAAGCAAGGATTGTAAGAATTCATAAGGATGATATCAAGGATTTTTGGACCTTGAACAAATGTTGCAAGAGAGCACAAAGTCCTTCACCACCTTCTATATTTGAAGCCAGCAAAAATCTTAAGAAATAAGTTTCAAGGTCTTATTAAATCTATAGAGACCCACAGTTAGAAAATCACGGTGAGATTAAATAATGCATAGTCATGTTGATTCTTTTAAAATATATAAATATTCTTGAAAGTATAGTAGGTCTTTCTCAAGCTTGAACTTGTCAGCATTTTCTTTCAAGCAATGCTTGACATTAAGGATCAAAGCATGATTAGTGGTTGCAGCACACATTTTATTAAAGAAATTAGAATTAATAGGTACCAATATAATAGTGGTACAAAGGTAAAATTGCTCCAATTTCAACAAAGTTGTATATTGTTGATCAAAGTTGCCTCCCATATCCTTGGTACAAAATATGATCTTCTTGATAAAGCATCAGACAATCCTTGTTGCTTCCCAAGTCGATAGCTAATAACAAAATTAAATCGAGATAGCGACATATTTCATTGAGATAGCGACATATTCCATCAAGATAGCAACATATTCTATCGAAATAGCAATATATTCCATCAAGATAGCGGTATATTTTATCAAAATAGTGGCATATTCTATCAAGCTTGGCAACAATTAAGAACTTGAGCCGATATAAAACATTCCAAGTTCTTATAATTTATATACACAATTACAAGATATATTACTCCTTCAAGAAAATAATGCCATTCTTCAAAAGAATCCACAATAATAAAAAAAATTCCTTATCGTGGATTTTTTAATTAATTTCAGCAACAAAATTTTTTTGAGAATAAAATGCAACAAGATAGAGTTTGTTATCTATGCTCATTTGTGAAAGTATGGCCCCTAGTGTAAAATCCAAAACATTAGTCTCCATGTAAAATATTTTTGTAAAGTCTCGATGCACTAAGATTGGGACTATAGTAAATGTTGTTTTGAGGTCTTAGAATGTCTTCTCTGCTTGAGCCCTCTATTCTAACTTGTCCTTAAATATCAATCAAGTAAGAGAGGCAGCAATTTGAAAATAGTTTTTGATGAAGATCTAATATTAATTAACAAATCTAAGAAAATATTATACGTCTTTTACAATATTTGAAATAGTCCATTGTATAATCACCTCTATCTTCTTAAGATCTATTGTCAAATCCTCGGTAGATACAATCTATCTTATAAATTCTATCTTAAATTGATGAAATATATATTTTTTTAGTGTGGCATACAAACTTGTATCTTGTAGCTTTTATAATACCAACTTGACATGCTTCTTATGTTCTTCCAGATTTTTTGAATAGATCAAGATATTACCATGAACTTATCTAAGTGCTCTTGAAAGATGTCATTTATTAAATGTTGAAAGATAGTAGGTGCATTTATTAATCCAAAGGGCATGACATTATATTCAAAATATCCATACCTTGTCCAAAATGTAGTCTTTCATTCATCTCCCTCCTTGATCTATACCAGGTTGTATATTCTACAAAGATCTATCTTAATATAGATCTTAATTTGGCCAAGTTGTTCTAAAAGTCCTGAAATTAATAGTAGTGGATAATAATTCTTCACTGTTATCTTATTCAATCTCCAATAATCAACGCATATATGCAAGGAACCATCATTTTTCTTTACAAAAAATACAAGTACACATATTTCAGACTTTGAATGTCTGATGAAGTTCTTTGTAAGGTTTTCATCAATATAATCCTTCAATGCCAAAAGCTCATTTTGAGAAAGATTATAAATTGGGCCAAAAGGTGGTTGTATTCCTTCTTGAAGATCTATAGCACAATTATATGATCGATACTCTGATAATATACTAGCATTCTTCTTTTAAAAAATATCTTGAAATTTGTTATATTGCTTTGGAATATTTGCCGATGAAGTCATATCTTCTTTAATTGTAGTCGAATAAATAAAAAATGATGTACCTTCTTTAGCCAATTTTATAAAAGTCCTTGTTCTAACAAATAAAGGCTTATTAATTTGTAGATTTTTATAAATTTTCTTTGTAGGGATCTCTATCAAAAAATATTATTCTTTGTGACCTCCAAATTATAGATAGATTATGCTTTTTCAATCAAGATAGTCTAAGAATAATAGAATTTGAAAGAATTTTAATAATGTTGAATACAATTTGGCTTCTATGATCTTTGAATGACACTTCTATAGGCGTGGTTTTATAAGCAATACTACTAGAGAATAAAGATCATTCATCTATTATTTCTATATGAATAGGTTTGTATTTTTGTACTAGAGGAATTTTATGAAACTTAGTAAATGCCTCATCTATAAAATAAGTGGATGCTTCCTAATCCAACAATGTAATTATTTGAAGCTTCTAATGGCCAAAATACAAAGCAATTATAAAACAACCAGTAGGTTGAGTAGAAAGAGAGGAACCTAAATAATTTTGTCATATTGGATTATCTAACTACATGGTCCCTATTATGGCTAAATATTATTATTTTTCTAAACAATAGCACTCCTAATTTTGATAATGTGTTGATTTTGTTTCTTTGGACAATTGCCAACCTTATAGCCTTCCTCGCTACAATACAAGCATAGACCTTCTTCCATCCGACACTTTTTTTTCTTGTGGATTAAGAGGTTTAAAACATATTACATCAAGTTGCATATCTTCTAATTTTGAATGTAAATTTAGAATGCTTGTTGTGATAACAAGAATATGTCAAATTGCATGTAGTCTTACTAAAGTCCATAAATATTAATCTTGATGATATTAAAATAATTAATTATCACATTTTATGGCTTGGCTAATAGCTTCATTGAGCAATTGTGGATCCGAAATCGACAATAACAAATCTTTTACATCATCTCTTAGTCTCCAATAGAATTGATTTATTAGGACTTTGTTGTTCCAATAGATGTCGTATACTAATTATCTAAAATCAAATGCATAGATTGATACAGAGTGCGCCTCTTGGTGCATTGTTCAAATCTTAGTTATTTCCTAACAAGCCTTGTCATGTTCTCCAAATGATTCTACAAATGCTTTTATAAAAATTTCAAAGTTTTTCAAAATTGGTGATGCTTTTTCAAATAAAAGAGAAAACCATAATAATGCTTATTTTATAAGCAAGGTGTCAACCAATCTAATCCATGATTCTTCTATTGAATAAGTATTAGGTTGTAGAACCATTATCAATTAAATTTGGTTGACAAACCTTAAGAATTTTGAACATGTATTATCATACTTCTCTAGAAGACTAAAATCGAGGCTCCTTACATTATTGAACAAGTGGATTTTCTCAGCGTAGCATTAGTAGTATTAGATCCTCAAGTGGAGAAGTTAGAAATAGATGTATTTTAGATTGTAGTACTCTAGATGTTGCATTGTTATGAAGTTTTGCAACAATTTCTTCAATCTCCATAATTTTAGTAGATAAAGTAGTAAGTACACTTATAATGGCATCTAACTTGGACTCAAAAGATTTGATCATACTAATGTCTTGACGTCCAACTATTCTAAGAAAAAAAAAAAAAAAATCTATAAGAAGATAATATTGATTTAGAGGAGCATAATTTGTAACCTCTAAAATGCTTTAAGATCTTCAAAGAGAGAGATGATCCACTATTTCACAAGAAGAACAAAGCTCCAATATTATGATGAAAAAAATATTAGTTTAGAGGAGGATAATCTGTAACTTCTAAAGCACTGATATATCTTTAAATAGAGAGATAATCCATTCTTTAACAAGAACGATCCAACTTTGATATTGAAGATGAGGTCAATCTTGACAAATTATCTAGAACATGTTGTCGTGGTAGAAAGAATTTGCCTCAAGAAAGCACTCGGCTTCTGGCTGCCACTAATTACTCAAGCAAGATCCAAGTATAACAAAACCTCCAAATTTATATAAAATATTTCTTCATAGGGCTATTACATCCAATACATATGTTTTATTTTCTCAAACCTTTCAAAACATAACAAATGCTCTAAAATCCTCATTCCCCCGTAGGGAGGGAATTTTTTCCGAACTTCAATAACCCATAACTTTTAATTCAACTGTCAAAATCTACTCCAAATCTACATAAAATACTGATGTAGTCTTTAAAACTATCATTACAAATTTCAACCGTCGATTCATTACCAATCTTTAGATATCGCCAAAACCCTAGCAGTAGCTTTAAACCCTTGTTTACAAACACCTGTGTACTAAATTCTTTATATCTCACAATCTAAAAGTTAAAATGCTATGAAACTTTAATGTATAGCTTTTCAGCATAATAATATACCTTCTTAGAAAGTTTCAGATAAAAATTCATCTAGAAACTTAAGTTATGGCAAACCCCATCACTATCAACAAAACGGCCTACTTACTGCCATGGAATTCAATTTGCTGTCTTTGACTCCTAATATCTCCTACTTTAAAACTCTAAATATAATAATTCTTTTTTATTAAATGTATAACTTAAAATCACCTCTTTGTTTGGACCTTCCGATCTCCAAAAACTCTCATACAACTCCTTCAATCTTCAAAAGAGTGACAGTAGGTACAATTTATATATCTTAATTTCAAGCGCCTACTCCTCCCTCATTTAAATTCTAAATCCCTCAATTTTTATACCAAAATTTTAGTCCAAAAAATAAGCTTTCTAATTCTAATCTCTGATTTTCTAATGGCCTTCCTAAAGTCACCGAAATCCTTGTTAAGATTGCAAGCAGCCTCCTCAAAGTCCATTCGGCATGGTATTCAACCAATAGGGATGAAGTTCTCCATTCGTTGCCTTCATCCAACCATGCCTTGATTTCATCCCTCCCAATTAGCCTCCTACTAGCTTAAATTTTCATCCTTAGGCTCCCACCTTCTCTCAAGGCTTCATGCTAAACATTTAAATCTATGTAATTTAAATCCCATAACCAAACTAAATAAAAATCTAAAATAAATTTTCTTTCACCAACCTTTAATTTACTTCACTAATCATTCTAAGACATATCTAAACCTATAAATATATTATGCATTTTGAGTGGATTTTACCTACTGTAAGGAATTACAATACGACAACACAAATATAGAGGAAGAGACTTGAATTAGGAGAAGGTTTCAAAAAAAAACCAATAAAAAATTGAATTAATCAGATGAGTACACAAACAATACCAAGAAAGGTAAGCTAGAACTCCAAGAAATACATTGTTGAGACTAAAGAATTCTTCAACCTCAACTCTTATATATATCAATGTCTAGGGCGCTTCTTGAATGACCTCCATCAAACTAAGAAGCTTCTTGAATAGCTTCTACCAACTAGGAATCTTCTCAAGCTCCTTCTACCAACTTGGAAGTTTTTTGAGCTCCTTCCATGAATTTGGAAGCTTCTTGAGCTACTTTCACCAATTAGAAAGCTTCTCAACCAACTTTCACTAACTCAAGAGCCTCTAGAATGTTCTAGAAGGTTCTATGAACCTCCAAAGTATATATCTCTAACAACAATAATGAAAAATCTGAGGTGGAAGAGGCACTAGAAGAGAAGAGCATCACCAGTGATAACCAAGGTGACGTTGTTGTATGTCATGAAGTCTTGCTTGAGAATGCTCCAGGCACCTGGCTATGGAAGATAAAAGGGAAATACGTAATAATAACTAGTCCTAACTTCTTTAATCAATCTCTAAACACTCTTTAATCATACCTTAATTAAATCCTAGTCAATCTTGATCAAATTCAAAAAAAAATCCTAAAATAAACCTTACTAAATCCTAATCAATCCTAACAAATCCTAAAATAAATCCTAAAACAAATCCTAACTAACCTTAGTCGAATCTTAATCAAATCCTAAAGAAATCCTAAGGTAGTTTTAGAACCTCAACAACTACCAAATAAATCATTGATTTTAATTGAAATTTTGCATACATCTTATTAATTAAGTTGAAAACAAGTATATTAAGTTTGAAGAAGATCTAACATCACAAAAAGAAAAAAAATCCATAAATTTGCATGGGTGACGGCCGGCCTCCTTCTCTAGTCTTGAGAATACCTAAATCTCCCTTTCACACTGTTCAATTACTCTCAAATTTTGTATGTGCATAGAAAAACAAGTCTACTACCTACATACACAAATTTCACTCCAATCCAACTGGCAGATTGCTCAAGATCTCAAAAACCCTAACTAACCCTCAAAACTAAATTTCCAAGACCTCGACCCATTTAAACCTCAATTACATACAACTTAACTATTAAATTTAGCTCAAATTCATAGCACATATTAACAACAACAATATCCAAAAATCTAGAGATTTTTAGCTGTGGATCTGCTACAAAACTTTTGAAATTGCCTAAAACATCAACTCTATTTTATTTCACAAAATGCCAAGTTGCCAAAAAAAACCCTGACTTTGCAAAGCTATTACAAGGTCATTTCTTATTCAAATCACTTGAAATCAACTCTTATACAAAAGCTCTTAAGTCTTCTCTCTAATCCCATCTTTTGATCTGCCAAAAGACTCTTGATTTGCTCTAGGCGGCCGTTTTAGTAGCCAAAGGTCTGATTTCGACCCTATCCTACAAACGGCCAATCCTTGGGTATCAATCTAATCTATCCTAGGAATTTTATAGCCCGACCCTACCTTCAACTTAACCCTAATATCAATCATGCTAGTGATTTATCCTTTTTACTATATTTTTACTATTTTATGGCCTTTCTAAGGTAATAAAAGAATTATTACAATCTAGAAGGTAAAATTACTAATTAATTCTTATCTACTAGCTATTAAGTGAAGAAAATAAACTAAGAGGCTTTCATAAAAACCTTGTTAAAATATGTTGAATTCTTTTTGAACTAAGATAATAGAATATTAATTAAAAAATTATTTTTAGTCATAGTTTCACCATGTAATCGTATCACAACATGACAACGTACAAATGTATTAAAATATATTAAAATATATTAAATTGTGTTATATCAAAAAAGTTTGAAACAAGATTTAATACAATTTAACACATTTAACACATTTTTATATCACCTTGGTTATCACTTGTGACGCTCTTCTCTTCTAGTGAGGTCTTAGATTTAAGGTGGCATCAAAATTAATTAGAATATCTTATACATTAATGCGGATATGATATTAATGAATATACATAGGAGCCATCTAAAAATCTAACAAATACTTGCACAAAGTCATAGAGAAATCTATAGGATTGTTTAAAAATCAATGGCACTAAAAGAAAAAAGAATATTGGTAACACCTACTTCCTCATTATCACAGACTCGTATATAGAAGATAACAAGCACTCATTAGATGACATGAACTTAAGATTCTAAGATATCAAATATAGAATCTTAAGATTCTAAGATATCAATTAGAAAATCTTAAGATTCTAAAGTATCAATCAAAGAATCTTAAAATTATGGGATATCTAAGATCCAAGAATCAATTGAATATCAAGCGAGTATCGGCCAAGTATTAGCTTATATTAGATATTGTCTGGATATTGGCTAAGCCGCCTATTTAAATCTTTTTAGGGTTGAAAATAAACACTTTTTCCTCTCTCATCTTTTGTTTGGGTCTTGAATGGGTTTTACTTTGTTCTAAAGGAATCTCTAAGAAAATTTGTGAGGAAATCTCAAGGTATCAAAGGGATTTTGAATAAAGAATCTTCAAAAGAATTTTTAAAGGAATCTTAAGATAATCAAGGATTTTATATAAGGAATCTTTAAAAAAATCTATGAGAAAATCTCAAGGTATCAAAAGAATTTTGAATAAGGAATCTTTAAAAGAATATTTGAAAGAATCTTAGGATAATCAAGGATTTTATACAAAAAATCTACGAGAGAATCTCAAGATATCAAAGGAGTTTTGAACAGAGAATCTTCAAAAGAATTTTTGAAGGAATTTTAAGATAATCAAGGATTTTATATAAGTTATCTCCAAGAAAATCTATGAGAGAATCTCAAGATACCAAAGGAATTTTGAACAAGAAATTTTTGAAAGAATCTTTAAAAGAATCTTAAGATAATCAAGGATTTTATATAAAAAATCTGTGAGAAAATCTCAAAGTATCAAAGGAATTTTGAATAAGGAATTTGTGAAGAAATCTTTGAGGGAATCTAAAAGTAATCAAGGATTTTATATTAGAAATCTTTGAAAGAATCTATGAGAGAATCTCAAGATATCAAAGGAATTTTGAACAAAGAATCTATAAAAGAATCTACAAGGAAATTTCAAGATATCAAAGGAATTTTGAATAGAGAATCTATAAAAGAATCTACAAGGAAATTTCAAGGTATCAAAGGAATTTTGAATAGAGAATCTCTAAAAGAATCTTTAAAAGAATCTTAGAATAATCAAGGATTATATATAAAAAATTTACAAGGGAATCTCAGAATACCAAAAGAATTTTGAACCGAAAATCTCTAAAGGATTCTTTGAAGGAATCTTAGGATAATCAAGGATTTCATATAAGAAATCTTTGAAAGAATCTATGAGAGAATTTCAAGGTACCAAAGAAGTTTTCAATAAGAAATCTTTGAAAGAATCTTCAAAAAAATCTTAGAATAATCAAGGATTTTACATAAGAAATTTCTTAGAAAATCTATAAGAAAATCTCAAGATATCAAAGGAATTTTGAATAGAGAATCTTTGAACAAATCTTTGAGAGAATCTTAGGATAATCAAGGCTTTTACGTATGAAATCTTTTAGAAAATCTACGAGAGAATCTCAAGGTACCAAAGAAATTTTGAATAAGAAATTTCTAAAAAAATCTTTGAAGGAATCTTAGGATAATTAAGGATTATATATAAGAAATTTATGAGGAAATCTCAAGGTACCAAAAGGAATTTTGAACCAAGAATCTCTAAAGGATTCTTTGAGGGAATCTTAGGATAATCAAGGATTTTATATAAGAAATCTTTGAAAGAATCTATGAGAGAATTTCAAGATATCAAAGGAATTTTGAATAAGAAATCTTTGAAAGAATCTTCAAAGGAATCTTAAAATAATCAAGGATTTTATATAGGAAATCTCCTAGAGAATCTATAAAGAAATTTTAAGGTACCAAAAGAATTTTGAATAGAAAATCTCCAAAGAAATCTTTGAGAGAATCTTAAGATAGTCAAGGCTTTCACATGAAATCTTTGAGAGAATCTATAAAAGAATCTCAAGATATCAAAGGAATTTTGAATAGGGAATCTCCAAGAAAATCTACGAGAAAATCTTAAGATACCAAAGGGATTTTGAATAAGAAATCTCTAAAAGAATCTTTGAAAGAATCTTAAAATAATTAAGAATTTTATATAGAAAATCTACAAGGCAATCCCAAGGTATCAAAGGAATTTTGAATAAAGAATCACTAAAAGAATCTTTAAAAAAATCTTAAGATAATCAAAGATTTTATATAAGAAATCTTTGAGAGAATCTACGAGAAAATTTCAGGATATCAAAGGGATTTTGAATAAAGAATCTATAAAAGAATCTTTAAAGAAATCTTAAGATAATTAAAGATTTTATATAGGAAATCTCTAAGAAAATCTATAAAAAAATCTCAAAGTACCAAAAGAATTTTGAATAGAGAATCTTCAAAAAAAATCTTTAAAAGAATCTTAGGATAATTAAGGATTTTATATAGGAAATTTTTAACAAAATCTATGAGAGAATCTCATGATACTAAAGGAATTTTGAATAGAAAATCTATAAGAAAATCTATAAAGAAATCTTAGGATACAAAAGAAATCTTTGAATAAATCTTCAATAGAATATTAAGATAATCAAGAATTTTATATAAAAAATCTTTGAAAGAATCTATGAAAGAATCTTAGGATATCAAAGGAATTTTAAATAAAGAATCTTTAAAAGAATCTTTAAGAGAATCTATAAGGAAATCTCAGGGTATCAAAGAAATTTTGAATAGAGAATCTTTAAAGAAATCTTTGAAAGAATCTTAAGGTAATCAAGGATTTAATACAAAGAATCTCTAAGGAAATCTATAAGAGAATTCCAAGGTACCAAAAGGATTCTAGACCAAAAAATATTTAAAGCATCTTAAAGAAATTTAAGGATTTTTTACCATAGAAATTTTGAGGGAACAAAGGGATTGATAGATAAGATAATTTGAAGGAAATCACAAAGATATAAATTGAGATATTTCACCAATCTTCTTTTTTTTTGCTTAATAGGCAGCCACGATCCCAGCAATTTTTTGAAGAGGGCTCTCTTCTTCATGATACTTCTTCATGCTTCCATTGAGAGATTCTTTAAGGCTATTAAGTGTTAATAAAATAGAAGAAATAAGAGGATCTGGGAATGCTAAGAAGATGTTGAAGATATTTTCAAAATATATGGAGAAGCAATCACAAGAGCAATTAAAGATGCAATACATGAAAATAGAAGAGAAAAATGCTTCTAAAGCTCTATAGTCTATCATCAATTAAGGAGAGAGATTTGAAAAAAAAAAACATATCTAGGTATCTCAAAATTTATGTGGGTGAAATGGAAATATTTTAAGTTTCTTATAAAAAGATGTGTTTGAATTTTATACTTGCTTGTGTTCTTGAAGTCAATGAAAGAGCCAAAGATTTATATAGAGATAATATAAACTTATAGAATGAATATGAAAAAAATTTAAAGGAAGAATTTTTTGAAGAGGATTCTGAAAGGGTGATCAAGAGAACATTCTTGGAATGGGTAGAATAACAAATTAGGAAGCAAATGGATCCTATGGAATTACTTGGAGAATTTGAAAGGAAATTTTTTCAGCTTCCTATAATAGATAGGCAACTGCTTTATGATAGAAAGGTGGAGTTTTTTCTACAAGCGATTAATGGAAATTTACAAGATAAGTTGTTTCTACTTCTGGTTAATAAAAGTGGCAAAGGAGGCCTTACTAATGACTAGAAACAAGTTAAGAAAGTTGTGGCAACAACCATGGAGCAGCGGAGGATAAAGATTAAAAGAGGTATAGTTGTGGAGTCAAGAATGGCTCCTATTTCTATCCTAATAGCTCCAACGATTCCTATTGATCTAGTATTAGTTCTAAAAAAGGATGTTCTTGATGAAACTCTTGAAGAACTTGTCAAGGATATGAGAGAATTGAAGATCAAGTTCAATGAATTGGAAAAAAAAAAAAAAAAAAAAAAAAAAAAAATGAATTCTCCTAAATTTCCAATAGAAACCAAGAAATGGATGAAGAGGTGTATGTATTGTGACAATGAAGATCATGACAAGAGGAATTGCTTAGCCTATGAAGAAGATTTGAAAAAAGAGGTGATTTTCTTCAAAGAAGGCTAAGTAAGATTTATTGCAATTAGAGAACCTATTGAATTAAATTTTGGCAAGGGTAGAATGAAGAAACTTGTGCAAGGCCACATTAGGAGTATTAGTAGTGCATCTATGATTAAAGAAGTAAGTGCATACCCTGTTATCATGGAAATGGATAATGTAGGGATTTTTACAATCCCTAGCAAGGAGGTTATGCTTGGAGGTGCACATATTATTAGGGAGAAGATTGGATGGAGTGATTCAGTTGATGCTACAAGTATTAAAGCTTACCTAGAAGTTAATGAAAAAAAAGATGAAATCTAGGACGCTACGGCTGAGGTTAAAAGAGGCAAGATTGTAGAAGAGAAGAGAATAGAGGTGCCCAATAGTAAGAGGAAAAACCAAAGATTGATGGATAAAAATCAAGAAAAGCAAACTACCACTCTAATGGAGTTAGGGCCCTCTTTTTCCTATCCAAGTAAATCGTATCGTGAAGTCTTGCTGAGAATGCTCCGGGCCTGGCGTGGAAGATAAAAAGAAAATACGCCACAACAAAATCCTAACAATTCTAATAGAATCTTAATTAACTTCTATTAAACCTTAACAATATTTTTCAGCTTGATTCAATCTTAAAGAAATTATAAAAGAAGAATAAATGAGTCATTCAATAATCATATTAGAAAATAATATATAAAATGCTAAATTTAGAAAATACTAAAAATAGAATCTTAAAACCCTAAATCATATCTTATTCAAACCCTAGTCAATCCCTAAGTCAAACCTTGATCAAACCTTAGTCATACCCTAAGTCAAACCTTGGTCAAACCTTAGTCAAACCCTAAGTCAAATCCTAGTCAAATCCTAGTCAAACCCTAATCAAACCCTAAGTCAAACCCTAATCAAACCCTAAGTCAAACCCTAACCCTAATCAAACCCTAACTCAAATCTTGGTCAAATCTTAATCAAACCCTAAGTCAAACCCTAAGCAATTTCTAAGGCAGTTTTAGAACCACAATAACTACCAAACAAACCGTTGATCTTGATTGAAATATTTCATACACCTTAACAATTAAGTTAAAAACACACACACCAAGTTTGAAGAAGATCCAACTTACCAAGAAGAAGAAAAACTTACAAATTTGCTCGGGTATCAGCCGGCCTCCTTCTCCAATCTTCACGCCAATATTCCAGTGCCTAAACCTCCTATTTGCACCGTTCAACTGCTTCCAAATTTCACAAGCATGTAGGAAATTAAGTCTTCTACACACACACATAAATTTCACCCCAATCCAACCGATAGATTGATCAAAATCTGCGAAACCCTAACTGACCTTTAAAACCCAATTCCAGAGACCCCAACTCACATAAATTTCAATAACCTTTGATCGAACCGTTAGATCAATCTCAAATTCACAGCACACATTGACAACAACAATACCCAAAAACCCACAAATTTCCAGCCGTAGATCTGCTGCAAAGCTTCTGGAATTGCCTAAACCATCAACCCTAATTTATTTCACAAAATCTCAAGTAGCCAAAATAAACCCTGACTTTGCAAAGCTATTACAAAGTCGTTTTCTCTCCAAATCACTCAAAATCAACTCCTATATAAAACCCTTCAAGTTCACTCCCTAACCCCAATCTCCGATCTGCAAAAAGACCCTCCATTCGCCGTCGGCACGCGGTTTTGTGCCCTGGGGTCTGGTTTCGACTCAGGTTCTTAACCGGCCCTCTCCGGATATCAACTCTTGTAGTTTTGAGGTAAATTTCTCTAAAACCTACTCTTAACTTCTTATTAAACATACCTATACCAATTATTTTTCTAATCTACTTTGTTTTACCATTTTTATGGCTTTACAAAGTAAGTAGAAATCCCTTTTATAAAAGGCAGCATTAGCACTTTTTAATTTTTACTACCTCCTTGTCTATTATCTATTTTTCTAAGATAATTTTCTCAAATATTTTCATTTGAGTTCTTCTATAATATAATCATTCCTCCCCTCTTTCACCTAGTAGTCGTATTACTACACGACATCCACCCCCCCTGAACCTGTGCATCCTCTGGTATGCACCAATAATTCTTCAATATGTTGAATGCTCTTCATCTTGTTCATATTCTTGGTCTTCAATTTGATCATCTTCTTCTTTTTCAATACCCCTCAATAGATTTTGTTCTTCATCAAAATGTATATATATTCCCTTTTGTTTGAATAACTTGACTCGCTTGCCTGCTATAGGTGTCTTCAATTGTGTCCCATCAAGTTCCCGTAATACATATGTTCCATTGTCATAGACTTCTATCACAACATATGGTCCAAACCATCGCTTAGAAAATTTTCGTAATGTACTATGTTGGTTATCCAAACTATTATCATATACTAATACCCAATCACCTTCTTCTATCTTCTTAGGTCGTAGTCGATGCGTTTTATCAAACCTTTCTTTATTCCTTTCCCTTGCTTCTTTCAACCTTCCTATTGCCACTTCAATGTCTTCAGGTCTTCTTTCCAATTGTTGAATACGTAATGCTAAAAGATCCTCCCTGTTAAGATCATCCTTCCAAGGTAATATTCTCCATGTAGGTATTGTTTCTTCTATTGGCATAATTGGCTTTTGTCCATACATTAATTCCGAAGGCATATAACCGGTCACTGTGCTATGAGTTGTACAATCTGCCCGTAATGCAAATGGTAGTAGTTTTGGCCATTGATGTACTTTGCCATTGCATGCTTTTACTAATGCCTTAACAATAGGTGAATGCCCACGCTCACTCTTCCCATTACCTTCTGGATTATATGCTGTTGTCAAAGAAAGTTTGATTCCCATTCTACTAAAGAGTTCTTTTGCTTCTTTTGCATCCAATTCACCTCTATCTGCCGTGATTTTTCCAATACAACCATAGCGACAAATAATGTCTTCTAAAAGAAATCGACATACACTTTCAGTACTCTTTGTTCTTAATGCTCGTCCTTCAACCATATTTGATAAATCTTCACGTGCAAGTACCAAATATTTCATTTGTCCAAGTCCCATAGGCATTGCCACTAAATCCACTACCCACTTATAATGTAGTGCTAGAGGATAAGTTGGATGTAATTCATCTCGATGTCGAATATTAGAATAGAATTGACAAATTTCACATGATCCTATAAAATCAACCACATCTTTATATATGCCTTTCCACCAATATTTTTCCTTCAATTTAATAAAAGTTGCCCATATTCCTCTATGCCCTGCCCACAAACTCTCGTGAAACTCCTTGATAATCTTTTGTTGAGCTTCTAAATCACATATCACTCGTTGTGGTATTTCTCCTCTTCTCTTTGGATGCTTCCATAAATATCCATCATATAAAAAATATCCATAGGCTTTCTTACGAATTTTCTTAAATTTTTGATCTGTCCAATCTTCTTGTCGCTTTAAAGTACTTAGGTACTTTCCAATATCTTCCCATTCACCTTCATATGAGTCTTTTAAAAATAATTCCAATGGTACAGTCAAACATGCACCTTCTTCTTTTGATAATGCATTTGTATAAAAATTTGCACCCACATCATCTTCCATATCAATCATGTCTTCTTCATCATAATACCTTGCCCTGGATAACATATCTGCAACTGAATTATCTCTTCCTGCAATGTGTTTAAATTCTGGATTCAAAGATTTGATATATGCTATCCACCTCAGCATAGCAATATCAGGAGTTGAACAACTTGTAATCATGCCTAGTAAAGGCAAACAATCTGTTTCTACAACTACCGATGCACCAATCAAATACTCCTTTTCATTTTTCATAGCAGTTACTACACCCCATAATTCTCTTTTAATTTGTGCATATGCTCTTTGTCTAATATTCAAAACCTTTGCTCCAAACCGTACTACATATCTATTCCCTTGTTCATCGTCTTGTCCAATTGCCCAACCTATTCCAATTGGACTCGCATCAACTGTTAATATTACTGGTCTTCCACATTCATAATTCACTTTTTTCAAAGTTGGAGGTGAAGAAAGAAGTTCTTTCAATTTTTCCATAGCTTTTCTTTGCTCATCTTTCCATTGAAACCTTTTATTTTTCCTTAACAATTCATATAATGGATCTGCCACATGTGCAAAATGAGGTATCCATATATGATAGAAAATGCACGCTCCTAAAAATCTTCTCACTTCTGTAGTATTTTCACATTCTTTCATCTTTTTAATAATATCAATTTTTTCAATACTTGGCTTACGTCCATATGATCCACACATGTGTCCAACAACTAGTATTTCATTTATCCCAAACATAGACTTTGTACCTGATAAGGTCAAGTGTACCTCTTCTAACCGTGATAAAATCTTTTCACAATCACTAATGTGATCTGCAACAAATCTTCTACAACCTTTCTGATCCAATGTCTCATCTTTTTCTTCTTCTGCACATCCTTTAATTGGAACATCATCTAAGAATGGCATAGTCTTTTCTGGTATAAATTCCCTCAATACTTTGTTCATTCCATTCATCATATGAGCTACTGAATTAGTAGCCCCTTGAGGCAATGTACACATTCTTACCAAACCCAATGGAGTCTTCATAGTAGTTAAATCTCTACTTTGTAATGCCAATTGAAATTGATCATATCCTGAGTAAAGATCACCTATCGAATAGATTGCTCTTCCTGCAAATGCCTCTGCAAATTCATCCACAATTGGACTTGAACCCATATTTCTAATGGTTACTTTATTTACAGGTTGCATATCTTGTATAAATCTCATTGTTCCATTTTTCTTTGGTACCGTAAACCATCGATTTGAGTAAGGTGCTATAGATGGTTCTAAAATCCCCATTTCAATCTTTTCATTGAGTAAGTTAATCAACTTAGATAAATGTGCTCTTGGTACTGGAATTGGTCGTAAATTCCATGGTTCATGAGGAATAGTAAAAATAACCATAGGTGCTACAATATTTGGATCAACACATCCAATTTCATGTGCTTCAAATGCAAAAGCCTTTCCATGTCGTGAAAGCATATTTCTAAAGCATTTTTCTTCACATTTTGTCAAAAATCCTTCACATCCAACCCTTAATCCATCTAGTGTAGCATCCATAAATTTATGTCCTATCTTCTTAGGATCTCTCAAATTTGGTTGTGTAGATGCTCTTCTCACCTTTTCTTCACAATCTGATGGTAGTGGCAAAGCCACTGGTTTAACCTTTTTTGCCACTGATTTATACTTAGTTTCAACACATACCTCTTGGCGACTTAAATTTTTCATAAAGTTTTGAATTTCATCATAAAATTCTTTAGAACATACATTAATAATTTTATTACTTTCTTGTAATCCATATTGTAATAAATAATTTAATTCTCCCATAGTATCCGCAAATCCAACTTCTTCAAATGATCCTGATATAAATTCATCCTCAACCAATTCTCCATTTTCTTTCAAAGTTTTTTCCATTTTTTTAACATAATGTTTATCTATTCTTTTCATCCCTTCAATAGTTTTAAAAGATAATACACCATCTTGGTTCAATCCAACAAGTCTAGTAGGTAATGCCATCTTTGTTAAATTCAGCGGGAACATGTCTTCCTTTAACCCATTGCAATCCCGCTTTACAATGGTGTGCGGTAAAAACCCTCAAGCTCTTCAAAGTTCTCATTTGATAATGGCTTTTCTCTCAACTTATCACGATTTCTTTCATGATCAGCACAAACGGTTAAAAATTGAACTGCTTTCATTCCATCTTGGCTTCTTATTCTTGCATAGGCTGAACCATCATCCATAACCTTTGTTTCCATTCTTGTGGTAGTAATAAATGGTTGTCCCAATATAATTGGATATGTAGACATATCTTGTACAAAAAAATGTTGTTCATGAATGACATCTCCTATCATCACCTTTATGTTTGGACAAGCTCCATACAATTCTCCCTTTGAATTATTTGCTGATCTTATCATCCATCCATGTTTAGTATCAATTGGCCATTTTCCCTTTCTATATAACTCCTTCGATATCAAGTTGATCTCAGAACCATGATCAATTAGTGCTACAATCGGCTCTTCTAATTCTCCTAATTTTACTAAAGTTTCTGTTGTAGCTCTTGCCCAAAGACTTCGAGAATAATGACTAGAAGCTTGAGTACTATCTTCTTTATCTGTGAACTTGACTCGTGAAACATCTCCAATCAATTGCATTTCAATTTCTTCCTCTTCATCGCTTCCCATTGCTTTTGTACCTTGTATATTTGATGTTATAGTATCACCAATAGACTGTCTTTTTCTTTTTATTGTATCAATAATAACTTCATGAAATTCTCTTTTTGCAATTCCTAAAATCTCACCAATTGTAAACTCAACCTTTCCATTTAAAATCCGCTCCTCCAAAACCCTTTTCAAATCGGTAGCAGCTTCAATATCTGATTGTAATTTATAAGTAGGGGCCTTTCCCTTCTCTTTTACAAAATCTCTTTCCTTTGTAGGAACATTCTCTATTGTCTCATCACGTATAGGATTTTTGTGTTGTCGTGCTTTTTCTCCTCTTGTAATCATTTTTGATGGCCCTTCATTATTTTCATCTCTTCTTCTTTTTTCTTCTATTAATGCATCATGTTGATTCCTTGCAATATGAGCATGTACCGATAATCCATCTACAGGATCATTCCATCCAGTAATTTGTCGAATGTCATTTCCAACACGTTTTAAATCATTTTTGGTAAAATTTCCTCTTTCAGCATAACTCATTGCACTTGTCCACAAAGAACTAGATTCTCCTGGAAGTTCAAGATTTATACTTAAGCACTTGCCTCGATTTGCTTCTACCCAATATGTTGATGCTTCATTGCTTGAGATTTTGAATGATTCTCTTGCAAGTGCCTTCATTCCTCCTTTACCAAAGTTTGTCTCCAATTTTTCTCCACTTTCCTTTAAATGTATCATACCATCTTTGAAAAAAACAACTCCTTTGCGTAGTGCCTCTGTAAAATCTTCACACTCCCTTCTTGAATGATCCACGCTATCACACCACATGCACCTATGTATTATACCATCCATTTGTCCAAATTTTTGTCTTGTTGACACCTTTGATGATTGGCCCTTTTCTTCAAGTTTTGCAAATTTTATTTGCAAATCTCTCATCCCTCGTATGATTTCATCAATGTCTATTTCTTCTTTCTTTGATGTTGCCATTGAAGGTTGAAGCATAGGTATAGGATGGTTTGTAGGTAATTTTACCTTAGAAGCTTGCAATGGTCTTTGAATACCCACCCTATCTTTTCTCCTTTCTCTTTTTGCAAGTACTCCGATTGCTTCTTCCACTTCCTTCCAATTTGATGTCAGTCCTTCTTCTTCTTCTTTATCTTCAAGTAATATTTCCAACTTCTCTTGTAGCTCTCTATCAGCCGCTTGTAGAAAAAGCTCTACTTTGCTTGGATCTAGTAATAGCTTCTCTTTCTTTGATAGATGGGAATATTGCCTTTCAAACTCCCTTAATAATTCTGTCGCTTGAAGATCCTTCTTAGGCCTTTCAATCCATTCAAAAAATGTCCTTTTTGTAACCCGATCACTGTCTTCAAAAAAATATTCATCCTTTAATGCTTGAGAAAACCTTTCCCATGAATCTCCAGATTGTCCTATAATGGACTTAACATGACTTCTTATCTCCGGTATAGTAGCCAGTTCAAATAATTGAACCATCTCCTTCTCAGAAACACGCTTCAATTCCATTTCTTTAACATAACATCTTAAATATTTTGTAATATTCTTCCCTTCAAATTGGTCAATCTTGTCCACAACTGCCTGTAATGCCTTATTTGCCATTCCTTCCTTGCGATCTTTCACCTGTTGTTGTTGCATGAATAGAGCAAATGCTTCAAACATGCTTGCAGAGTTAGGATCAAAATACATACCTTGCCCTCCTTTGCTACCTCCACTTGCAACTCCACTAGAAGCTCCAATTGATGCACCATCCATAATTCCTCCTTCAACTCTCTTGCCTTCCTTCTCCATAAGTCAAATAAATCCAAAATTTTTCAAAAATCTTCCACCTCAAGCTTTTCACGTCGGGTTCACCAAATTATGTCGTAATACGTGAAGTCTTGCTTGAGAATGCTCCGGGCACCTGGCTGTGGAAGATAAAAAAAAATACGCCACAACAAAATCCTAACAATTCTAATAGAATCTTAATTAACTTCTATTAAACCTTAACAATATTTTTCAGCTTGATTCAATCTTAAAGAAATTATAAAAGAAGAATAAATGAGTCATTCAATAATCATAATAGAAAATAATATATAAAATGCTAAATTTAGAAAATACTAAAAATAGAATCTTAAAACCCTAAATCATATCTTATTCAAACCCTAGTCAATCCCTAAGTCAAACCTTGATCAAACCTTAGTCATACCCTAAGTCAAACCTTGGTCAAACCTTAGTCAAACCCTAAGTCAAACCCTAGTCAAACCCTAAGTCAAACCCTGATCAAACCCTAAGTCAAATCCTAGTCAAACCCTAATCAAACCCTAAGTCAAACCCTAATCAAACCCTAACCCTAATCAAACCCTAACCCTAATCAAACCCTAATCAAACCCTAGTCAAACCCTAATCAAACCCTAAGTCAAACCCTAAGCAATTTCTAAGGCAGTTTTAGAACCACAATAACTACCAAACAAACCGTTGATCTTGATTGAAATATTTCATACACCTTAACAATTAAGTTAAAAACACACACACCAAGTTTGAAGAAGATCCAACTTACCAAGAAGAAGAAAAACTTACAAATTTACTCAGGTATCAGCCGGCCTCCTTCTCCAATCTTCACGCCAATATTCCAGTGCCTAAACCTCCTATTTGCACCATTCAACTGCTTCCAAATTTCACAAGCATGTAGGAAATTAAGTCTTCTACACACACACATAAATTTCACCCCAATCCAACCGATAGATTGATCAAAATCTGCGAAACCCTAACTGACCTTTAAAACCCAATTTCAGAGACCCCAACTCACATAAATTTCAATAACCTTTGATCAAACCGTTAGATCAATCTCAAATTCACAGCACACATTGACAACAACAATACCCAAAAACCCACAAATTTCCAGCCGTAGATCTGCTGCAAAGCTTCTGGAATTGCCTAAACCATCAACCCTAATTTATTTCACAAAATCTCAAGTAGCCAAAATAAACCCTGACTTTGCAAAGCTATTACAAAGTCGTTTTCTCTCCAAATCACTCAAAATCAACTCCTATATAAAACCCTTCAAGTTCACTCCCTAACCCCAATCTCCGATCTGCAAAAAGACCCTCCATTCGCCGTCGGCACGCGGTTTTGTGCCTTGGGGTCTGGTTTCGACCCAGGTTCTTAACCGGCCCTCTCCGGATATCAACTCTTGTAGTTTTGAGGTAATTTCTCTAAACCCTACTCTTAACTTCTTATTAAACATACCTATACCAATTATTTTTCTAATCTACTTTGTTTTACCATTTTTATGGCTTTACAAAGTAAGTAGAAATCCCTTTTATAAAAGGCAGCATTAGCACTTTTTAATTTTTACTACCTCCTTGTCTATTATCTATTTTTCTAAGATAATTTTCTCAAATATTTTCATTTGAGCTCTTCTATAATATAATCATTCCTCCCCTCTTTCACCTAGTAGTCATATTCTTCTGCACGTGCGCATTACCTAAAGAAAAATGTGAGAAGAAAAATGAGAAAGAAGATTCAAGGAAGGATAAGATTAAAAATCCAATATTTAAATTGAAGTCGGATATTATATCCCCTGTTGATATGAAAGGTATTCTTGAAGAGAAAATTTTAGATGCCAAAATTGAATTTTCTTTAAGGAAGGTTCTTGGTATAGCCAAGAAAAAATTTCATGAATTCATTATTGATGTCATTAAGAAGAAGAGGCAGATGACATCTGAAATAATGATGATGAAGGCTTTAGCGGATATAAAAGATATAGAAGAACACAAAGAGATACAAGTATTTATCTTATTTGGTGATAGCAAAGAAAGAATTGCACAAAATCAAGGGTGTAAAAATAATTATGTTGATGATATGAATGTATTTAAAAATGAGAAGAAATTTAGTAAAAAAAAAGAAAATTAAGGAATATAATGCCTCTGGTACTTCCACCAATAAGATGCATATGAAAGAGGTTAATGTAATTGGATGTGGAGTAGAGAAGGCCAAGAGTAAAGGATGTAAGCAAATGAAGACCTCAATTTGTAACTATAAAAAGATAGAAATTGAAAAAAAGCCTGTATTTTCTTATACATATTGAACTAGGGCTACTACAGAAGCCAAGGTGAGGATTGAAGATTGTAAAAAGACCTACTTGATATTAATTATTCATGGATTTGAGATTAACATAATGTCTAAAAATATTTATAAAAAGGGAATATGGCCTATTGACACCAATTATAGATGGATAATAAAGATTATAAATAATGAGAGAGGTGAATTATATGGAGCATGTCTTGCAGTTAGGATAAGAATTGGAGATATAAAGGTGGAGCAAAACTTCTTTGTACAAGAATTTGCTACCTATCCTATGATTTTGGGACAACCATACATTATAGCTACAAGAATGGAGACTAAGGTGCTGGATGATGGTTCACATTTTACAAGTATTAGGAGTTGTGATGGAAAGAGGTCAGTATAATTTCTAATGGTAATGACCAATAATAAAAGAAATAGGAAACAATTAGAAGAAACTTCTTTGAAAGCTGGTGATGATTTTTTGGGCTTTTGAGAAGCATCTTCGAGGATGGGGAATCCAAGGGTGCAGATAAGTCTTCTAAATTTATACTTTCTAATATAAATAAGTTTAAAAATAGATTTTTGGATTATACAAAATTTAAAATTTCAAAGTTTTTAAAAGTTGATGATTTTGATAGTAAATATTAAAGATGTGTAAAAAAAAATCAAAAAAAAAATCAAAAACATAGATTTGATTTCAAGTGATGAATTTATTTTTGAAATGATTGATGAAGAAGGTTTAGAAGAAGATTTGAATATTGTTTTAAAAAGCTTGGAAGACTTGGCATCTGAAGAAAGTTTGGATGAATATGAAGAAATATTTATGGATTTATATTCAAAGAAATTATATGAGACAATAAAAAAATCTACTTCCAAGCTAAAGACAATTAAGAATTGTAGAATTGAATAAGAAGCAAGGATTAATACCAAATATAAGATGGTGGCTAAGAAGATAAAATCAATTGCTACTCAATTACCTCTTGATATTTTAGAATATATTGAGAAAGTAGTAAGAGAATCAAGTCTTATAGAAGTAGAGAGGATTAATCACAAATTTACTCGGGAATCATTGAATAAGTTGAAGATTGGAAGAAACGAATTCATGATCGAAGAAGAAAGGATGAAGTTTTTGGAAATGATATCTAAACATGGTAAGGATTTTGTCCTTTTACTAGAAGAAATTGGTTGTGTTGATCTAAGTGTGGTTGCACCAATGGTTATTTTTATCGTGCCTCATATATCATGGGATTTAAAATCGATTTCTATGTCGAGAGTTTTACTTCCAAAGTTGATAGATTTATTGAAAAATAAGGTGAGAATAGAGATCCTTGAATCTTTTATTGCACTTTATTCCAACCGTTGGTTTACTATAGTTAAGAAGTCTGGAACATTAAGTTTTATTCAAGATATGCAACTAGTTAACAAAATTACCATAAGAAATATGAATACTGGGCCAATTATAGATGAAGTAGTTGAGGTATTTGCAGGCCACTCTATCTATTCTATTGGAGATTTGTATTCGTGATATGATCAATTTCAACTAGCTAAAGAAAGTAAGGATATTACTACAATGAAGACTCCATTGGGATTGGTGCACATGTGTACTTTACCACAGGGCGCTAGTAACTCCGTGATATACATGCAAAGTGCCATGAACCAAATTTTAAGAGATTATATTTTAGATAAGATAATTTTTTTCTTAGATGATATTTTGATTAAAGATTGCAAGATTGAAGACATAGATGCAAAACTAAATGAAGATGGATGCAGGGCATTTGTAAAGAAATATATTGATGATGTTGACTACATATTAACCAGACTTGAAGACGTAAACTTAACTCTATCTCTTGAAAAATCTAGTTTTGGAATTGATGAGATAATTGTGGTTGGATATTTGTGTGGCTCATATGGGAGAAAATCTAATCCAAAGAAGGTTGATACAATTTCAAGTATAAAGCCATGCAAAAATACAACTGAGATAAGAAGATTCTTGGGAGCTTGTGATTTTTATCATATTTGGATACCTCATTTTAGATACATAAAAAACCTTTATATAAGTTATTGAGAAAGGATAAGAGGTTTTTTTGGTGGCAAGAACAAGATGAAGCTATAAAAGAATTAAAGGTGGTTTTGAAATTACCACCAATATTGAGACAAATAGATTATTAATGTGGAAGACCAGTGATTGTGACTGTGGATACAAGCCTGATAGCCATTGGATGGGCTATTGGACAAGATGACAATGAGGGTAACAAATTTGCTATCAAGTTTGGAGTGAGAGTTCTTACTAAGAGGCAAAGAGCTTATCCTCAAGTTAAAAGAGAATTTTGGAGTGCTTTAATTACACTAAAGATAGAAAGAAATTATTTGATTGGAATAGATGTAGTTCTGGAGACAGATTGTTTACCTATATTAGATATGATTTCAAACTGTTCAACTCCTAATATCACTATGTTGAGATGGATAATATATTTTAAATATATGAATCCTATCTTAATACATATTTTTAGAAAGAAGAATTGCGTTGCAAATATGTTGTCTAGAGCAAGATATTCATATGAAAAGAAAATATTTTCTTATAACAAAGATGAAAGGGTTGAAATGGATTACACATGCATAATAGGAGTAGAAAATTCTATTGGCAAAATCTTACCTTTCAATAAAAATTTGTATGAGGGCAAATTATGGAACATTGGTTTATACTTAAGTATTTTAAAGAAGGGAGAAGGTTGGATTGAGAAATATTTTAAAGATATTAGACATCAAGCTTACAGATATATTTTGAAGGAAGGACTCTTGTGGAAGAGTCTCAAAAGAATGGATAGAATTCCTTTGAAGATTATTGATGATGTTGAGACTAATCATCAAATTTTAAGAGAATTTCATGATATATTATGGACTAGACATAGGGGAGTATGGGCTATCTTCACCAAGATTAAAGAAAGATATTGGTAGATAAGTATGTATAAAGATGTGGAAGAATTTATAAATTTATGTTTAGAGTATCAATTGCAATCAAAGATTAGACACAAAGATGGTTTGTGCCATACTTATCCATCTAGTATACACTTTCAATAGATGTTAGACTTAGTTGTTATACCAACTGGCATATGGAGTATGAAGTATTTGATTTTGGTACGTGAAGAATTGTCAAATTACATAGAAGGAAGGGCTTTAAGAAGTAAATCTACAAAATTAGTTTGTAGGTTTACTTTGGAAGATATAGTGTGCCGTTATGGGAACATTGGAAGAATGAGGGTAGACAGGGGTGAATTAGATGCAGCAGGAGCTCATGAATTCTTTAAGAGGTATAGAGTCCAATTGAAGGTGACTACAGCCTACAATCGAGAAGCTAATTGAAAGATTGAGAGAGGACATCCTCCAATTATTCAAGCTTTGGTCAAGGCATGTAGAGATAAAGCTAAATTTTGGCCTAAATTGCTACTATTTGCCTTATGGGCAAACAGAACCACACATAGCTCTGTTACAGGCTATATGCCAATAGAATTGATGATGGGATAAAAACCTATGATACCAACTGAGGAGAGTGTGCCTAGTTAGATGTTCTTGGCTTGGGAGGATAACATTGATAGGGAAAGGTTATTAGAGTTTTGAATCAAGCAATTGAAGAGGTTACTTAAAGATCACCAAAAGACTATTGAGAAATTGAAGGATGCAAGGTTACAGAAGAAGATCAGGTTTGACAAAACACATAGGTTAAGACCATATCCTATTCAAACTAGTGATTAGATACTTGTATTTGATAACACATTAGATTATCAACATAGTGCTTTAAGAAAGTTTTCCAGAAGATGGTTTGGACTATATGTGATAATTAAGGTATTTGATAATGCAATCTACTCTTTGAGAGGATTAGATGGGACACCATTGAAGTCAAGAAATGTTGGAAAATAAGTTAAGCTATTCAAGAAAAGGGATGGACAAATTTATACTGAAGATATCCAAGAGTTAGAAGCTGAGAAATTGGATAAAAAACTACTATTAGAGGAAGATTGGGAAGAAGAAGAACCGGAAGCAAATAAGAATGAAGAAGAATAGGGTGGCGCATACTGTAGGATGCACATATTTAGGGGAGGTAGATGTCGTGATGCACTTGCCACAAGTGTATCAAAATCAAATAAGTATGTATAAAAATTGCAGTGTGAATAGGAATAAAATAGAATTAGTTTCAAAAATATAATATAAATAGGAATAATAAGGAGCTAGTTCTAAAAGTATAGTGTGAACAAGGATTAAATAGAATTAGTTCTAAAATTATAATGTGAACAGAATTAATAAAGAGCTAGTTCTATAACTATAGTGTGAACAGAGATAAAATAGAACTAGTTCCAAAACTACAATGTGAACGAGATTAATAAAGAACTAATTCTAAAATTACAATATGAACAAAGATGGAATTGAACTAGTTTCAAAACTATAGTGTGGACAAAGAGAGAATCTTAAGATTTTAGGATATCAAATAAGGAATCTTAAGATTTTAGGATATCTATTAAAGAATCTTAAGATTTTAAGGTATCGATTATGAAATCTTAAGATTCTAAGGTATTAATTAAAAAATCTCAAGATTCTAAGGTATCAACTAAAAAATCTCAGAATTCCAAGGCAACAATTAAAGAATATCAAGATTTGAGGGTATCAACTACAGAATCCCAAGATTTTAGGATATCAACTAACGAATTTTAAGATTTTAATATATGAATTGAAAAATCTCAATATTCTATGGTTTCAATTAAAGAATCTTAAGATTCTATGGTTTCAATTAAAAAATCTTAAGATTCTATAATTTCAATCGAAGAATCTTAAGATTATGGGATATCTGAGATGTGGATATTAGCCAAATATCAAGCAAGTATCAAGCAAGTATCAGGCGAGTATTAACTTATACCAGGTATTGTCTAGGTATTGGCCAAGCCACCTATTTAAACCCTTTTAGGATTGAAATAAAGGACTTTTCCTCTTTCATCTTTTGTTTGGATCTTGAATGGATTTATTTTGCTCCGAGAGAATCTATAAGGGAATCTTAAGGTACAAAGGGAGATTTAAATAAAGAATCTCTAAAAAAATCTTCAAAAGAATCTTAGAATAATCAAGGGTTTTGAATTAAAAATCTATGAAAGAATCTTAGAATACAAAAGAAAATTTTGAATAGAAAATCTCTAAAGAAATCTTTGAGAGAATCTTAGGATAATCAAGGATTTTGAATTAAGAATCTATAAGAGAATCTATAGAAGAATCTTAATGTACAAAAGAAATTTTGAATAGAAAATCTCTAAAGGAATCTTTAAAAGAATCTTAAGATAATCAAGGATTTTGAATTAGGAATCTATAAAAGAATCTTTAAAAGAATTTCAAAATATCAAAAAAATTTTGAATAAAGAATCTCTAAATAAATCTTTGAAAGAATCTTAGAATAATCAATAATTTTTGAATTAGAAATCTATGAAAAAATCTATAAAAGAATCTTAGGATACAAAAGAATTTTCAGTAAAAAAATCTCTGAGGGAATCTATAAGAAAATCTTAAAATACAAAGGGAGTTTTGAATAAGGAATTTCTAAAAGAATCTTTGAAAAAATCTTTGAATAATCAAGGATTTTGAATTGAAAATCTTTGAAAGAATCTTTAAAATAATTAAAAATTTTGAATTGAGAATCTATAAGAAAATCTTAAGGTATCAAAGGAGTTTTAAATAAGAAATCTCTAAAAGAATCTTTGAAGAAATCTTAGGATAATCAAAGATTTATTTTACTCTAAGAAAATCTGTGAAGGAATCTCAAGATACTAAAGTAGTTTTCAACAAGAAATCTCCAAAGGAATTTTTGAAAAAATCTTAAGATAATCAAGGATTTTATATAGGAAATCTCCAAAGAAATTTATAAAAAAATCTTAAGATATCAAAAGAATTTTGGAGAAAAAATCTTTAAAAGAATCTTTGAATATCTTAGAAGAATCAAAGAAATTTTGATCAAAGAATCTTTGAAAGAACAAAGGGATTGATAAACAAGATATTTTGAAGAAATCACAAAGGTATAAATTGAGATACTTCACCAATCTTTTTTTTCTTCGCTTAATAGGCAACCAAGATCCCAGTGATTTCTTAAAGATGGCTCTTTCTTTCACGACAACGTTAAGGGGTGCATTCTATATCAATCTATGCATCTAATTTTAGGCAACTAGTATGCAACATCAATTGTAACAAAGAAGTCCTAATGAGCCAATTTTATTAGAGATTAAGAGATGATGTGGAGGATTTGTTATTATCGGTTTTGAATCCACAATCGCTCAATGAAGCCATTAGCCAAGCTGTAAAATATGCTAACCAATTATTTCAACATCGACAAGATGAACGTTTATAGGCTTCAATAAGACAACATGCAACCCGACATATCCCTGCTATATTAACAAGCATTTTGAATTCACACTCAGAAGTAAAAGATATGCAATTTGATACAGTACGATTTAAACCTCTTAGTCCACAAGAAAAAAAGCGTCAGATGGAAGGTCTGTGCCTATATTGTGGCAAAGAAGGTCACAAGCTTGGCAATTGCTCAAAGAAACAAAATTGGCACATTACCAAAATCAGGAGTACAATTGTTCAAAAAAATGACAATATTCAGCCACAGTAGGGACCGTGCGGTTGGACAATCCAACATTACAAAATTATTTAGGTTCTTCTCTTTTTGCTCAATCTTCTTGTTGTTTTACAATCTCTTTGTATTTGGGCCCTTAAAAGCTTTAGACAACCACTTTGTTAGATTCGGAGGCATTTCATAGATGAGGCATTCACTAAATTTTACAAAATTTCTCTAGTATAGAAATCCAAACCTATTCATGTAGAAATAATAGATAGACAACCCTCATCCTCTAGTAGTATCACCTATGAAACCATGCCTATAGAAGTGTTGTTCAAAGATCATAGAAGCCAAATTGTGTTCAATATTATTAGGACTCCTTTAAATCCTATTATTCTTGGGCTATCTTGGTTGGAAAAGCATAATCTATCTATAGATTGGAGATTATAAAGAATAATATTTTTTTATAGAGATTGCTATAAAAAAAATTCAAAAAAAGCCACAAATTGATAAATCTTTATTTATTAGAGCAAGAGCTTTCATAAGATTGGCTGAAGAAGGTATACCTTTTGTTATTTATGTGACTCTAATTAAAGAAGATATGATTTCATCGGCAAGTATTCCACATCAACATAATAAATTTCAAGATGTTTTTCAAAAAAAGAATGCTAATATATTGCCGAAGCGCCGGCCATATGATTGTGTTGTAGATCTTTAGGAAGAAATACAACCACCTTTTGGTCCAATCTATAATCTTTTTCAAGATGAACTTTTGGTATTGAAAGATTACATTGATGAAAATCTTGCAAAGATTTTCATCAGACATTCAAAATCTCCAACAAGTGCACCTATACTTTTTATGAAAAAGAAAGATGGTTCCTTATATATGTGCATTGATTATCGGGGATTGAATAAAATAATGATAAAGAATTGTTATCCACTATCATTAATTTTAGGATTCTTGAAACAACTCGGCCAAGCCAATGTCTATACTAAGATAGATCTTTGTGGAGCATACAACCAAATATGGATTAAGGAGGGAGATGAATAGAAGATCGAATTTTAGACAAGGTATGGACATTTTGAATATAATGTCATGCCATTTGGACTAACAAATGCACCCGCTATCTTTTAACATTTAATGAATGACATCTTTCAAGAATATTTGAACAAGTTTGTGATGATCTATCTTGATGACATCTTGATCTACTCAAAAGATCTAGAAAAAGAAGAGGGGCATGTCAAGTTGGTATTACAAAATCTATGAGATACAGGTTTGTATGCCAAACTAGAGAAATGTGTATTTCACCAACCTAAGATGGAATTTTTAGGATATATTATATCTAGTGAAGGTTTGATAATAGATCCTAAGAAAATAGAAGTAGTTATACAATAGACTATTCCGAAGACTATAAAGGAAGTATAATATTTTCTTGAATTTGCTAATTTCTATCAGATCTTCATCAAAAATTATTCTCAAGTTGCCATCCATCTTATTTGATTGATATATAAGCACAAGTTAAAATAGGAGCCTCAAGTGGAAAAGGCATTCCAAGATCTTAAGACGGCATTTACTATAGTCCCAATATTGGTGCATCTAGACTCTATAAAGGCATTCTACTTAGAGACTGATGCTTCAGATTTGGTACTGGGGGCCGTATTTTCACAAATGGATATGGATAACAAATTCCATTCTGTTGCATTTTATTCTCAAAAGTTCTTTGTTGCCAAAATTAATTATGAAATCCATAATAAGGAGCTTTTTGCTATTGCAGATTCTTTTCAAAAATGGCTTTATTTTTTTGAAGGAGCAGTACATTATATAAGTGTATATACAGATCACAAGAATTTAAAATATTTTATGTCAGCTCCAATTCTTAATCACCGCCAAACTCGATGGAATATGTCGCTATCTCAATTTAACTTTGTCATCACTTATTGCCTTGGGAAGCAAGAAGGATTGTCTAATGCTCTATCAAGGAGATCATATCTTGTATCAAGGGCAGGGCAGACAATACTTGATCAACAATATACAACTTTGTTGAAACCAGAGTAATTCTACCTTTGTACCACTAATACATCGACACCTATCAATTCTAGTTGCCTCAATGAGGTGCATGTTGCAACTACTAATGATGCTTTGATCTTTGATGTCAAACATCGCTTGAAAGAAAATGTTGAAAAGTTCAAATTTGAAGAAGACCTTCTATACTTTGAAGAACGTTTGTATATCCCGAAAAGACCAACACAACTGCATGTTGTTCAATCTCGCCATGATTTTCCCACTGTGGGTCATTTTGGATTCAACAAGACCTTGGAATTTATTTCTCAAGATTTTTGGTGTCCTCAGATGTAGAAGGCAGTGAAGGACTTTGTGCTCTCTTGCGACATTTATTCAAGGTCCAAAAATCCTCAATATTGCCTTTATGGACTTTTACAACCCTTATCTATTCCAAGACGATCATGATCCTCTGTCTCAATGGATTTCATTATAGATCTACCGCCATCCAATTTATTAGATAATATCTTTATAGTGGTTGATGGACTTATAAAGATGGTTTATTTCATCTTTTGCAAAAAGACTGCGTCTAGTGAAGAAACGGCAAGACTCTTTCTTGACAATATATATTGATATCATGGCCTACTAGATGATATCGTATCTGATCGTGGATCCTAATTCATATCTAAATTCTGAAAGTATCTTTTTGAAATATTAAAGGTGGATATTAAACTTTCTTCGACTTTCCATCCTCAAATTAACGACATAACAAAATAAGTTAATCAAGTGTTGGAACAATATTTACAATGCAACATTAACTATCAATAAGATGATTAGATCTCATATCTATCATTAGCAGAGTTTACATATAATAATATTGTTTATGCTTCAATGTAGCAAACACCATTTTATTCCAACTATGGATATCATCTAAAGCTTGATCTATGGAGTACGCCAAAGAACAACAATCTAGCGGCTGAAGAATTTGTAAAGGAGCTATTGCAACTCCAAACAACCTTAAAGCTTCAATTACAAGTAGCTGAAGATGCTTATAAGATATCTATAGATAAATTTAGAAATCAAATGTCTGTTTTTGATCTTAGAGATAAGATATGGCTTTTTTGACGGAATATTAAGACTAAGCGGCCATGCAATAAGTTGGACTATCAAAAGTTGGGACCATTTTTCATCCAAAAGCAAATCAATCCAATGGCATACCGCTTAGAATTACTATATGCTATGAAGGTACATCCAGTTTTTCATATCTCTCTTTTAGAACCTTATAGGGAGTTGTATATTTCGGCAAAGGTACAAAAATTGCTGCCTAATATCAAAATTGAAGACCATGAAGAATATGAGGTTGAAAAGGTACTTGATTCATAGCAAAAGTGGAACAAATTAAAATATCTTGTTCATTGGTGGGGCTATGATATTAATGAGCGCACATAAGAACCGGCTGCAAATCTTGCCAATGCGCCTCAAAAGATACTAGAATTTTATCGATTCTATGTCCCACAAAACCAAATGTATTTGATGATAACTTTTTAGTGAAGATTAGATTCAAGAAATATTCATAAAGAGGAGGAGAATTAAATTAAAGCCTTTATTTGTCTGTAGTCATCTGCTCCAAGATAGAATAGAGTGGAAGAAGCAAGTTAGGCAGCACATCAAATCTTTAAGCATTGAGAGAATAAGACTTAGAAGATTTTTTTATCACACAAGCTTCGAACAAACCAATGCAATTTTTATAGCCTTCAATTGAGTAAAGTGAGGACAACACATTTCAATGCCAAGTACAACCTTGGTTGGAGCTATTAAGAGCAAGACCTAACCATACAAGTACGAGTTTTAGTGATATTACTGGAGATTGGAAAGGTGAATCTTTTTAGTCCTAAGATCTTATTTGGAGGATGTTTTGAAGGCCACAATAAAAATCAGATCCTTGGATGGGATGATTCAACAACGGAGGTACTAGCTCAAGACTATAGGCGATTTCTTCAAGGACTAGTAGAACCCATTGCTCAAGAATGGAAAATAAAATACATAAATTTGTTAGTACAACATATTCTTGATTTCTTACTTATGTAATAAGTTTGAGCTCCTTTTGGGACTTGTCGTTAGAAAAAGAGGTGATATTAGGGACATACACTTTGGAGGTTCACAAAATCCTCTAGAACATTCTAGAAGCTTTCTAATTGATGAAAGTCAGTTGAAAAGTTTCTCAATTAGTGGAAGGAATCCAAGAAGCTTCCCAGTTGGTAGAAGCTGCTCGAGAAGCTTTTAAGTTTGATGGAAGCTGTTCAAAAAGTGTCCTAAATAGGAGTATATATAGGAGTCGAGGCTGAAGAATTCTTTAGTCTCGACATTGTATCTCTTGGAGTTCTAACTCACCTTTCTTGGTATTGTTCGTGTATTCATCTGTTTAATTCAAGTTCTTGTTGGTTTTTCCTAGAAACCTTGTTTTGATTTCAAGTCTCTTGTTTTGTATTCTTGCATCCTTGACAGTTATAACATTGTTATGTTGTGGTTTGGCTATTATATAAAAATATTATATATGCAAATTTAATATATAATTTACTATGCAACTAAATGAAAGCCATATCAGTGGATTTTTATTGATTATAAAATATAATTAGGTTATTAGTTTAGAAAGGATACATTAAAAAGGTTATTATTGAGATTTATATAATTTTTTTTTTTTTTTTTTTTTTTTTTTTTTTGATAGTGACTTTTGAAATTGATTTTATATTAATAATAACTTTTATATATCTTAAGTCACCTTTATTAGACATTGGTGATTCTTGAAATCTTGTTTACTTCTTTTATTTGATATTTAGAATATATATTATGTAAATCTTATTAGAAAAAGAATTGAAAAAAAGTTTTTAATATAAAAAGGAATAATTAAGGCATCCATGTGGATGAATGGAGATGGATGATAGAAGTCTCTATTCCTATTGACTAAAAGTCATGCCTAATGGGCTTCAAGGAGGTTTCTTGAGAGCTTATTAAGGATTAGGGTTTGTTTTTTGAGAGGATTCAAATATCAAAGGATAGGATCAGCAAGTTTGGATTTTTGGCTATGGTTTTGGTATAAAATTTGTGTAATTTGGACTTTTTATAAAGAAGATATAGGCACTGAAAGTTAAGGTGTTGAAATTGTACATATTATCATTCTTTTGGACATAACTTATATGTACAAAAAGCAATAGAAGATCAGTGATTGGAGTTGGAAAGAACACTTTTTTGGCTATATTTTTGCATATAACTTGATAAAATCCAAGTTGGAATAAAGGAGATATTGGAAGTTGAAGTCAGTGCTTATAATCAAAGGATAGTAAGTAATCCCACTTAACTAGTGGTTATGTTTTGAATTATATCTTAAGCAATTTTATAAGTTTTTGGTTCAAAATTTTTAAAAGTGTATGTATTTGTGTCACAAGATTATGTGCAAAATTTTTGTCACATTAGAATTTTGGATTTGTGAGATATGAAGAAAATAGTACTTGAGTGTCTTTGAACTAGGATTTTAAGTACTTGCTAAGATTTTTAAGATATTGGATAATTGAAAGCAAATCTATAGTTTTTTTTTTTTTTAAAAGCTTAAAAGTATTAACAATACTTTGGAAAATTTTTTATAGAAAATAAATAGCTAGATTAAGAGTTATTGAACTCTAAAGTTTAGAAAGAAATAAATCCTTGTGAATGAATAAGCTATTGAAGGTTTTTGTTGCAATTTGAGTCTTTTGTACAAATTAAAGAGATTTTTTAAGAGCCAAGACTTTATAGAGGTGAAAAAATAGATATATGGAATTATAATAAAACTTTGGTATAAAGATGGAGTTTTGAAAGGAGATTTATAGATTTTTCTTAAAAATTATTGGTAATCTAATTTTTCACGAATTAGTTAGTTAAGAATTTATAAAGAAAAAGATATTAAGGATCTTCTATATGCCAAAGAAGGACTTTATATACAAACTTACTTAAATATAAGAGGTTTTATCAATATAAATATTTTTTTTATAATACTATTGTGTTATTTGTCCTTTTTATTAAAGACAAATCACTTATTGGAGTCTTGCCAATAAGTTGCAAGTAAATTCTCTATAGATAGATATTCAGTATTTTTCCAAATTAAAGATCATGCCACTTGATAATGTGGCTATAAGATGAAAGAACAAAAGAAGACCTATATTATAGAAGAGCTTAATTGAAGGCTTAGCAACAAAATTCCTTTAGAAATTATAAGCAAAAGATAGAAGGAAGTAAAAAAATTGTGTCTATATTATCTTTTTTATACAAAGACCTTTATTTATTTTGTTGTACTATAAACAAGGCAAAACAAGGTAGATTAGAAAAAATAATATTATAAATATCTTTAGATAAAAGTAAAGAATTACTTTTAATAAAAATTACCTAAAAAAATCTTAAAATGATATCCAAAGAGAACTAGTTATGAACTAAGGTCAAAACCAGACTCCAAGATATAGAACCATGTGTCTAAGGCAAATAAAGGATTTTTTCTTTGATTAGAGATAAGATTAGAGAGAAGAGTTGATAGAATTTCTTTGAGTGTTACCTTTGAATGATTTTAGTAGATAATGACTTTACAAGAGCTTTACAAAGTTAGAGTTGTTTTGGATGACTTTGTTTTTTTGTGGAATAAAAAAAGATTTATATTTTAAAAGATTTTATGAGTTTTGTAGCAAATTTACAAATAAAAAATTATAGATTTGTGAATATAATTATATTAGATATGTTTTGTAGATTTGAGCTTAATCAGATGGTAAGATCAAAGGTTATTAAAATTCAAGTGAATTAGGATCTCAAAAATTAGATTTTGAAGGTTAGTGAGAGCTTCTATGATGCTGAACAATCTACCAATTGGATTAAAATATTTTTTTATAAGCTAATAATTGACTTAATTTCTAATATTTATGTAATTTTTTAAAATAAGTAAAAAATACAAAAATAATATTTTTACATTGGAAGATTGACATTAAGATTGGAGAAAGATGACAATTAATTTTTTTTTCCTAATTTATTAGTTAAATTCTCTTCAAATTTTATGTGCTTATTTTTAAGTAGTAGATTAAAAAGTATAAATTTTTTGAATAAAGATCAATGGTTAATTTAATGATTATTGAGGTTTTGAACCTACTATAGGATTTGGTTAGGATTGATAATAGTTTGATTAGGATTTGATTGAAATTTGATTAGAATTTATTTGAGTTATCTTTAAAATTTTATTAAGATTTGTGAAAATTTATTTAGGATTTTATTAGGATTTATTAGGATTTACTTAGGATTTAATTAAGATTCAATTAAAATCTACTTACGATTTTTTTAGGATTGTTAGGATTTCGTTAAGGTTTCTTTGAGGTTTTTTTTAAAAAAATTTTGTTAGCATTTCTTTGGAATTTCTTTAAAATTTCTTTAAAATTTCTTTAGATTTTTTAAAGATTTTTTTATTATCTTTTTAAAATTTCTTTAGGATTTATTTAATATTTTTTATAATTTTTTAAATTTTTTTTTAAAGATTTGATAAGAAATTATTAAGGTTTAATCAAAGTTTATTTAAGATTTTTTAAAGTTTGTTAGGTTCTTGGATAGTTGCGAAATACAATTTTACCTTCTATAGCTAAGTGCTTGGTGCATTCTCAATCAAGACAACACGTAATACAATAACAGAAGAAGTAATATCTACATACCACATTCTAATATTTTATAGCTCTATTTGGGATTTCTTCCACAATTATTTTCCAATCTTTTAAAAATACATACTTCAATATGATAATAATTCATATTGAAGTATTATCATAATGGCCTTTCAAAATCCAATAATTGGATTGGATTTGATTATATAAATTAGAATTGAATAATCTTCTAGAAGTGATATTCCAACTTCTTTTGGAATATATTGGTGTTAAAAAAAATAAATGGTTTGTTTTATTTTATTTTATTTATTTTATTTTATTTTTCCAATAGATATTTAATCTAGAACTCTTTGCTATGATAAAAAACTTTTGCTTGAAGAAGACTTAAAAGACATTGAGAATCAAGGGACAATCTTTTTAAAAATTATTAGAGTTGTTTTAAAAATAAAACCAACAAAAAATAGAGCTTTTGGTAATGATTTTACTATGGTCTAATTAGTAAATTAATCTTTGATCTTCTTTGATATTTTTAGATTCTTAGAAAAGAATTTATGATATACTCTTTCAAACTTAATAAAAAAGTCACTTTAAAGCAATAGCCCTACTACTAATTTAGTGGCATGGAAATAAAATATTCTCCTTAGTTAAGACTTTTTATTTAATTAAAAAGATACTTGGTCTAACCTCTATTTCTATAAATAGACTATATTCATTTAGCTTATATGGTACAAAAGTATAGCAATTAACACTTAGAGGTGAAAAATCAACTCTAATATTACCATTCATTGTACTATGTGTTCACTCCATAAGCCTAAATCCATTTTCCATTAGTTTTAGGATTGTCATTAAGCTTGTTACATTTGGGATTGGACTACCTCTCTTTTATATAAACTAACATCTAATTCTTAGAATTGAGGTCCTTAAAAATCCTTCACTTGGTAATAAGCTATTTTTGCTGAAACTCTTTCCTCTAGATTCAAATGTTTTGTAAAATCTGGTCTTTATCAAGGGATCTTTGTATATGGAATATTCGGATGTAGAATAATAAATTTGTCTTTGAAAATGAAGTATGGTATATACTCCATACTAAAAGCTTGATTTTAGAAGATCTTATCAAATATGGACAAATTTATTAGAAATTTGTAAAAAAAAAATTAATAAAAACTTAAAATCCAAGTCTTTCCTTCTTAAGAAATGGAATAACTCATAGATGGTAAAACACATATTTGATTTCATAAATGACAAAATAATTAAATGGAATGTAAAAATATCTCAATGTGGTGTGATCATACACAAAAGTATAAATAAGCTTGTTTTAATAGCTGTTCCAAATTTGTAATACTCTTAACTCTACCTTTAAGTATAAGGTATTAAATAGTCTATTATATTTTTTGTATTGTGTTATTATATCGGATATACCTCATTTTTGTATCAAAAAATAAAAAAATAAAAAAAATGGAATAATCTCCATGTTAGAATTCTATTCTAATAAGGCCTTATAGAATATAGTAAACTTAGTTTAGAATTCTTAAGGAAAAAAATAGATAAACATTTGAAACAAGAGACTTCTTTTCTTAAAAGATGGAATAAATCATGGATGGAAAAAAAAATGTTAGGCTCCAAAGAGCAAATGGTAATTAAGTAGAACTTTAGAATACTATAATGTAATATAATAATACATAATAGGGCAATGGTTTAAAAAATAATAATAATTACTTTGTGTTGTATCCTTACCTTTGGCCTCTTAGATATTAAAAGGTCAAGTATCTTTTATAATTTCCATTCAATCAATGCAGTAGGAATATCCTATTTTTATATCAAAAAAATAAAAATAATAATGTAGATCTAATAAAAAAGATCATTATACTAAAGATATATATATATATATATATATATATATATATATATATATTTCTTTTTGCTTTAGAAGTTAATTCTTGCTTAATATTTTTTTTAAAAATTAAAAAAATAAAATTTTATTTATCAAAATATCTTCAAATCTATTGTATTTGTGATGCAACTTTTATATAAAAATTACCAAATTAGCTTTATCCACATTCTATATAATTAGTAAGAAATTAAATATTTTATATAATAATATTAATATCTTATTCAAGATTTTAAAGCTTTAGACAAGTTATGAATTATAATTCATATAAATTCTATAAATTTTTTTTAGAACTCAAAAGTATTACCAAGCTAAAAAAGTCTTAATACCAAAATACTTTGTTACTTAAAACCAAAATTTAAAAATATAATGGCCACTAGTAACTATTTTTTTTTTATAATCCTTGCAAATAGATAAAAATATAGAATAAAAAATATTCCAACTTCTATGGAACTTGCCACAAATAATAATTTTATACAATAAAGGTGCAACAAAGTTATATTCCTATTAACAACTTGCATGAATAAATAAAATAAAATAAAATCAGTATACAGAATGCTAAGATTTTGAAGCATGTTTTTAAGCAAAGTTATTGAATAAGTAATCAAGAAAACACCAAATTCTGAATTTTTTTGGATATAATTCTAACCAGCCAAAAAAAATTAATAAATAAAAAATAAAAAATGATGCAAAACTTCTAAAAAATAATGAAATATATATATATATATATATATATATATATATTACACAAAATACAAAATAACCATAATAATACAAATCTAAACTGAAATAAATGTGGCAAATGAATCAAGCAAATGAGTTATTATTATTTTTTATTACTAACTAGCATGTAGAAATCTCTATTCTATTTGAATAAACAAAGACAGACAAAAACATATAACAGAGATCATGGAGATCGACATCAACATCGGTGGCTAAGCAAAATCCTTACCAAAGAGTTCCTCATATTTACTACAGCATATATGCAAGTAAAAATACCACACAAATCTTAGTGTCTATTGCGAGAAGCATGTTGCATCTCAACCGCCAACAGGGTTCGGCAGCAGGTACAAGCATTCTATATCTACAAACATTACAAAACCCACCTGCTACTTGCCCCTACAACTCAGTCGATAGAAGCTCTACAACCCAGCAATCATGATATCCTACACAACCAGAACTTATAAAATACGTTATTGCACACAATACTCAAATCATCTCTACACACAAACATGAAAGTTTCAGCAGCTTCATCGTTGATTTGGAGCATGAGACAAGGAAACTGGTGGCACAACTGAGAAAAACTGAGGGCAGCAAGCGATGGAATCAGGCGAATCTGTGGGTGCATGTTCACGTTGGAAGGGGGTGGATCAGGGCCAGTGGTAGACATGTTGCACGTATCCATCGTGTCTGGTCAGTGACAGACCATAATCGTCCACTACCCAGGGGCATGAATATGCGCTAAAACAAGGGATGGCCCTGCTGGTCCACATCACGAAGGTCCCGCTGTAGGAGCCCGGACCCGACAAGTTGCAACTCCACGAGGATTGCTTCTCCGTTGGGAAGTCGAAGGCGTAGTAGTTTCTCGGCGCTGCAAAAGTTGTGGCCAAGTTCTGCTTGTCTGACCAGCAATGGATTCTCAGCGGATCGAGAAGATTGTTCTTGATGGACATGTGATAACCTTCGGCGGTCGTGAAGAGCAGCGCGACAGCCAGAGCAACAGCGGCAGAGCTGAGAACAGATCTAGAAGCCATCTCTGGCGGCTCACACACAGATACCTGCCGAATACCGAATAAGCACACCATCACAGAGTTAACACACAGACACGGAAAACCACAACAACAGAATTTGATACTGTGCGTGCCACTTGACCAGAGTAGCGAAAGCCGTTTTGCAGCATGACAGTATGTGGGTGCTATCCTGTAACAATTTTCATGTTTTACTAGATCCAGCACCTGCATGCACCATACTGAAGAGACAGGCGAATGCAAACAGGAGAAGGCAGTTACTCTTAAAAAGCAGGCGAGAATCGATTGGCAATGCAGCAGAACCGCAACGCCGCAGAAGGATAAGGGAGCAATACCCCAGTTACTTCTTTTATATGATTTTGCAGACGTCGTTCTCAGAAGCCTGTGTGCTGTTCGAGATGGACACTTCACATCTGTGGAGTATTCTTATCATCAGCATTCTTATCAACAAGCTGATTTTGCACCCCATCGTAGTTCGCAAAGTGTACGTCCTCCAGGGAAGTCAAGATCATAGACTCATCGTGGCAAACGGTACGTTGGATTACGATGTTTTCAATCCCTGCCAAAGCATCAAAGAACTTGGAAAAGAATCAACCCCTTCACATTGAAAGCTGCTGATGTGCTCTGGAATCATGCACAACTTCTTGTTTTAAGAAGCCAAGCCATGAGAAATCTACACTGGAAGTTCTGGAAGTTTTTTTTTTTTTTTTTTTTTTTTTTTTTTCTCTCTCTCTCTCTTTCTCTTATTGATTCTGTGAAACACTTGTTTTGAGTTTAATCAACACCTTCCACGGCTCAAGTTTTTCCTTGCACAATGTGCCAATTCTGTTGCATAAACAAGACCCAACTTCGTTCAATTCATTGTGTAATGTTGTGCACATATTAGAAAGGATTCATATGTGGTTATTTAACCATGAGTTAGAACCAAGGAATTCATTTATATCTTTGGCATTTGTCAAATCTGGTACATATATTCCCAAAAGAATGATCTCAGTATTTGCTTATTTTATTGTAAGACTTAATGTTGTATATGCAGTGATTAGTATATTTTTTAGAGATTCTTTTCTTTTATGAATTTAAAAAATTAACATGCAATGACATACATAGAATATGTTATTTTAAATTGATACTTTTTGTTAATGCAAAATCATTTTATTTTTCAATCTTCAGTCTATTTACACATACACTTATACAAATCTAAAGCTCTATTATTAATAGAATATATAATATTTAACTATTTAACAACTTATTAAGCATATGTTTAAAATGGTATATTTATATATTTATATATTTATATATATAAATACTAAAATATATAAAAATTTAAATAGATTCAATGAATATATATATATATATATATATACTTATTTAATTATTTTATATTTATATTTTTATGGATTTTTTAATTTAGAAGAAATAATAGCTTTTAATTATATATTATATGGCCTATTAAAATTTATAAAGAGAGTTTATTGAAGTTCTAGAATAAAATGGAAAAGAAGAATATCTAAATATTATCTAATATATTCTTTTAAAATAAAAATATCATCATTTAATATTTATTTTTTTCTTTTTCATCTTTTATAATAGTATTTTATTCTTATAATTACTAATTAGACCTTCATAATTTTTTTTTTTTTTTTTTTTTTTTGATAATAGGTTCAAAAATTGCCACACCATAATTTAGTGGTGCTAAGATGTCTTTGTACTATGTCCATTGCAATAGTGTACATAATACTACATAAAATTATTTGATTTGATTTAATTATTTTATTTATAGATTTAAAATTTTTTATAGGAAATAAATAGATTTAAATTAAAATATAAAATATATAAAAATAAAAATAAAATTGATATGATTTGTGGTGAAAAAATTGTGAATATAATAATTGTTCTATGAATATATATCTTTATCTTTTTATCCTTAGTCTCTTAATATCACTTATTAACTTCACTTCTTAAAGATAGATTTGACTCAAACCAATATGGTTGACTTACTTTAGTTGGGTCAAAAAAGATAGAAATAGAATCTAATCAATATATTAGGATGATATTAGAATAAAATAAATATTATCTTTTAAAAGTGGTTTTTAAGATTTATTTTGAAATAAAAAGAGAAAAAAAAGAAATGAACTTTTAGGTGATATATCCAATTAAGAAGTTGTATCAAATAAGGAAGACAAAGTTAATAAAAATTTTAAAAAATCTAATATAACTTAAAAAAGAGAAGAAATAAATAATAATTTATTCCTACTTTATAAATATAATCAAGATCAAATAGTAAAGTCTAAAGTTTTTCTTGATAAGAATATATTGTCTTTGAATCACAATACAAGATTGAATGATATAAGTCAAAAGTAATATTAAAGATCAAACTTTTCACTTAGAAATCAATATGCACATTATATTACAACCTTTGAAGTTTTTTATAGAACTAGATAGTCAAGAGTTGAGAGAAAAAGTATTAGCAAGTGAAGAATTGATCATTATTTAATTTATGTGAATGCTTTCAGAAGTTAGAATTAAATTTTTTTTTATTTTTATTTATATGTTTAATTATATTATTAAAGGTAGAACAATTGGTTATTTAAAGGAAATAGAGAGGTATTTTGTATAGTTTATAGAGGGTCTAATGTATAATTAAATATAGTTAAGTATTAACACTAATTCAATTACATTAATTTGGTATAAAGTTCTAATTTTAAAAATTACAACAAGATAAAAATATCTTTATTAAAGCAAAATAATTAGTGAATATGAAGTAATTAATATAGAATAGTATTAAATTGATATACAAGTAGTTTGGATCAATTACCAAGAGAAATCCAATTTTAACATCAGTACAATCTAAAAGCATTTATCTTATATTTTTGTCTTTATAATATTGTTTAAAATTAATTTTCTTGTAATTTTTAAAATAATTTTTAAATTCAATATTCAATTAATTTCTTAAAATAAAATTATTTAAAAATCAATAACTCATCTAAAGCAATAAAAATTAGTTTGATTTATTGTATGGTTTAAAGAATAATATCTTTATTCAAAGAATAAAAATAATTAAAGATTATATTATTCAAGCATAAAATTAACTAATTAAGGTGATAAAAACATATAAAACTATAATACAACTAGTTGCAATCTTCTTGCAATTAATAGTGTCTATAGCATTTTTTCTATTCTACCTCAATTTATCAATATTTGTCTTTACTTATTTTTATTTTTTTAATTCTTCTAAAGATTAAATAAAATTATTTTTTTAAGATACATGCTTTTAAGTGCAAATTTATTGCTAAAAGACCAAAGTGACAACTAAATTTATATAATACTAACAATCATCTTATTAGGATAAATTACTTTTATTTCTATAATATGTAATATTTAATTTATATACTAGATAATGTAATTGTTATTATTAAAATTTATATCTATTATTTTTGTATTAACTTAAGTATATTAAAATTTGTATATGTATATATATATATATATATATATATATATATTTGTGATATAATGTGAAAATATTTGATTTATTGTTGAACAATTAATAATATACCAAATTTAATAACATTGTGATTTAAACATGGATTTTAAAATCTGTAGGATCTTTAATATATTTAATGAAGAGGCTCAAAAGAAGGCTTTAGTTATTAGACTAAAAAAGAAATTTAATTTATGTAAACATTGAAGACAATATTATTAATTGCAATGTTCTTGAAGACAATATTATTAATTACAATAATATTTTAAAGACATATTTATAAAATATTTAAAAAAAACATTCAATATTTTATGTTTATTTTCAAAGCTTTAGAATGCACATAAAAAAATCAAAATAAACTACTGTCATAAGAGCTTATAATATTTTATGAATATATTGAGGATATGATAGAATAATAATTATACAATGGATTTGAGGTTACAAAGTGCTATAAATAAATACAAAAGTTAAATGATTTAAACAAGTTCAAATGGATTAGTGTTTATTTGAAATATAATGAACAAATCTACACTCACATAAAAGAAAAGATATTAAATAATACATCAAAATCTATAAAATAAAAAAATTTGAGTGAAAACTTAGAGTTTCTTTTCTTTTTTAAAAAAGAAACTCCACAATTCAAAAATCAAATCCATACACAGACATGTATGGGTCAATTTTTTAAAAACTATCAAATCAAGAAATACTTGTAGAATCACATGCATTGAAAAAGTTTTATAAAATTTTTATTTCTATTTAAATCGTAAAAAAATCGTGTGGTTCAATAGTCTGAGAACAATTCCACGCAGATGTAAAACAAAAATAATAAATAAATAAACAAATCCAGAGTGACGTTGTGCAGTGTCCAGCATAGCACTGAAGGGCACCCTAATGCAAGAAAAATAAATGAAAAGGAAACCGGAAGGAATCCGGATGTCTGAAGAAAAAAAAAAAAAAAAAAAAAAAAACGAATCCAGAAATGAAGAGCTCTCACTGAGCATTAAGAAGGGCAATAAACAAATTAAAAAACAATAAATAAAAAAGAGAGCCAAATGGCCACAAAGTCTAGAATAAAAATCGTATACGGGAACAGAGTGCAAGGTATTGTCAGGGTAATACACATGGCTAAACCCCCATTATTCGCACTTCTGTTTCACACTCTGGGATTTCCTATTATTAAACCCTTAAAAACGTTTTCTGAGTGACTTTACCGATGGTTATCTCTAAATAAGAATTTACAGATTGAACTTCCTCTCTCCCAGGAAGAGTACCATATTCTCCGACTGTTGTACCCCATGTTATGCTTGCCTTATTTGTCACACTCGGTACCCATTTTCCTACAATCCAGACTCCTCCGACATTTTCTACGCAGGGAAATCACGGTACTGGTGGAGGGCACAAGTGAACCAGGGCACAAAAAGGATGCCCACATTAGTTTGGATTCACAAGCTCCGCTGAGCTCCAACACCGCATTCGAAGAAGGAGCAGTGGATTCATGCCCACTTGCAAAACACACATAGTCTGCGTGACATTTCCCCCCCTCTGAATCTTGCAACTACGGGTGTCAACATGCTCCTGCTTACCTCCTAAAACTTAATCATGGTAGCCGCCGATTGCATCAGTTAGCATGGTGTAATCATGTGGAGGCGATGGTCATTTTCTTCCTCAGGTATCTATTCTATATTTGTCTTTCTGGACCGACAACGCCGACTCTGTCATTGGCTTGCTGATCTGTCGCCTACCACCGACTATTCCAGATTCGCACCCGTGACGCATGTGGATAAAGTCGCCATCCGCTTGGAATCCTGAACCCCCAGTCCGTAGCCACATCGACAATGCTAATACCGTGCCTCGGTGTCCAGACTGTCACATTAGTTGGTCTGCAACAGTGTTCACCCTTTCGATGCGGTGTGTGTGTGTGTGTGTGTGTGTGTGTGTTCCGGGGTAGTTTCGTCTGGTGGTTGTGAAGGAGGAAGAATATCCAGTTGGACAGAGTCACTACACTGCGGAGCTACCTAAAGGAACATGATCCCATGTCTGCATGGGATACGACAGGGAGTGAGGCAGTCGGCGAGTGCAGTGCGGATCTCTTCTTGAGATCTGGTGAGGCAATTCTGGCCGGCCGCTATCCCGACTGATTGTGGGGTTAGGCTACGTCAATTAAGATTTGACCACTTCATAACATCAAATGTGAAGTTAGACCTAGGCCCCAAGTTTAGTATATATAAAATTATATTCATGTTTGACAGGTTTTATTTCTTTATAATCATGTTTTAACATGGTTCAATTCATTAGACACAAAATTGATATATTCTTCAGATTTGTGCCATGAGTCTCTTCAGAAGAACATGAACAAATCGTTACAAACATCCAAAAGATGAGCATGGCGAGAAGAAGCCGTCTTATGAGAATCCATGTGACCTATGTAACCCAATGTAGGAATAGTAGATCCCCACTCTGTAGATGCCCCCATTTTGAGGCTTACCGAAGAATATTTGCTAGGTGTTTCAATAGAAAAACATTTCAATCTTTGCACCAAAATATTTAAATAAGAATTAGATTCACTATAGACGGGTGCAGTGGTCACCGAGCATCCAAGTTTTGTTCCTTCCAATCTATTTTTAAAATGTTAAAATTTTTTTAACATTTATTTTCTCCTTCATTAAATTCTGTTTCTTTTAACTGCAATAAAGCACATCCTCAAGTCAAACTCCACACACTGTAAACTGATTAGTTCTAAAATTCTCTATAATTTTCCCTCTACTCCGTCTTCCTGCTCTGATTCTCACTACCTGGGTGAAAATTCTGTTGTTTCTTTTGTGAAGAAGATAAGATGATCGAACCCAACCTTCTCTGTTGAAAAAACAGCATAGGCAACTCCTGCAGTTCATAAGTAATTAAGTACATAAATCTTAATAATAATAATAATAATGATTACTAGAAGAAGGAGGAGTAGGAGGAGGAGGGATCACAACTTACCACCTCAAAAATCTAGAAATCTTTACTGCGAGGGTAGCATATCCGTTTCCAGGAATCTCTTGCTAGTGCCAGAGAAGTGCCCAATTGCAGACATTTTGCAAAGCTCTAAATTCAGTACATGGCCTGATCCTAATTTCAGCCATTAACCGGTGGTTCTAATTGCTTCATTCCTGCGACCCCAGCCAGACTTCGTCATGAGTCAACGTGAGAAAATCGGAGTGCCTTGTCACCCACGTCTAAAGAGCGAAACACCTGAATCGTATTTATCACACAAAAGAACTCCGCCGAACCGCAGTTAGAACGTTTGTTAGAAGGTACGGTGTGTGGCGGTGGTGGGCACTGTGAGTGCAGATCCGCTTCTCCGCAACGATGGTAACTCGGACAGGACGGCATGTAGGCTCGATCCTTTTGTTGCTAGTAGTCTGTGCTGCGCTGTGTGGACCAGGTGGAGTCACGGTGGTCAGTGCAGTTGACGATGGCTCCAGGTTCAATGATCAGAAAGAGTTGGAGGTCCTGGCGATCGCCTCAAAAGCAGAAGAGAACCACGCTAATTGCTGTAAGTCCAACTTAATGTCTCCGAATGCTGTGCGTTTGGGTTGGTAGAAACGTGTGATTTTACGACCTTTTGCAAGCTGACTGCAGTTGTCGGTACGAAGAGATATGCACGAAGAGATGAATAAGTCCCACTCATGGGCAACGTCGTCTCATCCGACCTTCGCGAGGTTTGCATCGGTTCAGATAAGTGGATCATGTTATTGATTATGAAAATGATAAATCAACAAATAAGAACAAGACGAATACGAAGAAGAAGCAGAAGAGGAAGAGGAAGAGGAAGAGGATGACGACGACTTTGGGTACCATGCAGTCAGAGTTTCAACTAATACGATTGATGAACTTGCAGACCTTGTGTCGTCCTGCAAGTCGGAATGCAGCCGAGAAAGGTGTCGTCCTCTGACGGAAGAACACAACATTTGCGCCAAAGTAGATAAAAATGAGAACTGCCCGATGTCCAATGTCACTCCAGGCTGTAACCAGATGTGGCTCAATTACGACAGATCCTACGTGACGTACGTCAACTTGAATCTTATCCTAGTTTGTATATAAACTGAGAATATATTGATTGCTTCGATTTTCAAGCTGTGGACATCTCCCATCTTTGAACTACATGCTGAATTCGAATCTCTGCTCGGATGCATGTGCAGGCTTCCGCCAAATTCAAACGCTGACGCCCTTCAAACGGAGATCACCAAAGACATCTGCCTGCAGCGAGCTCTGGACTCCACATTCAAAACTCTCTCCATCCCAGACCATTACTCGTATACCTACTACGGGTCCACAAGCGGTGCTTGGAGATCTTTCCCAGGAAGAGAAGCTACGGACCAGAAGTGCGCCAACTACGAGTGTCGGCGACGTCCCTGGTACTTGGATGGCATTTCGGTACTGAAGCAGGTGAAGATTCTTATCGACACCGGAAACTCCATGGGCATTGGCGTAACCGGGGAATACCAACGGCCTCTCCAGACCACCTACCTAGATGTTGCAATCGATATAACTTCATCCCTACTCCAGACTCTGTCCCCAGGGGATTTTGTGGAGGTGTGGTCATTCAATAGCAGAGGCGCCGTCTCTCTAGGAGCGCCAGTGAATGTGGGACCTTACACGGATCCCAGCAGCCGTCCTGAGTTGGGGCCCTTGGATAAAAGCGTGCGAGCTTTGACGCGATCAGCAGACCCGCCATCATCCGACCTCACTACCGCAATTAACAAGTCAGTTTCCAGTTTTCAATCCACAGCAACTCTAACCTTGAAGGTATTTAACATTAGGACTCGTGCGTTTTCCAATTTCCATGCAAACTGCACTCGTCAACATCGATCTGCCATCACGCTATACGTAGCGCTTGTAATCAAGTTCTCCATCAGCTTCAGGGCAGAATTCTGTCACATCCAGATTTTTATGAAAGCCATGGATCCATGAAGATATTCATGTGCTGATGATCATGTACTCGCAGGTGGTAATTGTCATCACCGATGGCCTGTTTTCCCCTTTGAACGCCACCACGTTTCCAACCGCACTTATCACAGAAAACCGGGTCAAAATCATACTATTAAGGCTCCCCCGGAACTCCGACTCAGATCCAAACTCAGATCCATTCTTGTTAAAAACCACCCTCCAACCAATACTGTGCGGTGTGCAAGGATCATTTGAGCTGTTGGAAGCACCTGCCACTTTAAATCCCCTGTACGCCATCAGAGGTTACTTCTCCTATTTGGCCAAGATTCACAAGGATATTGTTGAGTCGAAAGCCACTTGGAGTAATGTGTACAGAAGCATATCCCAAGAACTCGACGCCGTTACTGTCACTGCACCAGGTGAAGATCGACCCCGTCGCTCCTCTTTCATCTCCCAGTTATTAATCTTTTTTCCCCACCCCTGATCTCCAAGTGTGAAGCTAACCCTGGTTGCGAAGCTTATGTTCTGATTTGTAGCTGTGGTTTGGTTTTCACAGCGTTTGACAAGCAAGGAAGGTTGATAGGAGTGGCAGGAATTGATGTGTTTATGAACGAGATGGACAGTCGGACGCGATCAATGGTGGTTGCAGATTTGACGAATAGAAGAAGAGGGACCCAACCGGCTCCTGCAAACGTAACCTTCGTGTGCAGCTACCAGGTACCCGGTGCTAAGTTTCAACATTCACGTTCAATGCCTTCGAACAGTGTCCAATTGATTCACCTCATTGACGTCACTTGTTAGATGTGCGATCCTGTGATCCTAATGTCTTCCTCCTCCTCCCTGGTTGTCGCAGAATCAGTCATTGGAAGCAGCAGCACCCACCGCCTGCTCGTCCAGCCTGTTGCCCGTAGGCGGAGTCCTCTGCCCAGCTACAGACAAGAGGAGCCTGGCCGACCGTGTCTGTTGCGGCAAATGCTCGACCGTACCTCCACCTCCGACGGCATGGTGGAAAATTCTGGCCATCTGCCTCGGCTGTGTACTTGGGCTCGTACTTGCGGTACTCGCCTACTGTTATTGTTCCAAAAGAAAAAAAGAAACGTTTTAGTAGTAGCAGCAGTAGTAGTGAGGGTTTGTAGCCAATGTCTATACCGTTGCCGTGTTTTCATCACCAATTGAATGTGACTTTGCCAAAGTACTGGTCAACGTCCCGTTTTCTTTTACTTTACAAAAAATTCATTCAGAAATCAGAGAGGCGGCAATCCCTTCCACCGAAATACACTCTATGGGGAAACTCCAACAGACAATTGCAACGCACAACTGAAGAACGAAAACTATTGTAGTGTAATCGATTCGCAAATGACTGCATAAATCATTTTCAATGTACAAACTGCGACTTTCTAAATCTCTAGATTATTGCTGTTCATATGCACAGCGTTGCGACTGACCGTTACTGGCCGGAATGTTAAGACTGGACTAAATCTACAAAGGTTACCGGCATTTGTGATTATCTAGTATGAAGTTCCAGCCAGCGGATTGCTAGCACTGTAGAAATACATACAAATTGGAGGATTGACCTTCGTCAGGGCCAAAATAGATGACGGAATGGTCCACACACCATCGCCGCAAATCAGCCCAGCTGCGATGGCTGGCGTAATGATATCCGCCTTGGCCCTGTTCACCTTCTCATACACAAATCGGATAACCGACCCGATGAACATATCAATGGCGAAGTAGCCTCCGATGTAGAATGGGATCGCCATAGCCATGGGGATCGGAACGAATTGGGCGATTCTCCTCGGAAGGAAGTCACGAAGCAAGTTGATCAGCACTGCTGCAACAAACAAACTATAGCAAATCTCTAAGCAATGCGACGGGAGGGCGCTGAAGCCCTCCACGCCGATCAAGGCCATCGACCTGTACACAACAGCATAGGGCGCCTTGTAGACACCGTCCGGGTCGCCGATTGAGTAGGCCTTGTAAAAGAGCCAAAAGGTGGAGGGCGCCAGGACGCAGCCCATTAGGGTCCCGACCAACTGGCTGACGAACATGGACCTCGGGGAGGAGAGTGTCAAGTAACCAGTCTTGAAATCCTGGATTAGGTCTGCAGCTGTAGAGACAATGGACATCATCACCCCACAAAGGGCAAGGCCTACAAGCACACCACCATCTGTACCGGCCCAGGCGCCGAAGATGAAGAGCGCGAGCTTTCCATATGTTGAGGTAAGGTTCCAGTCTGTAAGCCCGGTGCCGTATGCGTTGCAAAATGCAAGGATCGGGGCGAAACCGTAGCAAATGAGGACATGGTACCATTTGACGGGGGAGAAGAGGTGGGGTATGGAGATGATGGACACAATCGCTAAGGAGATGTAGCCGAGGAGCGCCACCCACTGCGGAATTCCTTCCTTCATGAAGATCTCGGTGCGGCGCGCGTGGTCTCGATCCACTGGGTCCAGTTTCGCTGCCACAGATGCAAGCCAGAGTTTGAATTGATCTACATGAAAACCAAAAGGGAGGTGCATTATTCAACTTGTGGAAGAGGATTGATTGTGAAGGTGGTGCCTACCAGGATCTGTTACCGGCAGTTGATTGTTGGTTTTGTAATGAACATATAATTGGCGGCCCGATTTGAAAGTGATTTTGAGGAAGTTGTACAGACCGTCACCTAGGATGACGGCAATAGCAATAAAGACCTGTGGTATTTATTGTCCACATTGTGAGTAAAAATGTGCACGCATGAGAAAGCGAGAGATATTGATGATAACACGCAGTATTGAAAGCCTTTCTACATAGTTCTGAGAGTGATCAATTCTTAGACATGATGAATTCAAGTCATTAATAAGCCTGGATTCTACCAAAATGCTGGGCATGATTAGACTTGCCTTGTAAGAATATAGACCTCTGAAGTCGGTTTCTGAAAGGTTTGCGGGGTACCAATCGCCTTCGTGGTTTGAGATCAGAGGCCACATCAAGCCCCATGCAACTACCGCCCCAAGGAGCACAGATACATTCACAATGTGAGGACATATGATACCCGCTCCTATGTAGGTCATGCTGAAGTCGAAGTACATCCTGCACACATGTATCAAAAGCAAAGGCAAATGAGAAAAACAATCAATTTGATAATGCTCAACCTTATACTGGTCAAAAAAGAGGTGTTTGTCGAAGTGGATGTGATATGTTAATCTGATATTCACACGGTAAAGCACGTTGTGTTTTAAATATCAGCATGCAATCACTAAGTAGAGGATTAACAGAAGCAAAATGGGTACTTGTTATGGTAAGCCTTAAAGCCCAGGGTTGGGAAGTTGTCGAATCCACAGCTGTTACCGATGCCACTAAAAAACCACTTGAAGAAACCCCAGAGGAAGCTGACACTGAAATACTTGCCTAAACATCTCACTTGCTTCCTGCAAGCGCCCCGTAAACATGTCATTAGTGAGTTCATCTAGTGCTTGTTCTCTGAAATTGTCTTCGACATTGAAACTGAAGTAAACGTCCATTCGTAGAGGTTGAAATTAACTTCAATCACATTGGAAGACGCGCTGATGTTCAATGTCATGAACAGCTGAAAGTGGAGATCCAAAATTCAAGTTTAACACACAACTCTGTGTAGAAAAGACAGTGAGTTGGGGAGGCGTACTTGGCGATCTCTACCCCTCCTGGGGTGTGGAAACTGTTGATTAAAATACCCGTTGCCGTACCACTTGGGTAGGTTAGTCTGTAATCAATGATCATAACCTGCACAGGAATATGGACAACCAACAGTCAACTTATTAATATCATCACAGTGAGGCAGTAGTGGTGTTAAAGAATTTTCAAAAAAAATAAAATTGGGACGAGAAATCTTACCAAAAATTCTCCAGCAATTTTAATCAGAATGCTAAAGAGTAAGTCGTAATAAGAACAAGGAAAAGATGAGTCAAGTGTTAAGTATTAAAGCACGGCTGTGAGAATACCTTTCGAAGTATCACGATGGAAAAGATTCCAACGAAACTGACGACAACGGTAAACGCAAACATCCAACCAAGTCCCGGATTCTTCACACCCTCGTTGCCGGGAACGTCCCCTGTTGCTGCAGTGTTCACCTGATCGTGCGTCTTCTGACTCATACCCAGAATGTACGAACCAAACCCACCTGCAACCTCACCGCATAATACAACGTCAATTCATTTATTACATCCAGCTACATATTCAACCTCAAAAAATTGAGCTAAGAGGGATTTAAAGTTTAAGGATGTGGGAGAGATCATACCGCTGAAAGCCAGGCCATAGCACGCAACGACGCACGTCTGGATAACAGTGTTTTCCTGGCGTGTAAAAGGCGTGGTGAAGAATCCCAACTTCGAGGACACAAGGGTCCATAACCTGATGAAGAAAAATCCTAGCAGTCCCGCCGAAATGTTAAGCGATGGTATGACTCCCACCGTTAAGTTAAGCTTGTGTGTGATGATGCAGAAGAGAGCGCCCAACCCGAAAGACACAAACAATCCTCTCGGTGTGAGCTGGTCTTGCCATCGTGGGATTTCGACCGACATGTAGGCATCCTCCAAGCCTACAGGATCATCGTTTACGTCGTAAACGCCGTGGCTCTTTGGGATTGCCATGTCTGAAACTTTGAGATCATTGACTGGCATTTCGTTCCCTCCAATGGTGGTGTCCATGGCGTCACTGCCGTTGTGAGCTCCATGGTATGAGCGGCGAACCGGCCCCGCTTCTTTTCCATTGTCCCGTCCCATGGTAGTATTCGAAGTTGAGAACTCACTACAACTTTCTGCTCCGGCACGAACTGTAGCTAAACCAAAACGGAAGTTCTCTTCATATTAATTACTCCATAGCTATCAGTGCCTGCATCAAAGCACACAAACTCAAGATGTGATTCTTTCATCTTTGGCTACACTCTGTAATTAAAGCTTTGGATCACTGCAACAGAGTGTATCTCTTGAACATAGTGAACACACACAACCGGTCGGTTAAACCACAACTAAATTTAAGAAACCAGCTTCGTTCTCTACAACTATCTCCACAATTACTCTCCGTGGACAAGATAGCACGCGGTGGTCTAAGCTAGACGAGATTTTTGTAGACCTCTAAAAGATAAAAAATTTAGAGACTTGGTTAGATTACACGGACTCAACTACACCCGTCGGGCTATGAATCTGCTCGTGCAGCGTGATGCGCGCTGTACAATTATAACTTGTGAAAGAAAGGCCCCAATAAAGTTCAAGATGGTTTGAATACATAATCCAGAAAAATAGGACCCACAAGCTGAGCACGCAAAGCAAGCGAACAGTATTTAATAGGTTCCTGTGTCCTCTCCCACTCCGCTCCAATACCCTAAAAATAGTGACTTGTCAGAGCCTCAGAAACGTGGGAGCATCGACGTCTTTCGCACGACAGCACTGTCATTTAGATCGAAGTTCTAGGACAAAAACTACGTTGGTGCACGCTGTCAAAAGCTGAGAAACCATGAATAGAATAAGGTTGGACCGAAATGCAGACGATGGTTCTCACTACTAAGAGACGAACAGAAATAAATTATTTTGGCGACTTGAAACCCCCTCGCGAAACCCACGAGTAGCACAAGACTGACATCGCCATGTGCATAGATTCTATCATCATCTGTAAGGTGAGGTTGCTAAAATACTCATCGACCACTAATTCTGTCACGAATTTAGCATCGAATCCGCGTGAGCCAAGTTTTTCATTTGCTTCAAAGGCGTGATCTGAAATTAGAGGCGAGGAGGTTCATAACTTGATGATTCACAATTCCGGCTGGATTGTTGGGGCTGACAAACGGTATGACGCCCTACGTATGCTGCTCTGTTGATCAATTGAACTGTCAGCATCTGCAATTCTTTAGCTTTGAATGGAATAGACAGTGTTGTGGTGTCTCTTTCCTACAGACCGTGCTTGCTACCCATTGACCACCTCAGAACAACCCATTACACGACCTGGCAAGGTGAAGGACATCATACAGATCAAAACCAACGCTGTATCCCACCGGTCGTCCTTCCTTTAACACATCCAATGTAGAAGAAGAAACAAGGTCGAGCTTCGACAAGTCATCAGAGTAGCATGCAGACACGACATGCAAAGATAGAGCCAGAATTTACAAACGGGAAAATCGACGACGGTATCGCGAAACACGCCCATCGAGACAGACTAATACCTCTACATGCGATCACAAATCCTGCAAACTTGCAACCTCGCCACCCTCCGTCGCCACCTCACAGTAACTTATAAGCACTTAGATTCCAGGGAAAGGACAGGGGAAGGAGGCACCCAAAAGCGAAGATTCTAAAGACTTTCCGTAAAGATCATAGGATCTAGACTGGGCCAGAACCGCATTCTCACGCGAACACTTAACAGATACTAAGTACAGTTACCGCTTCTGGATCTCACCTAGATTCCAACCAGGAATGTGCCCGAATTACCAAGTCTTCTCGCTCTTCACGGCTGTATTGCTGGTCCAACTTCTAGTTGTGGCTCGCCAGGCAGCAAACGGCAGCTTAGGTTTTCACGCGGGTAACAACCGCAGATGCTTAGGAAAGAATCCTTCTCACCTAGAAACGCTAGAAAGCTGCATCCGTCCATGGCAAGCTCCACTTGGAGACTTCTGGTGACCGAAACTCGAGAGCATTGAACGGTTTCGTATAAAAGAATTCACAAGTCAAGGTCGTACTTTTGTGGACCCTGTGATGGCTCTGACCATGGGCATCATCAACCATGACCATGGCATGGACTGCCTGTTTCTTCTTTATTCTATCCTTTTCTTTCATGTGTTCAAATGGGAATGCTCCTATACGAGCTCCAATATCTCGGCGTGGTGGTCTGAAAGCGGTTCTGCAAGAATGTAGGCCGTGATCGTGATCTTGCACAGCCAGTCCAACACACCGCCCCGACCACGTCTTCATTAAAAAATAAATAATAAAAAATAAAGATCCCTTTCAAACACACACATGCCATTCGGCAGAGATCTTCACTTTGTGGGCTCTGGAACTCTCTCTCTCTCTTTCGTGTTTTCGGTGCCGCATTCTGTGATGCCCTGAAGTGGACACAATTTGCAAGACGAATGGATAAATGAATGAATGACCCCACCATGTTGTTGTAGCATTTTGTTGTTCCGTTCTGCCAGGTGTTCCATTTCTAGCACAAGACAGATCATCATCTTGGCCTTGGCTTCACGTCTTCTTGCATTCTTTTCTTCTTCTGAAAGTCTATTGGTGGATATCGTTCTCTTCTTCTGATATTGAGTTTTTTTGTATTTAGTTAATGTTTTTCTTTTATGTCCAAAAGTGTCATTTTCAAGGCCATAGAATGGCCAGACCAGTGAATTTGATGGTGTTGACGGAAGTCAAGAAGAATAAATGATGTCAAGATGAATGAATGAATGCATGGAGTCAACAACTTCAAAGAAAAGCAAGCAAGCAAACAAACAAACAAACCTTAATGATAAAAGATGATGGAGAAGACTCTTGGTCACTTTATACTAAGGTGGCATAATGACTATTGTGAAAAGAATTAAGTGCACCCAATTGAATGTCTTAAAAGTCTCACATACAAATTAATATTAATAAATTAGCCTAAATTAATTTTTATGCATTCTAGTCCAATTTAAGTTATTAATCTATTAATTAATTAAGATTCATACATCTATCTAATCAATATTCATCCAAACCATATAATGGATGTTATTCCAATTATCATCCATAGAATATTTTATATCCAAAGTAATAATTTCATCCAATTATTACATCCATCTAAATTTTTTATCTATTAATTTAATTATTCATCCAAATTGACCTCTACATCCTTCTTAACCTTTCATCCAAGATTCATCCATAATAATTGACTAATAAACTAATAACATCATCCAAATAAGAATTGAAGGGATTTGGGATTTTTAAACCTATTGATGTATCTACCTTCAAAAATGAATGTACTATGACTAATGCCAAGTTCTAAATTGAATCAAAATAGTCTTGTTAAAAAGAAGACTTGAAGGCACATCTACATTCCAAAATTTGCCTTTAGATTTAGTTGTATACCTCTAATATCACCCCTCAAAGTTGATACTTTAATTTAGCAAGGCAATAAATCCTCTTCTACAAAATTGAATGCCACAGCTTGGTCTTTGATTGTCCTTTAGTAAAGTTAAGCTTATTAGAATTTTGACTTCAAATGGCTCGTATTCTTGAAAATTAAACTCTTGGATTATCTTAATCCTCCTATTCTTATCCTCCAAAATTGTGCCTTCTCTTAGCCACTTGAATTCAAATGAAGTAAATCCTTTGCCACTAGAATCAATACTTTTACCATGTCCTTGTTTCAATGTGATCAATTCTTAGTTTTTTGGAAACTAGACTTCATTAACTCTTTGAAAAAATAACCCTTGTTTATTTTTAGCTTGTAAGCAATGAAGATGAGCCTTTTAAAATTAAGCTACTAAATTATAAAGGTAGTATACTACCCTTTACTAAATTAGAGGTTTTTTCTTTATCAAAACTTCAAAATTTAAGATTTTTATATCTACAAAATCACAACAAAGAATACTACCTTTAACTAAATTTTTAAGAATTAATTCTAAAAATTAAAAGAAACAATTAAAAAAGACTGAAATTGCTTATAAAACTTAAGAAAAAATTGGCATGGCTTTGCCTATGAATTAAAAAAAAGATCCCGACCAAATGAACCTATGAGACCTCTTATACTCTTGTTTTAAGACCTAAAAGTGGTGGACACATCTTTATCTTTAAATTCCAAGGACTCTAAGTTAAGATCCACGGCCTTTATTTATCCAAGGATCGAAATTTGAGATCAAGATTGATAGCCATCAAATGAGCTCTAGAAATATTTTTTTGGAAAAATTGAATATTTACATGGCTTAATCTATAAGAATTTATAATATTAATAAAGATTATAGATATAGCAATTTGGATTGAATTTAATTTATTCCTAAATTACTTCTAACTTATTTGTAACTTATTGATAACATCCTTATTAATATAATTAAAATTTAAAAATTCTATAATAAAAAAATAATAAAAAAATAAAAAAAATACTAAATCAACTAATGATCTATTTATTATGCTCACAATTGTACCAAAAAGTTGAATTCTTAAGCCATTCACTTTATTGGAATATCATATGTAGTGATATTTGTAAGGATATGTTGTATACTACTCAAACTATATTTTTGTTCTCATTTAATAATGTATACATATATGTATGTATGTATAAATATATATATATATATATATATATATATATTATTTAATTTTTTTAAAATATAATTTTATTCAAATAAAATAATAATTAATAATATAATGGTAATACTTGATATTAGTAGTAGTCTATATTTTAGACAAAACAACTTTATTATATTCAAAGTTTTAAAAAAGATAGAAGAGTTAATTTGAATAGTTATTAAAAATTATATTTTTAATTAATTTATTTTAAATTTCTCTTAGTAAGAATCAAATTTGATATTTTAAAAAATAAACTAATTTAACCTAATTAATATCTTATTTTAAAGAATTTAAAAATTATCTTTTACATATAAATATAAATTATTTTTTAAATCAATTAAAAAATCTATTAAAACTATTTATTATGCAAACTTTAAATATATATATATATATATATATATATATATATATAATTAAAAAAATTATATATTTAAATTAATATTTAAATAATTATAGATAATTTATTTAATTATAGATAAAATCAAAGAGATACAATAGATCTATATTTCTAAAATGATTTGTCTATCTATTAGTATTAAATAAGAAAGCATATATATAGTATTTATATACAAGTCAAGCATTACATCTTTATATAGTTGCAATCCATCATTCATAAAAATTTCCAATTGTAATTGATAAGCTTTATAACTCTTGTACAATAGGTATCAAGATACATTATGAATGTTAACATATATTAGGCAAAACTATCAAATAATATAAGATTTTATTCAGTACAATATAAAGATAGATATTTACAAGAAATAATTGTATACAATATAGTAGCAACATAGACTTGTTTCATATTCTATCCCTTAGTAATCAATAAAAAATATAGAATTTATATGTACAAAATTATACAATGATCATTTCCACTAAATTGAAACAATGATTAGAAAGATGTTGTACAAAAGTTTGTATCAATTTGTGAACATGCTTATAATATATAGTGACTTTTTGCTACTTGCAACAAGTATTGGTAGATTACTAATAGAGTTTCTTGATTCTTGGATATGATTAGCTTCACTTATTAATCCTCGAAGTTGATATCCACTTCATTCTAAATGGTTAGAATAGTCAAAGCCATTAGTATTCATGCCTCTAGGATCAAATGCATCTTTGAGAGTTTTTTTGCCTTATACAAGGGCATTTTATGAGAGTAAAAGATGGTATGATGTTATGGTTCTGCTATCATGTGAAAATAATATACATATATATTTAATATATAATTTATTACACAACTAAGTGAAAGCTATGTTAGTGGATTTTAATTGGTTATAAAATATAGTTAGATTACTATTTTGGAAGAAATTTGTTTAAAAGGACTACTATTAAGGTTTGTATATCCTCAAAAATATTTTTTTTAATAATTATTTTTGAAATTGATTTTATATTGATTATGACTTTTATTTATTTTGAATCATCTTTGTTAGACATTGGTGATCCTTGAAATCTTATTTTATTTCTTTTATTTGATATTTAGGACATATATTATATAAATCTTATTAAAAAATATTAAAAAGAAGATTTTGATATCAAAAAGAATAGTTAAGCCATACATGTAGATGAATGGAGATGGATGATAGAAATCTCTTTTCTAATTGGCTAAAAGTCATGTCTAATAGGCTTCAAGGAAGTTATCCAAGGCCTTATTAGGAATTAGGGTTTAGGATTTTAAGTGCCTTCTAGGATTTTTGAAATATCAGATGATCAAAAGTAAATCTACAATTGATTTTTTTTATGGTGAAGCTTAAAGATATAAGCTATGCTTTTAAGAAATTTGATAAAAATTAAATAGTTGGATTAAAAATTATTGGATCCTAAAGTTTAAGAAGAAATCAATCTTTTATGGATAAATAAGGTATTAAAGGATTTTATTATAATTTGAGCATTTTATGCAAAATAAAGGGATTTTTGGAAGCCAAGACTTTATGGAGGTGAAAAGATGGATATATAGAACTATGATAATATTTTTAATATAAAGATAAGTTTTTAAAAAAGGATTATGGATTTTTTATAGAATTTATTAAGAATCTAACTTATCAACAATTAGTTAGTTATGATTTGGCATAGAAAAGGATATTAAAGATTTTTAAAATACCATAGAAAAACTTTATGTACAAACCTATTTAAGTATAAGAGGTTTATATTTATATATATATATATATATATATATATATATATATATATATATATATATTATTATATTTATTTGTCTTTTTAATTAATGAGAAATAATTTATTAGAGCCTAGCCAATAAATTACAAGCTATAGCTAAGTATCTAATATATTTCTAATTAAAAATCATGCCATACAACAATAATAATAATGTTAATTTTTAGAAAATGAATAAGCTTTAATGTCTATGGCCTAGTCAAGCACTTTTTTGCTACAAGTATCTTTGGTTCTTTTTTTGAACATATTGGTATCTAGAATTCAATCATAAAAGTTCTATAGTTATAACCAACCTTCAAATCAACAAACAATAATGTGTATTTTATCTATACAAAAAAGTGATGTTTGTCACAAGATCGGCATAGTACAAAGTTTCCAATGAGAGTATCTTTGTGGGAATTGAAGCAAGACTTTGGCCACTTCTTTATGGGACTACAATATGAATAAGATTCTAGATCATCTTCCAAAGTTGTATAAGAAGTAACTTAAGTTTCAATGCCAAAAGGCATATTATAAGTGTAGTTCTTTTGTTAGTCAATTATTATTTATAATCCTTATAGAAGCATTGATGGAATATTTAAGATTAGACTTATGATTTCTAAATAAATATATTCTTGATAACAAATGTAATTCAACATATCCTTGGCATACATTATATTCCTTTCCATCATTGACCTCTAGAGTTCAATATACTTTGCAATACCTTATTAGATAAAATTCTATTTTATCAAACATTTGCTTGATTATATAAGCTCCTTCTCTTAATTCTTTTTGGAAGGATGAACAATGACATTGTTCCACAATGGTTGAAGATAGATGGAAGTAGGGATATTTTTATACGACTTAGGAGTATTATTATTATTTTTTTTCTACATCTTGATTAATGGGCCAAGTGGTGGCCATGATTAATCTATAGGTTGTTTTTGAAAATGAAAAGAGATATGGACATTCATAATAGATGTTTATTGATTGTTCACCAACAAAAAGAATAAAAAAATGAATTGTAGTTAATAGAATACTATAGAATTAATAAAAAAAAATAAATTTATATGATTAATATTATTAAACAAACTTTATAATGCATAACCAATTAGTACTTATTTTTGTCCTGTTCCCTAATGTAGAACTTAATAAGATGTATATTTTCTAGTTTAATAAGCTTATTTGCAGAGTTGTATTAACAACCCATAAAAAACTTCTTGAAATTGGTAATAAATACAAGCAATAAGTACAAGCTTCTTACACAAGCTTAGAAATGGATGCAGATATTTTTTGAGAGTCCATAAAGCCTTCATTAGATCTGCTAGGACATATGTGTTTTTCATCTTCAATAGCTTAGATAAATAGTTGAAGTGCACATCAATATCCTTGTAAGTATAGCCAACTATTAAAAATCCAATTATAACTTCCTTGAAGATTATTTTAGTTATAAACAATGAATAAAAAGCCATGATATAGTTTTTTTTAATATCTTTAGTAAAATTATCAAAATACTCAAATTATAGCAAAAATTCTTCAATATCTTATTCACCTATAAAAGATTGTTTTCTTCTAGAATTTTAAAATCTAATATCTTTTGATCCAACCATTTAGTTTTTGTCAATTTTTTTAAAAGTATAGCTTATATCTTTAAGCATTATTACAAAAAGATCAATTTTAGATTTGCTTCCAATTGTCTAATATTTCAAAAATCCTAGTAGGTGCTTAAAATCCTAATTTATAGGTATTTGAGCACTATTTTCTTTATATCTCAAAAATCCAAAATTTAAATGCTACTAAAATTTGCATATAGCTTCATAACATAATAATACACATTTAAAAAATTTTGAGCCAAAACCTTGTCAAATTGCTTAAGATATAGTTTAAAATACAACCACTAATTAAGTGGATCACTTATTGCAGTTAGATTATAAGTATTGATTTTAAATTCCTATATCTCTTTTATCACAATTTAGAATTTATGAAGCCATATATATAAAGTATAACAAAAAAATTACTCTCTCTAGTTTCAATTATTAATCCTTCATTTCTTTATATATTTGTGTATTATATTCCAAAGAGTGACAATAGACATAAAATTGATACCTTGACTTTGAGTGCCTATTTTTTCTTTGCAAAAATTCCAAATCACTCACTTTTTGTATCAAAACCATATCTAAAATTCTAAACTTATTGATCCTAATTTTTGATATTTGAATAATTCCAAAAGAATAATCTTAATCCCTAATAAGGCCTCAAAAAACCTCCTTGAAGTCCATTGGGTATGATTTTTGGCCAATAAGAATAGATATTTCTATCATTCATCTCCATTCATCCATATAGATGGCCTAACTATTCTTTTTAATACTAAGACTTCTTTTTAATCTTTTTCTAATAAAATTTATATAATATGTGTCCTAAATATCAAATAAAAGAAATAGAATAAGATTTCAAAGGTCACCAATGTCTAATAGAGATGATTCAAAATATAAAATCAACCTCAAATGTTACTATTAAAAAAATAAATCAGATTGTATAAACCATAATAGTAGCCTTTTTAAATAGACTCCTTCTAAAGTAATAATTTAATTACATTATGTAATCAATTAAAATCTACTAATATAATTCTCATCTAATTGCATAGTAAATTATTGCATAGCTAAACGACAACACAACACCATTGTCGTATGTCGTGAAGTCTTGTTTGAGAATACTCTAGGTACCTAGCTATAGAAAATAAAAGGAAATAACAATAATTAGTCTTAATCTCTCTAATCAATCTTTAAATAAATCTTAATCAAATCCTAATTAAATCCTAATCAAATCTTAAATATTCTAATCAAATTCTAACTAAATCCTAATCAAATCCTAAACAATCCTAAGATTTAATCTTAGTCAATCTTGATCAAATCCTAAACAATTCTAGTCAATCCTAGTCAAATCCTAACTAAATCCTAATCAAATCCTAAAAAAATCCTAAACAATTCTAATCAAATTTTAACTAAATCTTAGTCAACCTTGGTCAAATTCTAACCAAATCTTAAACAACTCTAATTAATCTTGATCAAATCCTAACTAAATCTTAACCAAATTTTAAACAATCCTAGTCAATCCTGATAAAATCCTAACTAAATCTTAACCAAATCCTAAATAAATCCTAAATAAATCTTAATCAAATCCTAATAATTCTAATTAAATCCTAAATAAATCTTAATTAAATCCTAAATCAAATCCTAAATCAAATCGTAAATCAAATCCTAGACAAACCCTGATCAAATCCTAAGTCAAATCCTATTGAAATCCTAATCAAACTCTAACCAAATCCTAAATAAAATCCTAACCAAAATCTAATAAACTTATTTCAATATTAAGGCAGTTTAGAATCTCAATATCTATTGATTAAACTATTGATTTTTCTTAAAAATTTACATTCCTCTTAAAAACTAAATTGGCAACAAGTACATGAAATTTGAAGAAAATCAATCCTAAAGTTCAATCAAGTGTCGCCCAACATCCTTCTCTAACCTTAATACTAATCATCCACTGCCAATATTTCTTTTTTACACCATTCAATTGCTTTCAAATTTTACATGCATGTAAAAAATTAAGTCTTCTACACATATACACATAAATTTCACTCCAATCCAACTAGCAGATTGCTAAAAATCTTAGAAAATCTAAATAATCCTCAATACCCAATTTTTGAAATTCCAATCTTCATAAACTTTAATAATCTTTGATTGAACTATTAGATCAATCTCAAATTTACAGAACTTTACAAGCATAACCATATGCACCAATCCACAAAATTTTACTTGCAGATCTATAATCAATCTCATAAAATACTCAAAAATATAAATCCTAATATATTTTATAAAAATCAAAGTTATCAAATCAAATTGACTTTGCAAAGCCTTTACAAAGTTGTTACAAACTCAAATCACTCCAAATTAACACTCAAACAAGAATCGTCAAGTTTGCTCTTCCACCCAACTCTTAGATCTTCCAAAAGCCCCTCGACCCGCCGTAGGCACGTGGTTTTGCACCTCAAGGTCTGATTCTGATTTAGGCACATAACCAGTCCTCTCTGGGTATCAACTCTAAGATTTTAAAGATAAAAATTTCTAAAATCTCACCTTAATTTTTCTCTAAAGATGTCTACATTATTTATTTTTCTAATTTATTTTGTTTTATCTTATTTATGGCCCTAAAAAGTAAGTAGAAGCATCTCCTATAAAAAAGTAGTATTAATCTTTTAATTTTTTTTTTACTTTCTTCTCTATTATCTATAATTCTTACATAATTTATTATGATATTTATATTTGAGCTCCTATATATCATAATTATTCTCTTTCTCTTTCACCTAATGGCTGTGTCACTATATAACATCATATTATGTAAAGTAATAAGAAATGGCTTTTTTGTATGTCCTCAATACTTAAACTTCACTCTTATGAGATTTATAGTTACAAAGAAGGTGTAAAAGATAAGATATCTAGACCACATTTGTTTTGGTGAGCATTCATTAATAATGCCCAATCTTATACTTTAACTCCTTGTCTCATTGATTACTAGCAAAGTGACTTCTATCTCTTTTTGTAAGATAAAGGATTAGCCAACCAACTTCTCATTCTCAAGACTAAATATCAACGGGTTGCCAAAAATGTTATTGTGGAAGGTTTTAATATTAATATATAGTTGCAAGTACTAAGCCTCTCAAGTTTCTTCCTTCCTAACACAGTCATGCAGAAACTGTAAGCCTTATTTTTAAAATAGAAGTTCCAGCTTGTGAAAGGTTGGTGATTATTTAAGGAAAAGAATTTACTCAAGAATTAGATCCTTGCAAGCTATTCTAATAACAATTATCATTTAAAAATCATATCCCAAAAATATTTAAATCTTAAAGTCTTGATCTTTATTCTTAGATATCTTTGTATCAATAGGTTGCTTATATGAAGATGTCAAAATATTAATATTTACGTATATTAACAAGCCATTGATATAGTGGGAATAAAAAATATATCCTTATATGTGAAAAGAATTATCATCTATCAAGATAATTTTAGTATTTGCTAATATAAAAAAGTTTTTAAATTAAAAGCAACTTTTTATTTATATAAGATCATTAATTTTTGATAATTAAAGATTTATAATATTGATCAATCTCAATGTAACTAATGAAATGCCATTGTCATATAAATAATATAAGTAGGTTTGTATGTATAGTAGGACTATTGCATTATTGCTAAGCCTTCTTAATAAACACAATCAATGAAGTAAAAGTAATGTCAATGCAGACAAGTGAGAAAAAAAAGGTGTGATAAGATGTGAAGATCGCAAGAATTAGAGGTGAATTTTGGTTTGTACGATTCTTAGAGGTAAAGTTCATATTTGAAATTAGCACCAATTCCATAGAAGGTAAATCTTGTACATTATCATGTTGTAATACAGTATTGGAATAGAGAGAATTTGCCTCAAGAAAGCATTAGACTTTTTGCTATCACTAATTTTTCAATCAAATGTCAAGATAAATAAAAATTCCAAATTTATATAATTTTTTTTTAAAAAGGGCAATTATATGAAGTGCACAAGCCTTAAGTACTCTAAAATCTTCAAAATATGGAAAAATATACTAAATCCTTTATTAATCTTAAGTAGATTTTTTTTAAACTTCAATAGTACATATTTCCAAATTAGACTATTCAAAAATACTAAAATTTTATATAAAATATTAATATACTCTTAACTACTAATGCAACAAATTTCAATTATTAATTCATTGCCAATCTCTAGATATTACCAAAATCCTAACAATAGCGTCAAATCCTTGTTTATAGATACTTGTATATTAAATTCTTTATATCTCATAAATTAAATGCCCAAATGCTATGAAACTTTGATATATAGCTTTTTAAAATAATAATTCATCTTTTAAAAAAAATTTAGATAAAAATTCGTCTAGAAGCTTAAGATATGGTGAAAATCATCACTATCAACAAAATGGTCTACTTACAGCCTTGGAATTTGATCTACTATCTTCAACCTCTAATATCTTCTTTTTTCGAACTCCAAATATAATAATTCTTTTATATAAGATATAGGTCTTACAATCACCTTTCTAAATGCATTTCCCGATCTCCAAAAGCTTTTGTATAATTCTTTGTATCCTCAAAAGAATAAAAATTGGTATGATTTGTACACCTTAATTTCAAGTGTTGTCGTATTGTAACACGTTTATGTGGTGAAAATATAATAAGAATGATTTTTAAATTAATATTAAATTATCTTGATTCTATAAGAATTCAAGATACTTAAAAAAGATCTAATTAAAGATTAGATTATTTTTTTCTTTTAATATCTAATAGATAAAAATTAATTATTAATTTTTTCTTTTAGGTTGTAGAAATTCTTTTAAAAAGCCATAAACTGATAAAAATAGGATAGAAGAAATAAATAATTAGCGTGGTTGATATTAGAATTAAATTGAAAATAGGATCAAGCTTAAAAATTCTTAGAATAGGTTGGATTGATACCTAGGGATCTATCATTTATAAGAGAGAATCAAAATTAGACCTCCAACCACTAAAATAGGCATCGAGGATAAAATAGGGAGGCATTCAAAGATTGGCGACTAGAATTTGAAAGCTAATTTTAAGCTTATTTTAAAGACATAAGATTCATTTTGAGTACATAAAATTTTATAATAAATTAATGGTGTGGTTGGAAGATATTCAATCATTAATACAAAGAAGTACCAAAAGTTGGTAGTTTAGGATTGTTTAGGATTTTTGTGATATTTAGAGATCTATTAGTTGAAATAAGGTGAATTTTGGTATGATATTAGAAGACTTGGAGATCAAGCTATATACCAATTTTGAGCTCAAGTTAATAGTTAGAGAAGAAGAAATTTCTACTAGAACATCTATATCAACTTTCAAGTTGGTGACCGAGTGACATCAATATGGTTTTTGAATGTTTTTCCATAATCTATAAGTTGGATTGGACTAATAAATTTTAAGCATATAAAAGACTTATAGTGGCATTTGTTTGTAAAATTTTATATTAAGTAGATATTCAAATTAAGAGTTATAGCTTACTAAAGCTCATTGATTTTGATTAGGATTTACAAAGAAAAATTGAAGTTGGCTACTTGTGAAAGTAACAAGGCAATTGGAATTTGTGTATAGTTGAGATTATCAAGAAGAATACTTTTGAGTACTTTATATTGGCTTCAAGCACTTTTTAATTGAAATTTGAATTGCATTCTTCTTATATGGATGAAACCTATTAGATTTTCTTGTATACTTGTAAACCACAACTTCACCTTCTACAACCAGGTATTTAGTGCATTTCTAAACAAGACAACATGTAATACAATATAAATGGTGATTTTAATATAAATATTTGGAATAGAAGGTGTTGAATTTTATTTGTGATTATTTGGAATTGATGGTACAAGAAGATAAAAAATTAAATTTGGAATTTTTGATGGAGCCTTGGATGGCGCTTCAAGTGGATCTTCAAGTAGAGCTTCAAGTGAATCTTCAAGTAGAGCTTCAAGTAGATTTTCTATTGGTAGACAAAATATATACTTAGATCCAAATATTGCAAATATATTTCAAGTATTTACAATATTTATACAATAACAATATGGTAATGATTGCAAGGAGGATTTGACAATTAAAGCATTACAAGAAAAGCTTAACAAAGTTGACCAATTTGATAGAAAAAATATTTTTAAATATTTGAGATGTTGTGTACAAAAAATAGAATTGAATTGTATTTTTGAAAAGACGATGATTCTATTATTTGAGCCTGCCACGATGCTAGAGATAAGAGAATATATGAAATCAATTACAAGACAATTTGGAAGTTCATGGAAGACATTCTTTCACATATTAAAGAATGAATATTTCTTGAAAGATTCTAATCAGGTCACTAAGAAGTCATTTTTAGAATAGATTAAGCATTCTAATAAGAAATTGTAAGCTATTGAATTATTAAGTGAATTTAAAAGGGAATATTTTTTATTATCAAAAGTGGAAAAGATAATATTGGGACCAAACAAGATTGAATTATTTCTTCAAGCAGCTGATAAGAAAATTTTAAGAAAAGTTAGAAATTCTTCTTGAGGATAAAAAAGAGGATGAAGGATTGACAACAAAATGAAAAGAAGTTGAAAATATAGTGGGATTGTTTGCAAAAAAAGAAAGGAGGAAGGATAGGATTAATATTCAAAGAATTATACAAGTACTTAAAATTCAAGTACCTACTTCATGATCAACAATACCTATTGTTCAATCTTCAATAACTACATCAAAGAAAGAAGATGTGGAAATTGAAAAAATTATATGTGGAATGCAAAATCTTTAAATCAAATTTACAAGGCTTAAAGAAAAGACTTTTACAACAAATTCAAAGGCTATTTCTAAGCAAGGATATGTGCAAAGATGTATTTGGTGTAATAATGATTCTCATTTTTGAAAAGATTGTGGTAAATTCAATGAAATGGTATAATAAAGCATTATTTTTTAGAAAGATAGAAAAGTGGTATTAAAAGATACTGGTGATTTTTTCCAAACCAACTTTGATAAGAGAGATGTGAAAGCATTGATTAAAGATCATTTGGCAACAAATGAGGTTAGTGCAATGGAAGCTATAAGTTATGGTGCTAGTATAGATGATGATGGCAAATAAGATTTTTTTAAAAATATTGATTCAAGTGAATTTTGATCTTCTGTTATTTCTACAATATATAAAAAGAAGATATCATGGAAAGCTTTATTGAAGATTACTACAATAATTTGTGGAATCATATATTGGAAGGATCTTGTGGAAGCTTTGTTAGTGCATGCCTATATTGCTAAGAGCTAATATGAAGCTTTGATGGAACAAAAGAGAAGATGGGATTTTGATGACATAAGAGAAGAAAATTCTTCCAAAAAGCAAACTTGAGGAGATAAGGCTTGTGAGATGGCTTCACAAGAGTTATCAATGGAGGATGCTTCAATAGCAATAAAAAAAAAATCAAAAGCTATAGGAGAGAAAAATAAGTTGACAACTTATAAATTACTCTCTGATATTGAAGCAGCAATAGATTTAAAAGAATTGCTTGAGGAGCGTGTGCTCATTGCTAAAGTTGAATTTACATTGAAGGAGATTTTAAAAATTATAAAGAAAAAATTTCATGATGCGATTATCAAGGGTATTAAGTGGAAGAAATAATTAATGGGTGAAGTTGGATTAAATGATACTATTGATGCACATATATATAAGAATGAAGAAGATAAATTTGATAATTATTATAAACAATCAACAAGTAAAGAAAAGAGTCATAATTAAAGTGTATGTTTTGATGATCAAAGTGATAAGGAGAAAAAGATTTCAAGTTATTATATTTAAAAGCATTGGACTAAGGCAACTATAGAGGCATTAGTGAAGATTGAAAATATGGATGAATTGATTGTTGCTTTGATTGACCATGGTTTAGAAATAAATCTTATATCCAAGGATCTTTATATAAAAAAAAAGGTGGCCAATTGACATGGAATATAGATGGATAATACAGATAGCTAATAATATATAAAATAAATTATATGGTACTTACTCTAATATAAAAATTTGGATTGGTGACGTTGCAATGGAATAAAAAAAATTTATTTAAAATACAACATCTTATCTTTTTATTTTGAGACAACCATATATTATTGCAACTTGAATAGAAACAAAGGTGCTTGATGATGATTCAGCTTATGCACAAATTTGTAGTGAGGATGAGAGAAGGATAGTTTAATTTTTGATTGTGCCTTCAAATCATGAGCAAAATTGAGATAAATTAAGAGAGAATCCATTATCAAGGGTTGTTAAAAAATTTAAGGATTTTTAAGAAGTACCACTATAAAGTGAGATTATAGAGGTATAAAAGTGGAGGTATTCTTGCAAGATATGAAATTGTATATTTCAAAGAGATACTAGCAAAATAAGATTGAAAATACTTGTTGCTGGGAAGCAATTAAAGATTTTAAAAGACAAGATACAGAAATCAATGAAGAGGATTATATTAAAGATATCAACGATTCTGAAAAAGATAATCATATTAATATAGATGGTGAAAATAATAATGAAAAATTTCACGTAGAAAATGAAGAGATGGTGTGATATCAATTATGATATATAATTCATTTGGCACATATTGGAAGATGCGCAAGTTCAAAAGAGGTGGATATCATATTATAACATGTTTATGTGATAAAAATATAAATAAGAATTATTTTTTAATTAATATTAAATTATCTTGGTTTAATAGGAATTTAAGATATTTAAGCAAGGTTTTATAAAAGCTTCTTAGATTATTTTCTTATTTTAGTATCTAATAGATAAAAGTTAGTTATTAATTATTTCTTCTAGATTATAAAAATTCTTTTATTAATTTTAAAAAACCATAAATTGATAAAAATAGGATAAAAGAGATAAATAAATGGCATGGTTGATACTGGGATTAAGTTGAGGATAGGATTAGGCTTAAAAATTCCTAAGATAGATTAAATTGATATTTGGAGGCCGACCATTATTGCCTAGTAATACAACTATTAGATGAAAGAGAAAAGAAATGGTTATACTCTAAAAGAGCTCAAATAAAAATATTTTAGCAAATTACCTTAAAAATATAAATAATAGACAAGAAAGTAGTAAAAATTAAAAAGTACTACTATTGCCTTTTTATAGATGAGGCTTCTATTTACTTTATATGGCCATAAATAAGACAAAATAAAATAGATTAGAAAAATAAATAATATAAATATCTTTAAAAAAGAGTTAAGAATAGATATTAATAAAATTTATCTTAAAATTCTCAGAGTTGATATCCAGAGAGGATCAGTTGTAAACTTGGATTGAAATCAGACCCTAAGATACAAAAGTACATACCTACGGCAAGTAGAGAGTTCTTTTGTAGATTGAAGAGTTAAATTAGAAGGTAGACTTATGGAGGTTTGTTTGAATATTACTTTTGAGTGATTTAGATAGAAATTGGCTTTATAAGAGCTTTGCAAAGTCAAGGGTTGTTTCAAGTGACTCTAGTTTTATAAAATAAAAGAGCATTTATATTTTTGAGCATTTCATGAATTTAATTGTAGATCTATAGATGAAAATTTGTAGATTTGTCATTGTAGTTGTGCTAAATATGTATTATAAGTTTGAGCTTAATCAAATAGTTTAATTGAAGGTTATTGAACTTCAAGTAGATCAGGGTCTCAAAAATTGATTATAATTTTTATTTTTTAATATTTTAAAAAAAATTCTATTTTAATATTTTTTTGGATTTATATTAATATTTTTTAAAGATTTCTTTATTATTTCTTTATGAATTTTTTAGAAGTTCTTTAATATATATATTTTTTGTGTTCTTTTATAATTAAATAAAAATCATATTGAACTTTTTAATAGTTGAATATATTTATTAGTCTTTAATTACAAATTTTACATAATTCTATTAGAGGTGTTAGAACTTGTTGTTGCTATTTCTCTTTTATCTTCTACAACCATGTGTCTAATGCATTCTCAAGTGAGATTGTGATATGACATATTTGGTGAATCTAATATAAAAAACTTAAGGTGGAAGATATTTGAATTTTTGATTTATTTGAATTATGAAAAAAGAAGGCAAGAAAATGGAAGGAAGAGCTATAGGTGATACTTCAAGTGGAGCTACAAGTAGAAGTACTAGTAGAGTATAAGATATGTATTTTGATCCTAACTCTGTAAGTATATTTTAAGTATTTTCTTAATTCATGCAACAATAATAAATTAAAGATTACAAAGAAGGTATGGCAAACAAAGCATTACAGGCAATTGTAAATAAAATTAATCAATTTGAGGGAAAAGATATTATAAAATATTTAAGGTGTTATGTAAAAAAAATGGAATTGAAGCGTATTTTTGAGAAAGAGATGGTTTAATTATTTAAATTGGCTACTATACTAGAGATAAAAAAATCATGTGAAGTCCACTATAGGACATTTTGGAGGTTCATGGAAGAAATTTTTTCAAACATTGAAGGATGAATATTTTTTGAAAGACAGCAATTAGATTATAAAAAAATTATTTTTAAATAGATTGAAAGGCTTAAAAAAGATCTTTAAGCAACATAATTATTAAGAAAGTTTGAAAGACAATATTCTTATTTATCAAAGAAGGAGAGGAAATTGTTGGATCTAAATAAAGTGGAACTTTTTTTTCAAGCTATTGATAGATAATTGCAAAAAAAATTGAAAATTTTGCTTGATGATAAAGAAGAAAAAGAAGAATTGATATTAAATTAGAAAGAATTGGAAGAAGCAATAGAATTGCTTACAAAAAAAAAAAAAAAAAAAAAAAAAAAGATAGGATAGATATTCAAAGACTATTGTAATATCTAAGATAAAATTGCCTATTAACTATTTTACATCTATGATTCAACTTTCAATGTCTATATTAAAGAAAGAAGAAATAAATATGGATAAAATCATATGTGGGATGAGAGATTTATAAATCATATTTGTAAAATTTGAAAAAAAGGATCAATCATCAAAAATATCAACAAAAAAAAAAAAAAAAAAAATTAAGACCAATAGAAGATGTAATATATAGGTATATGTGGTATGATAGCATGGATCATTTAAGAAGGGAGTGTGAAGATTTTACAAAGGCACTATACAAAAGAATTATTTTTTTTAAAGATAATATGATATACTTGAAAGAAAATGGAAAAAAATTAGAGACAAATTTTGGTAAAGGAAGAATGAAGGTATTTACAAAAGACACTTTTAAAGTACATATAATCTTAAGTAATGAAGTATCAATATATTAGATGGAAGAAAATTGAGGAAAATATTTAAGTATAAATCTTGAACTTCTAGGAGGATCTAGCTCTTTGTGGACAAGTACTATGAATTATGCTAAAAGAGAAAAATTTACTACAAATAATATAAAACGTGTTGGTAATAATATTTGACAAATTATTAGGTGGAATGATATAATAGATAGATTATCAATGCATGTTCATATTACAAGGAGTCAACATGAAGCATTAATAGAAGTAAAATGAAGAAAAAATGAAAATAATGAAATACCATAAAAAAAGACTACAAGAGGAGAAAAAACAAGACAATAAAAAAATTCTATATATAAAGAGGAAGTAGAGAATATTTCTACAATGGAAAAGAAAATTATTAAAAAAAAAGAAAAAAAGAAAAAAGAAAAAAAAGACTCTTGCTTATAAATTACAATTAGATATTGAGGTTGCTACAAATTTGAAGAAGATATTAGAAGAACAGATTTTAGGAAAGAAGGTCGAATTTACAATTGGTGAAATTCTGGAGATTGTAAAGCATAAATTTTATGAAGTTATTATTGATATAATAAAGAAAAAATGGCAATCTAAAGAAGATATTATGACATCAAATACACAAGGAACAAAGGTAATGAGAAACAGGATAGATAAAAAAGAAGAAATGCAAGTTTTAGGAGATGTTTCATAAGTTGGACTTACAAAAGAAGGAAATGGAATTCAACCATCTAGTCATTATTCTTAAAATCATTAGACAAGGGCTACTACAAAAACTTTAATAAAATTAGGAGATTTAAAAGAACTAATTGTAGCATTAATTGATCATGGTTTTGAAATCAATTTGATATCAAAAGAGCTACATAAAAAGGAAAATTGGCCTATTGATATTGAACATTGATAGATGATAAGATCAGCAAATAATTGAAAGGGAGATTTATATAGAGCTTCTTCAAATATTAAGGTAATAATAGGAAATGTTATTCATGAAGAATATTTTTTGTATAAGATATGTCTACATATCTTATTATATTGGGACAACCATATATTACTACCACACAAATGGAAACAAAGATAATAGATGATGGTTCAGCCTATACAAGAATAAAAAGCTAAGATGAAATAAAAGCAATTCAATTTTTAATTGCTTGTACCAATCATGAAAGAAATAGTGATAAGTTGACAGAGAAGCTATTATCAAATGAGAATTTTGAAGACCTTGAGGATTTTTACTACACACCATTGTAAAGTAGGATTGCAATGGTTTAGAGAAAGAAATGCTCCGGCTTAGTTTAAAAGAAAAGATATTATCTATTGGACTTATTGGATTGAGATAAGATTGTGTATTATCTTTTAAGACTATTGGCAAGATAAAAAGGATGGATAAATGTTATGTTCAAAATATAGAGCAAATCTTGAAAGAAAATAGAAAATTGATTGATGATGAATTTATTTTAGGAGTATTTAAAAAAGTAATATTTATAGATACTATAAGAAAATTAAATTATTTATTAAAATATGGATTACAAAAAGAGAATAGGATTATTAATGTATGTTCGAAAAAAATTTATGATGAAATTCAAAGATTTATAGAAAATTTAAGTTACTGAGAGGTACAAGTTGAAACTAAAAAAAAATTAGTAGAAAAAAAGGTTAAACCAGTGGCTTTGCCATTACCATCAAATTGTGAAACCACTATTATGGAGCTTTAAAAATTTTGAAACCATCTATAGAACCTTATTCTAATTGATGGTTTATAATACCAAAAAAAAATAGAACAATGAAATTTATATAAGACATATAACTTAAGAGTAAAGTGACTGTTAGAAATATAGATTCAAGTCCAATTGTGGATGAATTTACAAAATCATTTTTTGGAAGAAAAATCTATTCAATGGATGATCTTTATTCAAGATATGATCAATTTCAGTTGGCATTATAAAGCAAAAATTCAACTATTATGAAAATTCCATTGGGTTTAATAAGGATGTGTATATTGCCTCAAAGGGCTACTAATTCAATAACTCATATGATGAATGGAATGAACAAAGTATTGAGGGAATTTATACTAAAAAAGAATAAGCCATTCTTAGATGATGTTCTAATTAAAAGATGTATAGAAGAAGAAAAAAAATGAGATATTGGATCAAAGGGATTATATTGTAGATTGTGAAAATATTTTATCACGGTTGGAAGAGGTACATTTGGCCTTATCAAGTACTAAATCTATGTTTGGAATAAATGAGATACTTGTTATTGGACGCATATGCGGATCATATAGACATAAGCCAAATATTGAAAAAATTGATATTATTAAAAAGATGAAAGAATGTGCAAATAGAACAGAAGTTAGAAGATTTTTAAGAGCATGTAATTTCTATCATATATAGATACCTCATTTTGCACATGTAGCAAATCCATCATATGAGCTACTAAGAAAGAATCAAAAATTTCAATAGAAAGAAGAACAAAAAGAAATATGGAAAAACTAAAGGAACTTCTTTCTTTGCGTCCAACTTTGAAGAAAGTGAATTATGAATGTAAAAAATTATTGCAGATAGAGGTGAATTGAATGCAAAAGAAGCAAGAGAACTCTTTGATAGAATAGAAATTAAACTTTTTTTAACAACAACATATAATCTAGAAGATAATGGAAAGAGTGAGGATGGACATTCACCTATTGTTAAGGCATTAGTAAAAGCATGCAATAGCAAAGTACATGAGTGGCTAAGGCTACTACCATTTGTATTATGGACAGATCATACAATCCATAATACAATAATTAGTTACATATCTTTTCAATTAATATATGGACAAAAGCTAGTTATGTTCATAAAAGAAATAGTGCCTACATAGGGAGTATTGCCTTGGAAAGATGATCTTAATAGAAAGGAGCTTTTAGCATTATGGATCCAACAATTGGAAAGAAGACCTAAGGATATTGAAGTATCAATTGAGAGATTAAAAGAAGCAAGAAAAAAGAATAAAAAAAAATTTGATCAAATGCATTGACTACGATCTAAAAAAATAGAAGAGGGTGATTGGATCTTAATTTATGAGAATAGTTTGGATAATCAATATAGTATATTACAAAAAAATTCTAAGCATTGGTTTGGACCATATGATGATAGAAATCTATAATAATGGAACATATTATTTATAAGAGTTTGATAGAATAAAATTGAAGTCACCTATAGTAAGCAAGCAAGTCAAGTTATTTAGACAAAGAAGAATATGCATATATTTTGATAAAGAATAAAATCTATTAAGGGATATTAAAATAGAAGAAGATGAATAAATTGAAGATCAAGAATTAGACTAAGATGAAAAGTGTCATGCATTAGTATATTAAAAAAAATTTGGCGCATGTCGGAAGATGCATAAGTTTAGGATATTGAAGAAAGAATAGTTAGAAGCCTCAATATTTACCATTAATAAGATTGTACACAAAAAAAAAGTGTGGAATAAGATATCTCTTACTTCCAACATCTATTATTTATAAATAGTGATTCTTGCCCTAAAAGACAACTTCCACCCTTTGATTTTTATACACATGGTCTTAAAATCCTTTGGCACATATCACAAGAATATTTAATGATCTTAGGATTCTTTCGCATCTTACGCACCACGAGGGTATCTCATGCTATGTACTAATTATTCTTATCTAATCCTTTGGATATTTTCTAGTAGATATTTTATTCTCTTGACTTTGATTCTTTATCCTTAGTCGCATCTTATGTCCATAGAATGTCCTTTCTATATGCTAAGAGTCAATCTTTTGACCATCAGTAATTTATCTAAAATAATATTTTTTATTAAATAATTTATTTTATTTTTACTATTTGTCTCAACACTCCTACTTTGCTAATTGTCAAAGGCTTTTAAACCTAATATATTTGTCAATATATGATGCCTATCTTTTACCAATGCCTTTGTTAATAAATTAATAAGCATCATATTGCCTCTATTACACCATGGCTTGCTATCATATACTTTGTTTCTATTATAGACCTTGCAATTATGGGTTACCTCTTATCATTCTATAAAATTGCTCCCACTCTAACCAAGAATACATAGCCCGTTATTGACCTCCTATCATTTGTATCTCTTGCCCAATCAGCATCATAATAACCATGCAAAGCAATATTATCATCTCCAAAGTACATTTGAAGTCCAATGTATCTTTAAAATATCTCATGATCCTCTTAATGGTTGCCCAATGGATTGGTCTAGCTTTTGACATATGTTGACTTACAACACTCACTGCATATGCAAGATCCATCCTAGTGCCAACCATTGCATACATAATTGAGCTTACTATTGCCTTGTATAGAACACCTTGTATTTCATCTTCAACTTTAGCAAATTCCTCATCCGTTGTCGTGAAGTAAATACATCCATATATAGAAACCTAACTTAATTATCTTTTCTTCAAAATTTTATTAAGTTCTTTCTTTCTTCTTACCAATCTAAGTTTTTATATAGTTTAGAAAAAATTTCTCACTTTCTTTCTTTTTCTTTAGTTAAATTTTTACCTTATCTTTAATCTTAATTTTAACTTTGATCTAGCCTTGAAACTTTCTTTTATTTCTTTTATCTTTTTTCCAATCTTAGATTTTAGTAGATTCAGGGTTATATTTGTAGATATAAGGAGTTTTGACTTTGAGGTTGAATTTAGGATTTTACCAAGGATAAATAGTAGATTTGGATGTCAATAGTTGGCTACCATTAATAGTGCTGACTTGGAGGATTAGATTTGGGGTTTTTATAACTTTAAACTATTAATTGTTGACTTGGACTTTGAAGACCTTGGCTGCGACTTCTTTGATGAGCTCGGAGGAGAAGAAGACGGGGTTTTTTGGCAAATGCAGAGAGGTATTCAGAGAGAGCTTCTTCTTGGCATGAGTTTAGGTGGTAGAAACGCAGGATTCGGAGCTTAGATGAGAGAGATATGCTTGTTTGAACTTAGACTACTAATATGACACCTACTGTCACTTTTCAGGGTATATTAGAAGTTTTAAGATACTAGCAAGAAATCAAAAAGTTGGGTTAGAAACTAGACTTCAAGCTACACATTTTACGTCCAAGAATTGATAGAAATGAATTTAGAATGAGTGAGATATGGCTAGTTAAACCCAGCAAACTAAACTGGGGTTTTGAAGAAGTTAGATAAATAGAAGGATTTGCTTTAAGCTAGAACTTGAGTTTCAAGAAGAATTTGAAGCTCATTTTTTGTGTACATATTACTTATACTATAAAGAGTCTATGTCTAAAATCTCATATCAATTGAGACTTTGATTAGGGAGTAATGGCAAATTTGTTCTCAGGTGTCTAGGGTTTTGACTTTTAAAAGTATCTGCCAAGGATTTGGTGATATCTAACGATCAGCAATGAATTCATAGCTCAAAATTTATGTGATGAGGATCAAAGGTATGAGTTATGTTTTCCCAAATTTTGAGCTTATTTGAACAGCTGGATCTTAAATTATGAATTTTCAAGTTTCAGATTGAGATTTGACTTCTAAAAGTATCTGCCAAGGATTTGGTGATATCTAATGATCAACAATGAATTCATGGCTCAAAATTTATGTGACAAAGATCAAAGGTATGAGATATGTTTTCCCAAATTTTGAGCTTATTTGAACGATTGGATCTTAAATTATGAATTTTCAAGTTTCAGATTGAGATTTGACTTTTAAAAGTATCTGCCAAGGATTTGGTGATATCTAATGATCAAAAATGAATTCACGGCTCAAAATTTATGTGATGAGGATCAAAGGTATGAAATATGTTTTACCAAATTTTGAATTTATTTGAACAATTGGATCTTAAATTATGAATTTTCAAGTTTCTGGTTTGGTTTTACTTATATAATTACTTGCTAATATTTTGATGATATCTGGTGATCGGTAATGAATTCACAGTTGAGAATTTTCGTGAAGATGACTAAAGAAGTGAACTCTATGCTTCCAAAATTTGAACTTATATAAACGGCTGGATTTTGATTTATAAATTTCCAAGCTTCTAGTTTGTTGATTTATTATACGCATGGTTTTGTGACTATAAAAGAAAAATTTTAAAAAGTTTGTGCATATTGGATCCAACTTGATTGTAAAGAGGGACCTTGCGTCTACCTGAAGCGGACTTTCGCCACGACACCGTGAACTTCATCAACTTCAAATTAGACTTCAAGGGTATTTCAATAAGCTTATAATTCTTTATATTGAATCGTTTCAATACTCCTTCAATATACTTCCTTTAGTTCATTGTGATGGTCTTTGTAGCACAATCTCTTATAAATTCTACTCTTAAACAATATTAAAGTTCTTCCAAATCACTCATCTCATATTTCTTTTCTAACTTTACCTTCAATCAATCCATCATCTTTAAAATATTAGTTAAGATGATTAAATTATCTATATAAAGAATAATAATCATTAAAAATTCTTTTAATTGTATCACTTATATAGAATGGTCAGCCTCATTCCTTACAAATCTCTTATTTACAAAGAATGTGTCAATTCTTTGATACCATGTCCTTGAGGATTTCTTGAATCCATATAATGATTTTTTCAACTTACAAATAAGATGTATCTTGTCTTCTTCAACAAATCCTTGAGATTGATTCATATAGATGTTTTTTTCAACTTTCTATTCAAGAAAGCCATCTTCACATCTATTTGATGCATTTCCAAGTCCATTACTGCCCCAATTACCACAATGGTTCTAATGGTGGTGAATTTGGCCACGGGATTAAATGTCTCATTTAAATCAATACCAACAACTTGTCTTATATCTCATAATATTATCTATTGCATCCCTCTTGGTTTTAAACATTCACTTACAACCAATTAAAGCTTGATTTGATAGAAGTTAAATCAATTCCCATGTTCCATTGTCCATGAGAGATTTGTACTCTTCTTCCATGGCTTTCTCCCACTTCATAGCACTTGTGGAATTCAATGTATCACATAATGTCAATGGATCAGTAAAAAATATAATATTAGTATATTCTTCACTTACTTGAGGGAAGATGTGATTCTTCTACCATTCACCAAGTGGTCTTCTTTCTCTCAAAAGGTATCTCCTTTCATTTAAAAAAGAAGATTCACCTTGTTCTACTCCATGCTTTCTTCTAACCTTCTTCTTCCTTAAAACTTATCTTTTCTCATTCAAAGATTTGTACTCCTCATCATCATAATTATAATCTCTAATATCTTCATTTCTTTCATTGCTAGTTTTAGCAATTGTAAAAGCCTTCATCTTATCTATCTTCTTAAGTTCTTTTCCTAGATTCACATCTCTACCATCTTTATTGTCTTCATCTTCTTCTTTCTTTGCTAAATTTAAAGATGTATCTACAAACACACCATTACTCCTACTTGGACACATCTCCAAGTGCTCATAAGTAATTTTATGTTTCAAAAACTCATCATGAATTTTGATGATCTTTTTGATGTTCAAATATATTAGCTTATATGCCTTAGTACCTCCACAATATCCCAAGAATATACACTTTATATCTTTTGTATCAAGTTTGGACCTCATACAATTTGACGTCTTTGCATATGCAATGCATTCAAAGGTCCTCATATGTGAAATATAAGATTGTCTTCCACTCCAAGCTTCTTGTGGTGTCATTGATGCAAGAGTATTTGTTGAATACATATTCTTTATATATATTGCATTCACTACAACTTCTGCTCAAAATTCATAACCAAGGTTTTGAATATGAAGCATACTCCTTACCATCTCTATAATGGTTCTATTTGCTCTTTCAACAATATCATTTTATTGTGGAGTGTATAGAATTGTGGTTTGTCTAGCAATTCTTTCATTCTTCAAATAAATATCAAATTACCTAGATATATATTCACCTCCATTGTCCATATGTAATACCTTGATCTTGCACTCACTTTGTTTCTTAATAACTACTTTAAACTCAAACTTCCAAAAGCACTCGCTCTTGATTTTAAGAATATAGATTCAAATTTTTTTTGAGAAATCATCAATAAAAATGAAGAAATACCTTTCTCCTTCAATACTTATGGTCTTCATAGGTCCACATACATCAAAATAGACAATCTCCAATAACTTTATAGCATGTATTGCTACACCACTTAGAAATGAGGCCCTTTGTTGTTTACCTTATATACATCCTTCACATGCAAGTTATAGTGCATTTTGACTTTTTTTGCTAAGATCTAAACTACTTACCATAGACTTGAGCTCTATCATGCTCTTCATGTTCAAATAGCCAAGGTAACGATGCCATATATTTAACTTGTCTTGGTTTGATGTAAACTCAGCAAATGCAACTACTTCCACTCTATTGACCTTCTTACAATTGAGGTAGTATAAATTCCCCTCTCTAAAGCTCTTGGCAATTATATTTCCACTTAATATTTTTACAAAATATTCATTCATATTGAATTAAATCATAAAACCTTCTATTACAAATTTATTCATTAAAAGTAGATTTTGCTTCATCTTTGGCACATGGAAGCCATCTTTAAATTTGATACTATTAGTTTGTCCATTCATAAATAATTCTACTATAATAGAGCCAATTCCAATAGCTTTACATATACCACTATCTGCAAAGACCACATTTGATATTGGAATATCCTCATAAGTGTCAAATGAATACTTATAAGGTGTCATATGCTTAGAACAATGTGAATCCACAATCCATCTTACCATGGCAATCATAGAGATCCTATTTGTTGCCATGAATGCATAATCTTGTCTTTCAAATTCATATTGCACACTATTTGTATTCTTCCTTTCCATTTTTTTGCCTTTATAACAATTTCGAGAAAAATGTCCTACTTTGCCACAAATGAAGTAAATTTTGACATTACCTCATTGATTTGAGTAGTTATCTTTACTTTGACGTAAGTAGAATGCTAAATCTTCACATTGAGGCTCTTTTTCTGTCTTATTGGTCACTTCATGGGAAAATCTTACTATAACATAGTCCATAGTCAATTCTTTTAGTTTGATGGATTCCAAAGCCACAATAAGATAGTTGTAGGATTCCGGCAAGCTCATAAGTAGAGTCATGAGAATATTTGCATCTTCTAAGGATTTGTTTACAATTGCAAGTTGATTTGTAAGTGCCTTTATCTTATTGATGTGTGTTATGAGGTCTTTACCTTCTTTCATCTTGCAAGTGAAGAATTTCCTCTTTGTGTAGATGATATTGGATAAGTTTTTATTCTTATAGATATTGCAAAGAATCTTCTATACTTCTACTGGTCTTTTATAAGAAATAATGTGGGAGAAGTTTTCTTCATCAACATTGTTTGCAATCAACCCAAAAGCCTTCTTTTCACAATGTTTGTATTTTTTTTTTTTCCTTCATATCAACATCCATGCTTGGAGGCTCTTTACTTTCATCTACAATATCCCAAAGTTCTAAAGAAGCCAACAAAAGTTCCATTTTCACCTTCTAATGGTAAAAATTCTCACCTCTAAACTTCTCAATTGCTCTTAAGCCTTCACCTTTATTTGAAGCCATGTCTAAAAAGAAACGTATCAAAAAAGATGAAGAGAAGTAGTCCTAAAGCTCTCAAAATCAGCAAGAACGTGTTGTTGTCTTATAAACTCAAAATACCCTCTTTGTAAATAAACTAGTGTTTTCACTCTCAAAACACTCTTAATTTCACTTCTAAGACTTTTCACAAGTCCTATGAATTATATAAATGTCTCAAATCTGATTTGCCACCCTCATATCACTTTTATGCTCACAAGTCACCTCTAAGCACCATAAGAGGTGTTTTAAACACCTTAAGCTTTTTTAACACATACAACTACAAAGTTAATCTATCAAAGATCTAACTTAGCAAGAAAATATAATATTAGTGTTCTATAACATCACTTTTAGGTATAAATGAAATTTCAAATCCTATGTCCATAGAATGTCCTTTTTATATGCTAAGAATTAATCCTTTGACCATTAGCAAGCTACCTAAGATAATATTCTTTACTAGGTAATTTATTTTATTATTATTATTTGTCTTAACACAAGAAGGGCGGATGTCGTGTAGTAATATAACCATTAGGTGAAAGAAAAAAGAAACGATTATAGTATAAAAGAACTCAAATGAAAATATTTTAGCAAATTATCTTAGAAATATAGATAATAGATAAGAAAGTAGTAAAAATTAAAAAGTGCTAATATTACCTTTTTATAGATGAAACTTTTATTTACTTTATATGGCCATAAATAAGACAAAAAAAGTAGATTAGAAAAATAAATAATATAAACATCTTTAAAAAGAAATTAAGAATAGGTTTTAGTAAAATTTATCTCAAAATTCTCAGAGTTGATATCCAAAGAGGACCGGTTGTAAACCTAGATTGAAATCAGATCCTGAGATACAAAACTACATACCTATGGCACATGGAGAATTCTTTTGTAGATTTGAGAGTTAAATTAGAAGGCAGACTTAGGAACGTTTGTTTGAATGTTAATTTTGAGTGATTTGGATAGAAATTGGCTTTGTAAGAGCTTTGCAAAGTCAAAGGTTGTTTCAAGTGACTTTGGTTTTATAAAATAAAAGAGCATTTATATTTTTGAGCATTTTATAAATTTAATTATAGATCTATAGGTGAAAATTTGTAGATTTGTGATTGTAGTTGTGCTAAATATGTATTATAAGTTTGAGCTTAATCAAATAGTTTAATTGAAGGTTATTGAACTTCAAGTAGGTTAGGGTCTTGAAAATTCGGATTTGAGAATTAGTAAGGATTTTTCATGTATTTAGTAATCTATTAATTAGATTGAAGTGAAAGTTAATTATATGGATAGTAGACTTGATTTTATATCTATATATGAACTTTGAAAGAAATTAAATAGTACAAAGAGAAGATATTTAAGCTGGAAATTTGGCATTAAGGTTGGAGAAGGAAGGCGGCCTATACCGGAGTAGAAATTTGAACTTAACTTCTATTTAATAAGTTGGATCTCCTTCAAATGTTTTATGCATGTTTTCAACTTAATTGTTGAAAGATGTGTAATATTTAGGATAAGATCAATAGTTAGATCAATAATTATTGTGGTTTCAATTTACTATAGGATTTGATTAGTATTTGTTAGGGTTCATGTAAAATTTTATTAGGATTTCATTAGAATTTAGATAGGATTTAAGATTTAAATAGGATTTGACTAGGATTTGAATAGGATTTGATTAAGATTTGATTAGAATCTGATTAAAATTTGATTAGAATTTGAATAAAATTTGATTAAAATATGATTAGGATTTGACTAGGATATAATTGAGATTTGATTAGAATTTGATTTGGATTTGAATAGGATTTGATTAGGATTTGATTAGAATTTGACTAGAATTTGATTAGGATTTGAATAGGATGTGATTAAAATTTAACTAGAATTTGACTAGGATTTTATTAGGATTTGATTAAGATTTGAGTAAGATTTGAGTAGGATTTTATTAGAGTTTAAATAGAATATGATTAGAATTTGAATAAGATTTTATTAAGATTTGAATAGGATTTGACTAAGGTTTGATTAGGATTTGACTAGGATTTCATTAGAATTTGATTATAATTTCTATTTTTTAATATTTTAAAAAAAAATCTATTTTAATATTTTTTTAGATTTATATTAATATTTCTTTATGACTTCTTTAGAGGTTCTTTAGGATTTTTTTTTGTGTTCTTCTATAATTAAATAAAAATCATACTGAACTTTTTAATGGTTAAGTATATTTATTAGTCTTTAATTATAAATTTTGCATAATTCTATTAGAGGTGTTAGGACTTGTTGTTGCTATTTCTCTTTTTTCTTCTACAGCCAAGTGTGTAGTGCATTCTTAAGCAAGACTTCACGTGATATAATACTATTTATAGGACAGGGTCAAGATTAGACCTCCAACCACTAAAATAGGTATCAAGGATAAAATTGAGAGGCATTCAAAGATCGGCGACTAGGATTTGAGACCTAGCTTTAAGCTTGTTCTAAAAGCATAAGACTTATTTTGAATGCATAAAATTTTATAATAAATTAACGGTGTGGTTGGGAGATATTCAATCATTAATGCAAAGAAGTACCAAAAGTTGGCACTTTGAGATTATTTAGGATTTTTGCGATATCTAAAGATCTATTAGTTGAAATAAGGTGAATTTTGGTATGATATTAGAAGACTTTGAGATCAAGCTATATTCCAATTTTGAATTTAAGTTAACAGTTAGAAAAGAAGAAATTGCTACTATAACATCTATATCAACTTTCAAATTAGTGACCGAGTGACATCAATATAATTTTTGGACATTTTTTTACAATCTATAAGTTAGATTGGACTAAAAAAATTTAAGCATATAAAAGATTTATAGTGGCATTTGTTTGCAAAATTTTATATTAAATAGATATTCAGATTAAGAGTTATAGCTTGCTAAAGCTCATTGACTTTGATTAGGGTTTGCAAAGAAAAATTGAAGTTGCCTAATTGTAACAGTAACAAGGCAATTGGAATTTGTACATAGCTGAGATTATCAAAAAGAGTACTTTTGAGCACTTTATATTGGCTTTAAGTACTTTTGAATTAAAATTCAAATTATATTCTTCTTATATAGGTAAAACCTATTAGATTTTTTGCATACTTGTAAACCAAAACTTCACCTTCTACAGCCAAGTGCCTAATGGATTATCAAATAAGACAATATTTAATATAGCAATATCTATTTTTCTCTCATAAAAACTCCAAATTTCTTATTTTTTATACTAAAATTATAATACAAAAAATAAGCTTTCTAATCTTAGCCTCTAATTTTCAAATATCTTCTTAGAAGTTGTCAAAAATTTTGTTCTTGTTGTAAACAACCTGCTCAAAGCCTATTGGGTATAACCATTGACCAATGGAAATGAAGAATTTTATTCCTTATCTTCATTCATCCATATCTTATTTTCATCCTTTTAAATAAGCTTTTTAGTAGTTTAGTTTTCATCTTTAGACTCCTATTTCCTCTCAAGGCTTCATACTAAATATTTAGGTCCTATATAATTTAAATATTATAATCAAAATAAATAAATAAAAAATCAAAATAACTATTTTATACCAATTCATTTTTATTTAGTCTACTAATAATTTTAATACATATTAGAGCTTATAAACATATTATATATTTTGATTGGTTTTTACATACTATAAGCAATTATAATATAACAACTATAAGGTGAAAGAATAAAAGAAGACAAATATTATAAAAGAGCTTAATTGAATATTTAATAATAAAATTATTCTAAAAAATATAGATAAAAAATAAGAAGATAATAAAAATATTTAATATTAATATTTATTTTTTTATTAAAAATATTTTTATTTATGTTATATAGCTATAAATAAGATAAAATAAGATAGATTAGTAAAAATAATACTATAGATATCTTTAGATAAAAAAAAAGGATAATTTTTAATAAACATCATTTAAGAAAATCTTGGATTGATATTTAGAGAAGGCCAGACATGAATCAAGATTGAAACCAGATCTAAAGGCATAAAACCATATGCTTATAGCAACAAAAATATTATTTTGTTGATCAGAGAATGGAGTTAAATAGCAAATTTAATAGGATTTTTTTGAGCATTGATTTTAAGGTTTTTGAATTTTTAATGATTTTGTGAGAACTATGCAAAATTAAGGTTCTATTCATGTAACTTTGGTTATTGAAAAATAAAATGAATTCATATTTTAGACAATTTTGTGAATTTTGTAACAAATCTATAGATAAAAATTTATAGATTTGTGAACATAGTTGTATTCTATGTGTATTAAGAATTATAATTTGATTAGATAGTTAGATTAAAGGTTATTAAAACTTAAAAGGATAGGATCTCAAAAATTAGATTTTCAAGATTAGTGAGAATTTTTGTGATTTTAAGCAATTTGCTAATTAGATTCGAATGGTTTTTTTTTTTTTTGAATTGATAGTTAACTTTGTTTTTAATATTTTTGTAAAATTTTAAAATATATAAATAATTAAAAAAAAGAGCTATTGATGGTAGAAGATTGATATAAAGATTGAAAAAGAAAGATGGTTGACATTCAAATGAATTAGGAGCTTTTTCTTCCAACGTGTAAATTCAAATCTTTTCAATTTTTTTTTTTTTTTTTTTTTTTTTTTTTAACTAGCAGATTAAGAAGTGTATAAATTTTAAATAAAGATCAATGGTTAATTTAATAATTATTGAGGTTTTAAAATTTCTATAGGATTTTATTAGGATTTAATTAAGATTTGATTAGAATTTTATTAAGATTTTATTAAGATTATATTAGAATTTCTTTAAAGTTAAATAGGATTTAGTTAAGATTTTTCTATGGTATCTTTATAATTTCTTCATGATATCTTTTGGATTTCTTTAAAGTTGAATAGGATTTAATTAGGATTTTTCTATGGTATCTTTATGATTTTTTCATGATTTCTTTTGGATTTCTTTAATATTTCTTTAATATTTTTTCATGATCCTTTAGGATTTCTTTAGGATTTTTTAAAGATTTTTTATGATTTCTTTAAAGTTTTTTTTAGGATTTCTTTGAGATTTCTTTTTTGATTCTTTTAGGATTTCTTTAAAATTATTTTAGGATTTCTTTGAGATTTCTTTTTTGATTCTTTTAGGATTTCTTTAAGATTATTTTAGGATTTGATTAAGATTATTAAGGATTCAATTGAAATTTATTTAGGATTTTATTAGAATTATTAGATTTTTAGTTAGTTGTAAAATTCAAATTTGCTTTTTACACCCAAGTGCCTAATATATTTTAAAATAAGATAATACATAATATCATAATGTGATTCAAATTAAAAATACATTTTAAATTCTATTGTGGCCAACACCTATAGTATAATACACTTATGCTAATTGAATGTGCATATTTTTTTCTTGTAGTTGATATCATATTCTTATTTTATTGAATACAAATATAGGTACTTTAAGATATTTTTAAAATATTTAATTATATTATCTTCTATACTTATTAAGATGATTATTTTATTTTAAAATAATATTATTTTTATACATAATGCATAAATTTATATTTTTGGAAAAGTATTTTTATGGCAATGTAATAAATGTTTCCATCAATGTTTCATTTGTCTTATAAATGATGACTAACAATCAATATCTTTTAAGTCATACTATATAAAAGATGCAGTTGTTCCATAGAATATTATATGTTGGATCTAAAGATTGTAATACCAATTTTCCTTTGAAATATATGTTGATCAAAATCCAATTTCTTGCTTATTTTTTTGTAGCTAATTAGAGATCAAACATAATACAATCAACAACAATCAAGATTTGGATCAAGCTATCTTAGAAGTGAGGCATTAAGAAACTTGAGGCTTAATATATTACCTTTTAATATTCCAAGTAGAGCTACAATATATTTCATCTTATTAAATTTTATGTATAATATATTTTAATTATATTAAAATAAATTATAATAAAAAAATATAGAAATAAAATTTATTATCTATAGAAATTATATTATCTTATTTTTTATTAATAATATTTATAAATAGATATAAAATAAATTTTTATTTTATAAAATCCTAAAAAATTTGAAAATCCTCCAAATGTTGTAAATCTTCTAAATCCTAAATCCTAAACTTTTACCACTCACAGATAACTCTATATTAGGTAATATAAATTTTATGATTTTTTTAATTTGACATATAGAATATTTTATAATTATATATTTTTTAATAATATGTGGAATTATTTAATAGTACATATGATTGGAACTTGATTTTAGAAAAAATATTAGATATATTTGTGATGATTTGTTATTAAATGAAGAAAATTTATTTTTTAAAGTTTTTTTCTATTATCAATAGATTATCAATAGGTCAAAATATTTGTAAATAAGTGCTTTAGTTGGAAATTAGACCAAATATATATATATATATATATATATATATATATATATATATCTATCATTGAGATTTATGTCAAAACCTAGATATCAAAGTCACCCCCGTAACCATACTTTTTATACTTCAATGCTATTTAGATAAACCAACATTATAAGTATGGTTCGAATATATATACAAGTTACATATTTTTTTATTTGATAGTAGTTCATTGTTGGAATAATCTAAGATAGGGCTTGAAAAGGAAAAACTTGATGTGGTAACATATAATATTAAGGCCTTAGTGAAGTTAATAGTTGTTTGTGGTTCTTATTATTGAATGGCCATAGATATGTACAATTTATTAGCAATAGTATAATGTTATATAAGAGACTTCAATCAAGCAACAATCTATTAACAAAAGAGCTTAGACATTAATGAATAAGAACTTGGTCTAGATCATCCAAATACCATGATGAATTATGGAGAATTGGCAATGTTTTATTATTGCCTTTAATATATAGAATTAGCATTGAAGTAAGTTCTACAAATAAAATAAAAGTTTTTAAAATCCTTTAGTATTAATAATATCATTTTTGCATAATACCACTGTCATATTGTAGTTTGGATACCATGTAAAAATAATATACATATATATTTAATATATAATTTATTATATATCTAAATCTAAGCCATATTAATGGATTTTAATTGGTTACAAAATATGATTAGATTACTATTTTTAAAAAAAATTGCTTAAAAGGACTACTATTGAAGTTTGTACATCCTCAATTTTTTTTCATAGTGATTTTTGAAATTGATTTTTTGTTGATAATGACTTTTATATATTTTAAGTCACCTTTGTTAGACATTGGTGATCCTTAAAGTCTTGTTTTATTTCTTTTATTTGATATTTAGGACACATATTATATAAATTTTATTAGAAGAAGGATTAATCAAGCTATATATGTCTATAAACTAAGATTATAAGTATGTACTAGGATTTTTGAGATATCAAATGAATAAAAGAAAATCCATGGCTAATTTTTCTTGTGGTAACGCTTAAAGATATAAGCTATATTTTTAAGAAATTTGACAAAAGCTAAACAGTTAAACTAAGAATTATTGGATCATAAAATTCAAAAAAAAATCAATCTTTTATGGATGAATAAGATAATAAAGGATTTTATTATAATTTGAATATTTTGTATAAAGTAAAGGGATTTTGGAAGCCAAGACTTTATGAAAAGATAGATATATAGAACTATGATAATATTTTTGATGTAAAGATGAATTTTTAAAGAAAGATTATGGATTTTTTTTAGAATTTATTAAAAATCTAATTTATCAATAATTGATTAGTTATGATTTGGCATAGAAAAGAATTTTAAAGATTTTTGAAATACCATAGAAAAACTTTATGTACAAACCTACTTTAGTATAAGAGATTTTTAATAATATAATATTTATTATTATTATTATTATATTTATTTGTATTTTTTATTAATAACAAATAATTTATCAAAGCCTAGCCAATAAATTATAGATAAATTCTCTACAATTAGATATCTAATATATTTTCAAATTAAAATTAATACTATACAACAATGTATCATCCAATTTCTTTGCATTGTTGTATATTTTCAAAGTAAGACTATAGATAGTCATATATCATTAATTGATCTTATTTAAAGAGCTTTCAATAGAAAGCAAGTAGATTTGCCTTCTATCTTGAAAGACAATTTGAAGCTTAAATTATAGATGATTTAATTAAAATAGAAGAAAATTCATCAAAGTATTATTTAGACTATAGCAATTATATATATTAGTTTGTTAATTTTACAAATACAAAAATATAAGCAATACAAATATTTTAGAGACATTCAATCAAAAAAAATAAACTTAATAGAGATATCAAGAGAAAGGAATACAACAAAGTTTATAATACCAACATCAATTTTTACAATAGCTGTTGTAATAATAGAAAGGCTTTATGAATAAAATAAGAACAACATATAAGCTGATAAAGATGACAAAAGTAAGAATGTTAAATTTAGCAACAATCTTTGCTACAGAATATATTATCCCACATACAAAGAAGTATTAACAAGGACAAGAGCTATAATAGAAAGAAAAATCAGTTACAAAATTTTTGACAAATTAAATAGAAGGAATGAAAAATCTTACAAACATATCTATAATGAAGGATTCAAGGATAAATGACATCTACAACAATAAATGATAACTAAAATACTATTAAATCTTGATGATGCCACAAATTAATTGAATACACATGAAAATATTTAATATTAAAGCCATATTATTGTGTTATAACACAGTTATATGGTGAAAGATAAGAATATGGGTTCTATTATAAAAAAGCTTAATTAAAAATATATAATTAAAAAAAACATATATAATAGATAAAAAAGTAGTAAAATTAAAAAGTGCTAATGCTATCTTTTTTATAAATGAGGCTTCTATTTACTTTGTATGGTCATAAATAAAGCCAAAAAAATTAGATTAAAAAAAATAAATAATATAAACATCTTTATGAAAGAATTAAAAATAGATTTTAGTAAAATATATCTTAAAATTTCAAAAATTGATATCTAAAGAAGATTGATTGTGAACCTAACTCAAAATCAAATCCTAAGGCACAAAATTATATGCTTATGGTAGATGGAGACTTTTTTTGTAAATCAAAGAATTGAATTTGAAAATAGACTTAAAATAATTTTTTAAATATTAATTGTGAATAATTTGGATAAATATTCATTTTGTAAGAGTTTTGCAAAGCCAAGGTTATTTTAGAAAACTCGGATTTTTGTGAAATAATATATATATATATATATATATATATATATATTTGAGAATTTTGTGAATTTGATAGTAGATCTATAGGTAAAATTTTGTAAGTTTATAGATGTAGTTGTATTGAATGTATGTTATAAATTTGAGCTTGATCAAATAATTAGATTGAAGATTATTAAAGTTAAAGTGAATTGGGATCTCTAAAGTTAGATTTTGAGGATCAGTGAGAATTTCTAAGATATCAAAAAATCTACCAATTGGATTGAAATGAGAGTTACGTTTGTAAATAGTACACTTGATTTTTACATATTAATAAATTTTGAAAGCAATTAAATGGTGCAAGAAGGAGATATTGGCACTAAGAAATTAGCATCAAGGTTGGAGAAGAAGGCCAATCTATATCTTCTATTTGGTGAATTTGATCTTTTTCAAAAATTTTGTGCTTGCTACCAACTTAGTTGTTGAAAAATATGTGTATTTTGAATCAAAATCAATGATTTAATCATTAATTATTGAGATTTTAATTTATTAAGGTTTGAATAAGATTTGATTAGAATTTGATTAAAATATGATTATAGTTTTTATTTTTAATATTTTTAAAAGATTTTTATTTAAAAATTATTTTAAATTTTTATATTAATATTTCTTTAGAAATTCTTTATTATTTTTTTATGATTCCTTTAGAAGTTCTTTAGGATTTCTTTGTGTTTCTTTTATAATTCTTTGAAAATTTAATTAAATTTCTTTAACATTTGAATATACTTATTAATCTTTAATTATAATTTTTATATAATTCTATTAGAGGTATTAAAACTTATTATTATAATTTTCTTTTTATCTTCCACAGTTAGGTACCTAGTGTATTTTTAAGCAAGACTTCACGTATTACGACAATGTCTACACAATAGATTTAAGAACCTCAAATTTTCAACAATAATTTGAACCACCTGCCAATACCACTAGCAATTCATTCTCATCCAAGCCTTTAGCTGTGAACATAAAAAATCAATGTGAATCAAGAATACTACAATTAGATTTAATATCCTTACAAAGATAATTTAAAATTAATAATTAATCCAATTCAATTGTTATTATATTGTGATTTGATTACTATGTAAAAATAATATATATATATATATATATATATATATATATATATATATATATATATATATAATTTATTGTATAATTAAAATGAAAGACATGTTAGTAGATTTTATTGATTATAAAATATGTTTAAATTAAAATTTTAGAAGAAATTTGTTTAAAAGAATTATTATTGAAGTTTGTACATTTTCAATTTTTTTTTTTTATAATGACTTTTGAGATTGATTTTTTGTTGATAATGACTTTTATATATTTTGAATCATCTTTATTAGACATTGGTGACTTTGACAAAAATATATATATATATATATATATATATATATTTGATGTTTAGGACACATATTATGTAAATTTTATTAAAAAAGAGATTAAAAAGAATTTTTAGTATCAAAAAGAATAATTAGGCTATGTATATGGATAAAAAGGGATAGATGATAGATATCTCTATTCTTGTTGGCTAAAAGTCATGTATAATGGGCTTCAAAGAGACTATCTAAGGTCTTATTAGAGATAAGGGTTTTTCTTTCAAGGTCATTCAAACATCAAAGGTTAAGGTCAATAAATTTAGATTTTTAGCTACATTTTTGGTACAAAAATTGAATGATTTGTAGTTTTTTTGAAGGAGATATACATGCTTAAAATAAAGGTATTAAATTTATACCTACTATCACTCTTTTGAGTATAACTCACATGTACAAAAAAGAATAAAGGATAGCCAAGTATGATTAGAAAGAGCACTTTCTTGGCTATATTTTATATATATAACTTAATAATTTCTAAACTAGGATAAAAGAGACATTGGGAGTTGAAGTCAGCACTTGTAATCTAAAAATAATAAATAACTTGCATATTTAGTGGTTGTATTTTGAATTATATCTTAAGCAATTTGATGAGGTTTTGACTCAAAATTTTTAAAAGTATGTATTATCATGTTACAAAACTACATAAAGAATTTTTATGGCATTAGGATTTTAGATTTTCAAGATATAAAGTAAATAATACTTGGATGTCTATAAACTAGGGTTATAAGCTTCTGCTAGGATTTTTGAGATATCAAATAATTAAAAGAAAATCTATAGCTAATGTTTCTTATGATAAAACTTAAGAATATAAGCTATATTTTTAGAAAATTTGATAGAAATTGAATAGTTGGATCAAGAATTATTGGATCCTAAAATTCAAGAAGAAATCAATCTTTTAAAGATAAATAAGAAATTCATTGATTTTATTATAATTTGAGCATTTTATACAAAATAAAGGGATTTTTAGGAACTAAGATTTTATAGAGGTGAAAAGATGGATATATTGAGCTATAATAAATTTTTTGATATAAAGATGAAATTTTGAGAGGAGATTATAGATTTTTTTTGAAATTATTAAAATCTAATTTATTGACAATTGATTAGTTATAATTTGGTATAGAAAAGAATATTAAAGATTTTTGAAATACCATTAAAAAAATTTATATACAAACCTATTTAAATATAAGAGATTTGTATTAATATAATATTTTTTAAAATATTATTATATTTAATTATTCTTATTAATGACAAACAATTTATTAGAATCTAGCCAATAAGTTAAAGATAAACTCTCTACAGCTAGAAATAGTGTCATGCTACAAGACATTGTAGTGTACTTATTATAAAGAAAGAGTCCCATTAATACCGCTGTTGTGATGTAACGTGACTATTAGGTGAAAGAGTGTAGAAATAGTACATTATAGAAGATCTTAGTTCAAAATATAGTAGCAAATAATCTTAGGGAAATAGATAATAGTAAAAAGGGAGTAAAACTAATGGGTGTTAATACTGCCCTTTTTATAAATGAGCTTCTATTTACTTTATAAGACCATAAGTAAAGCAAAACAAAGTAGATTGGAAAATAAAATGATATAGACATATGTAGAAAAGAGTTAAGAATAAGTTATAGAAAAATTTACCACAAAAATCTCAAAATAGATACTCAAAGATGACCAGTTCTGAGCCGTGATCAGAATCTGACCCTGAGGCACAAAACTACATGCCTATGGCAGGACGAGGGGCTTTTTGGAGATTAAAAGGTGAGATTAGAGAGCAAACAAGAGGATCTTTCTTTAAGAGTTAGTTGGAAGTGATTTGAGTTGGTAATGATTTTGTAATGGCTTTGCAAAATCAGGGGTGTTTTTTGGTGACTCTGATTTTGTGAAATATATTGGAATTTATATTTTTTTTAGCATTCTATGAGATTGGTTATAGATCTATAGGTGATATTTTGTGGATTGGTGCATATAATAGAGCTTATAGGGTGCTATAAATTTGAGCTGAATCTAATAGTTTAATTGTATGTAATTGAAGTTTAAGTAGGTCAAGGTCTTGGGAATTAAGCTTTGAAGGTCAGTTGGGATTTTTAAGATCTTGAGCAATTTGCTAATTGGATTGGAGTGAAATTTGTGTGAATGGGTAGTAGACTTGTTTTCCTACACATGTGAGACATTTGAAACTGATTGAATGATGAAAAAGAGAGAAATTAGCATTAGAAGATCAGCATCAAGGTTGAAAAAAAAGGCTGGCCAATACCCAAGGAGTTTTTAGGATTTTTCTTCGATTTGATAAGTTCGATTTCCTTCAAATTTGTTGTGCTTGTTGTTGACTTAGAGGTTAAATGGTGTACAAAGTTTTAAGTAAGATCAATAGTCTAATTGACAGATATTGAGGTTCTAATTTTTTCTAAGGTTGATTTGAATTAATTAGGGTTTGATTTAGGGTTTAGGGTTTAAGGCTTGGTTAAAGTTTGGTTAGGATTTAGGATTGGATTTAATTAGGATTTATTTTAGGATTTTTTAGGATTTAGTTAGGCTTTGTTTTAGGATTTGCTAGGATTTGACCATGGTTGACTAGGATTTAGTTAAGGATTGATTAAAGACTATTTAGAGATTGATTAGAGAGATTAGAATTAGTTATTATTGCATCTTTATTTTTTATCTTCCACAATCAGGTGCCCGGAGCATTCTCAAGCAAGACTTCACGACATACAACATAATTTGGTGAACTCGACGTGAAAAGCTTGAGGTAGAAGATTATTGGGATTTTTTTTTTTTTTTTTTTTGATTTATTTGATTTATGGAGGAGGAAGGCAAGAAAGTTGAAGGAAGAATTATGGATGGTGCATCAATTGGAGCTTCTAGTGGAGTTGCAAGTGGAGCAACAAGTAGAGGTAGTAAAGGAGGATAAGGTATGTATTTTGATCCTAACTCTGCAAGCATGTTTGAAGCATTTGCTTCATTCATGCAACAACAACAGGTGAAAGATTGCAAGGAAGGTATGGCAAATAAGGCATTACATGCAGTTGTCGACAAAATTGAACAGTTTGAAGGAAAGAATATTAGGAAGTATTTAAGATGTCATATTAAAGAAATGGAATTGAAGCATATTTCTGAGAAGGAAATGGTTCAATTATTTGAACTAGCTACTATACCAGAGATAAGAAGCCATGTGAAGTCCATCATAGGACAATTTGGAGGTTCATAGGAAAAGTTTTTTCAAGCATTAAAGGATGAGTATTTTTTTAAAGACAGTGATCAGATTACAAAAATGATATTTTTTGAATGGATTGAAAGGCCTAAGAAGGATCTTCAAGCAACAGAATTATTGAACAAGTTTGAAAGGCAATATTTCCATCTATCAAAGAAAGAGAAGCTATTACTAGATCCAAGCAAAGTAGAGCTTTTTCTGCAAGCGGCTGATGGAGAGCTACAGGAGAAGTTGGAAATTTTACTTAAAGATAAAGAAGAAGAAGAAGAATTGATATCAAATTGGAAAGAAGTGGAAGAAGCAATCGGAGTACTTGCAAAAAGAAAAAAGAAGAAAAATAAGGTGGGTATTCAAAGACTATTGCAAGCTTCTAAGATAAAATTGCCTACGAACTATCATACACCTATGACTCAACCTTCAATGGTAATATCAAAAAAAGAAGAAATGGACATTGATGAAATCATACGAGGAATGAGAGATTTACAAATAAAATTTGTAAAACTTGAAAAAATGGGCCAATCATCAAAGGTATGAGTAAGATAAAAATTTAGACAAATAGATAATATAGTACATTGGTGCATGTGGTGTGATAGCGTAGATTATTCAAGAAGGGAGTGTGAAGATTTCATAGAGGCGCTACACAAAGGAGTTATTTTTTTCAAAGATAGTATGATACATTTAAAGAAGAGTGGAAAAAAATTAGAGACAAACTTTGGTAAAGGAGGAATGAAGGTACTTGCAAGAGAATCAATTAAAATCCCAAGCAATGAAGCGTCAACATGTTGGGTAGAAGCAAATTGACGCAAGTGTTTAAGCATAAATCTTGAACTTCCAGGAGAATCTAATTCTTTGTGGACAAGTGCAATGAGTTATGCTAAAAGAGGAAAATTTATCAAAGATGATTTAAAATGCATTGGCAATGACATTTGACAAATTACTGGATGGAATGATCCAGTAGATGGATTATCAGTACATATTCATATTACAAGGAATCAACATGATGTATTAATAGAAGAAAAAAGAAGAAGAGATGAGAATAATGAAGGGCCATCAAAAAGAACTACAAGAGGAGAAAAAGCACGACAATAAAAAAATCCTATGCATGAAGAGACAATGGAAAATATTCCTACAAAAGAAAGAGATTTTGTAAAAGAGAAGGAAAAAGCCCCTATTTATAAATTACAATCAGATATTGAGGGTGCTACCGATTTGAAGAAGATATTGGAGGAGCGGATTTTAAATAGAAAGCTTGAGTTTACAATTGGTAAGATTTTAAGAATTGCAAAATAGGAGTTTCATGAAGTTATTATTGATATAATAAAAAGAAAGTAACAATCTATTGGTGATACTATAATATCAAATATATAAGGTACAAAGGCAATGGAAAGCAATGAAGATGAAGAAATTGAAATGCAATTGGTTAGAGATGTTTCACGAGTCAAGTTCACAGATAAAGAAGATAGTATTCAAGCTTCTAGTCATTATTGTCAAAGTCTTTGGGCTAGAGCTACAACAAAAATTTTAGTAAAATTAGGAAAATTAAAAGAGCCGATTGTAGCACTAATTGATCATGGTTCTGAAATCAACTTGATATCAAAAGAATTATATAAAAAAGAAAAATAGCCAATTGATACTAAACATGGATGGATGATAAGATCAGCAAATAATTCAAAGAGAGAATTGTATGGAGCTTGTCCAAATATAAAGGTGATGATAGGAGACATCATTCATGAATAACATTTATTTGTACAAGATATGTCTATATATCCAATTATATTGGGACAACCATTTATTACTACCACAAGAATGGAAACAAAGCTTGTGGATGATAATTCAACCTATGCAAGAATAAGAAGCTAAGATGGAATAAAAGCAATTCAATTCTTAATTGTTTATGTTGATCATGAAAGAAATCCTGATAAGTTGAGAGATAATTCATTATCAAATGAAAACTTTGAAGACCTTGAGGATTTTTACTACACACCATTGTTAAGCGGGATTGCAATGGGTTAGAGGAAGACATGCTCCCGTTGAATTTAACAAAGATGATATTACCTACTGAACTTATTGGATTGAAACAAGATGGTATATTATCTTTTAAAACTATTGAAAGGATGAAAAGAATAGATAAATGTTATATTTAAAATATGAAAAAAAACTTTGAAAGAAAATGGAGGATTGATTAAGGATGAATTTATATTAGGAGCATTTGAAGAAGTTGGATTTTTGGATACTATGGGAGAATTAAATTATTTATTGCAATATGGACTACAAGGAGGTAATAAAGTTATCAATGTATGTTCTAAAGAATTTTATGATGAAATTCAAAACTTTATGAAAAATTTAAGTTGCCAAGAGGTACGTGTTGAAACTAAGTATAAATCAATGGAAAAAAAGGTTAAACCACTGGCTTTGCCACCACCATCAGATTGTGAAGAAAAGGTGAGAAGAGCATCTACACAACCAAATTTGAGAGATCCTAGGAAAATAGGGCATAAATTTATAGATGCTACATTAGATGGATTAAAAGTTGGATGTGAAGGATTTTTGACAAAATGTGAAGAAAAATGCTTTAGAAATATGTTTTTACAACATGGAAAGGCTTTTATATTTGAAGCACATGAAATTGGATGTATTGATCCAAATATTATAGCACCTATGGTTATTTTTATTGTTTCTCATGAACCATGGAATTTATGACCAATTTGAGTATCAAGAACACATTTATCCAAGTTGATAAACTTACTCAATGAAAAGATTGAAATAGGGATTTTAGAACTGTCTATAGCACCTTATTCAAATCAATGGTTTACGGTACCAAAGAAAAATGAAACAATGAGATTTACACAAGACATGCAACCTGTAAATAAAGTAACTATTAAAAATATGGATTCAAGTCCAATTGTGGATGAATTTGTAGAGGCATTTGTTGAAAGAGCAATCTATTTGATGGGTGATCTTTATTCAGGATATAATCAATTTCAATTGGCATTACAAAGTAGAGATTTAACTACTATGAAGACTCCATTGGATTTGATAAGAATATGTACATTGCCTCAAGGGGCTACTAATTCAATAGCTCATATGATGAATAGAATGAACAAAGTATTGAGAGAATTTATACTAGAAAAGACTATGCCATTCTTAGATGATATTCCAATTAAAGGATGTGCAAAAGAAGAAAAAGATGAGACATTGGATCAAAAAGGTTGTAGAAGATTTGTTGCAAATCATATTATGGATTGTAAAAAGATTTTATCACGGTTGGAAGAGGTACACTTGACCTTATCAGGTACAAAATCTATGTTTGGGATAAATGAAATACTGGTTGTTGGACACATGTGTGGATCATATGGACGTAAGGCAAGTATTGAAAAGGTTGATATTATTAAAAAGATGAAAGAATGTGCAAACACTATGGAAGTCAGAAGATTTTTAGGAGCGTGCATTTTCTATCATATATAGATATCTCATTTTGCACATGTGGTAGATTCATTATATAAGTTGCTAAAGAAGAATAAAATATTTCAATAGAAAGAAGAACAAAGAAAAGTTATGAAAAAATTGAAAGAACTTTTTTCTTCACCTCCAACTTTGAAGAAAGTGAATTATGAATGTGGAAGACAAGTAATATTAACAGTTGATGCAAGTCCAATTGGAATAGGTTGGACAATTGGACAAGACAATGAACAAGGGAATAGATATGTAGTACGGTTTAGAACAAAGATTTTGAATATTAGACAAAGAACATATGCACAAATTAAAAGACAATTATAGCATGTAGTAATTGCTATGAAAAATAAAAAGGAGTATTTGATTGGTGCATTGGTAGTTATAGAAGCAGATTGTTTGCCTTTATTAGGCATAATTATAAGTTGTTCAACTCCTGATATTGCTATGTTAAGGTGGATAGCATATATCAAATCTTTAAATCCAGAGTTTAAACACATTGCAAGGAGGGATAATTCAGTTGTAGATATGTTATTAAGGGCAAGGTATTATGATGAAGAAGATATGATTGATATAAAAAATGATGTGGATACAAATTTTTATACTAATGTATTATCAAAAGAAGAAGGTGCATGTTTGACTATACCATTGGAATTATTTTTAAGAGACTTACATGAAGGTGAATGGGAAGATATTGAAAAGTATCTAAGTACATTAAAGCCACAAGAAGGTTGGACAGATCAAAAATTTAAGAAAATTCGTAAGAAAGCCTATGGATATTTTTTACATGATGGATATTTATGGAAGCATCCAAAGAGAAGAAAAGAAGTACCACAATGGGTGATATGTGATTTAGAAGCTCAACAAAAGATTATCAAGGAATTTCATGAGAGTTTGTAAGTAGGGCATAGATGAATATGGACAACTTTTATTAAAGTAAAGAAAAAATATTGATAGAAAGGCATATATAAAGATATGGTTGATTTTATAGGATCATGTGAAATTTGTCAATTTTATTCTAACATTTGACATCAAGATGAATTACATCCAACTTATCCTCTAGCACTACATTATAAATGGATAGTGGATTTAGTGGCAATGCCTATGGGACTTGGACAAATAAAATATTTGGTACTTGCACATGAAGATTTATCAAATATGCTTGAAAAACGAGCATTAAGAACAAAAAATATTGAAAGTATATGTCTTTTTTGATATGACTTCCCAATCGCAAGTCACTTTGAATTCAACAAAACAATGGAGCTTATTTCCTGAGACTTTTAGTGGCTCTAAATGTTAAAAGTAGTTAAGAACTTTGTGCTATCATGTGACCTTTGCTCAAGATCAAAGAATCCTTGACATCGCCCTTACAAGCTTTTACAACCTCTGCCAATTCCAAAGCGACCATGGTCTTCAGTATCTATGGACTTCATCATTGATTTTCCACCTTCTGCAATATTTGATGCTATCTACGTGGTGGTAGATTGATTTACAAAGATAATATATTTTGTTCCATATAAAAAAATAACTTCTGGTGGAGAAATAGTAAGATTATTTATTGATAATATATATTGATATCATGGTTTATCGAATGATATTATTTCAGATCGAGGGCCTCAATTTATATTGAAGTTTTGGAGGTTGCTTTTTGATATATTGAGAATAGATATCAAACTCTCTTCTGTCCTCCATCCTCAAACTAATAGTCAAATAGAGCAAGTTAACCAAGTCTTGGAGCAATATCTACAATGTGCAATCAACTATCAACAAGATGATTGGACTATATATCTACCATTGGCGGAGTTTGCATATAATAATTCAGTCCATGCCTCAATCCAACAAACACCTTTCTTTGCAAATTATGGATATCATCCAAAACTTGATGTGTTGAGTAAATCCAAAGATGAAAATCTACCAACTAAAGATCTTGCAAAGCATTTAAGGGAGATCCAGACCACCTTGAAGTTTCAATTATAGGTAGCTCAAGACTTATACAAAGCTTTTGTAGACAAATTTTAGAAGGATTCTCCTGCTTTTCAAATTGGAGATAAGATTTGGCTCTTGTGACGAAACATCAAGACTACTCGACCTTGCGATAAGTTGGATTATAGGAGGTTGGAACCATTCTACATTCAGGAGCAAATCAATCACGTGGCTTATCGGCTGAAACTACCTACATCCATGAAGGTACATCCAATCTTTTATGTTTCTCTTCTAGAAGCTTATAGTGAATCAACTTTACAAGGATGGATACAGCCACTACCACCTTGTATTGAAATCAAGGACCACGTGGATTATGAGGTGGAACAAGTCCTTGATTTGTGATGGAAATGGGAGAAGTTGGAATATTTAATTCAATGGCATGGCTATGATATAAATGAGCGGACTTGGGAGCCAATAGAAAATATAACAAATATGCCACAAAAGATACAAGAATTTCATCAACAATATTCTGATAAACCAAAAGTCGGCCACTAACAAAACGTAAAGATGAAGCCTTCTCCAAAGGAATGTATAAACAAGATCCAGGTCTTATCGAAATATAACTTGTTGCGTTTTGCTTTCTTGTAGTTTCAAGATATATAATCTCAGAGTATATTTAGATATAGCTAGTGGCAATGAGGATACTACACTAGTGATGCCATTTCAACTAAATAGCTCACGACGTTGATCTCAAGATGAAGAATTAAAAGAACCAAGAAGACGTCGAAGAATACCAAGTAGCAGGTCACTCATGATTGTCTTTGAAGCTGAACCAGCTCATGAAGGTAGTCACGAAATGATATTTTCAGGCCGCTTCTACAATGAAGATATAGAAGTTTAGGCATGGTCTGAAGTAGAAGATATTGGTCATTACCGATGGCTACAAGGATCCATGAATCATCTGCCTTGTGAACAACAATTGGAATATATTACAGAGATTATGTGCCAAATCTTTGATTTTCTACATTTGTGAGTATATATCTCAAATAGCTTCTTGGAGACCTCAAAGCTAGAGGAGGAGGTGATGTCAAGGACATACTTATCAAAACCTTCTAGAATATTTTAGAAGATTCTTAAAATTCTCTAAAATCTTTCAAAATCTTCTAATATCTTCTAAATAGATAGAAGTTGCTTGAAAAGCTCCCTAGTTGGTGGAAATTGCTTGAAAAGCTTCCTAGATAGGAGTATATATTGGAATCAAGGCTAAAGAATTCTTCAGTCTCGACAACACATCTCTTGAAGTTCTAGCTCACCTCTCTAATGTTGTTCTTGTACTCATTTCATTAATCTAGTTCTTGTCAATTCTTCTTGAATTTCTTATTTAGACTTCCAATCTATATTCTGTATGCGTGACAAATATCATGTATTGGCTCAAAACTAAAAAATATGGTCAAAAAGTCACGATGTATTATGGGACTTAAATCGCCTTCCTCCTATGGATCAAGAAGATGTGTCCAAGCAAAATCCACGGGGCCAATGTTGTTCAACCTTTCTGGTCCAACAAGTAACAACCATATGAGACTTGGTCTAATATACTATCCAAGCCCATAAGGCAGTAAATCCGTGGAGACCCGGACCTTCATATTTGCCAAGTTTGGTAGGTAGCAATCTTATAAAACCAAATGCTATACATTAACCAAGCTTAAATATATATAATCCTATGGAACCTAGGTCGCCCAGCCATCTTAGCCCGACGAGTGGTAACCCCGCGCACATGGAGGCTGAGTAGGTTCTCAATGTTACAAGTAATATACCTCTTGCTTTATAACTATTCCGATCTCAATTTTATTTTGGACCCCTCATTACAGCTAATTTGATTCAATTCAAGGTTTCAGAAGTCACCTCTTCTTATGTGCCCTATAAGTGACCATGATATGATATATGATCAAGACTTATCTTTTCGACAACCAAGTTTAATAGTGATATACATGGAAAATAATAAAGAAGGAATTCAAATTCATAATTTGCTTATAAAAGAGGGAATTTATTCACACTCCAATCTTACCTAAGATGTTGAATCAAGCTTTATTCATCATCATCAAGCAAGTTGACAATTTAACTTGTATATGAAATATGCCATCTAAAAAAAAGGCTTGTATTAGATCTCCAAGATGCAAATTATTGATTGATGATACTTGGTGTGAATTTTCAACTCTCAATGAAGTTAAATATTATTTTTTATAATGTCCATGAGCTAAATAATCCATCAAAGATTATTAAATTTAAAAATTATATCCAAAGTATTATATCAAGATAAGACATATTATTGATCCAAGAATATAAGCTTTATGGTTTAAAAGCTCAAAGTCTTGGTAATCAATTATGGCTTAGAGTTGGATTTTATATTCTTGAAGCAATTCCAACCATTGTTCAAAATCTAGATAGTGCAAATATAAAAGGAGTTTGTATCCTCATCTCTCCTTCTATTAAACACTTAGTTAATAATGCAGAATCATTTATAAATAATAGAGTGTTATGAATCATCTTAAAAGATATTTTAGATGGTTCTTTAAAAATTACTAATATTTATGCTTCAAACAAGTATAAAAAAAGGTGTCAATTATAATATGACATGGTGGACCTTGTGCCTTTCAATCTCTTCTAGCTATCACAAATATAAAATTTATTCTAATAATTATTTAATTAATATAGATAGATAGAAGTAGATAAAAATAAGTTAATTTGATAATATCTTGGAGAAAAGCTTCTTAGAAGCTATGTAAATGCAATTTCATCTTTATACATGACTATAGGTAATTGATAGGCTAGAAACTTAGCCAACAAGTTAGTCATGTATCGTACATATTAATAGCTTGTGAAACAAGCTAAGTACATGGTGCATATATAGAAAATTTGTCTTACAAGTTTGACACATGACTTGTAAATTAGACATGTATTGGAGGTCCTATAGAACATTGCCATGTAGCTTTTAGATAGATAGTATATATAGAAACAAGAATAAAGTCTTCTTTACTCTTCTCAATTTGTTTCTTGTTTTTAGTCTAATTCAAGAGTCTTTGTACTTTCTAATCTTTGGCAATAGTAATTCTAATTTCTTCTTGAATATATATATATATATATATATATATATATATATATATATTTTATTTTATTTTTTTTTATATATATAGATTTTATTGATTTAAGCATCTTCTTTTAATTTGTATCCTTAATAAATTGATAAGAGTGTTCATATAATATCAAAGCTTTGTCTTTTTTTGATTAAAAGTAGATTATCTTTTTTTTCTTGATAAGATATAAGTATATTAGAAGTTATGGATTATCTACTTGTAAATTGATATTTTTTTCTAAAAAATTTTCTTTATTCTTAAATATTTTAATTTAAAGAGAGAGTAGATATTTTTCTTTCTATTGTATTATTATAGCAAAACTTGTTGAAATAAAGAGCACAATAGTACAAATGTAAGAGCAAATGAGAGAATTAATACTTAAAATGCATCATCTCAATATACCACCATAAAGAATAATAAGATTAGCAAGAATAAAAGATATAGAAATGATTGAAGTTGTTTCAATGTCTATACCAAGCCATACTATTTCACCTATGATGGAACACTGTTCAAGCATCAAGGAACCAAAAATTAGTTTGTTTGAGAAGTTTAATGGCATAAGATCTAGGTTTCAAGGATTTATCAATCAAATACAACTTATGATTGAACTTCAATATCAAAGTTATCTAATTTAACGATCACAAGTCAAGTTTATTGGAATATTACTTTCAGATTTTGTTTTATTGTGATTTTCATCTTTTTTTTAATAACATGATATAATATTGGATAATTTGGAGGTATTTTTAATAGAATTTTAATCTATGTATGGAAAATATAATATAATTTATATTACAACCAACAAGATCCATATTTTGCGATAAGACAATTTATCAATGACATTATATACTTCATAATTTTGATAATTAGCAACCAATATGAAATAAAATGATGATACATTCATTAGCTAATTTTTCTATGGATTACAATATGAGGTAAAGAAATTAATGTTCAACTTATTCAATTCTCAGACATTGAATCAAACAATTGATTTTACTATAAAGTATGACAATTGGCTTTTTGAATTTCAATCTTGAGCAAATTTCTATGTCTTCTATTTCTAAATTCATTCAAGAAATCATAGATGGTCATTTGTTATCTTTTAAAGATATTATTTATAAAATCTTTTCTATAAATATAACAATAGATGGTTGTAATAGTTATATAATCTTTAATATAATTAAATCTCCATGTAATCTAGTTATTTTAGATTTATCATGGTTAGAAAAATATAATCTTCAAATAGGTTAGATTTCTTGTAGACTTGATTTTTCTCAGAGCATTAATAAGACGCTTGTTAATCAAGTGAAAAGCCATAAGTTTAATATAGGAAAATCCATATTTGTAAGTGTAAAAGTTTTTATAAATATAACAAAAGAAGAATCATCTTTTGTTATTTATGTTACACCTATTTTTTATAGTAGAAAGACTTCAAGTGGTATTCTAAGCTAGTATTAAGATTATCAAGAAGTTTTTGAAAAAAAGAATACAGATATTCTTTTGAAGCATCATCGATATGATTGCTCAATTGATCTCAAAGAGAGAATTCAACTTCTACTTGGACGAATCTACAGTTTATCATAAAATGAGTTGATTGAACTCAAAGAATATATTCATGAGAACTTGGCTAAGAATTTCATACGCCATTTAAAATCTCTAATAGGAGCTCTTATCTTATTTATAAAAAAAAAAAAAAATGGATTCATACAAATGTAAGTAGATTATCAAGGGCTCAATAAGATTACCATCAAAAATAGATACCCTCTATTTTTGATATTTGAATTTCTTGATCAAGTAAATCAAACTAAAATCTATACAAAAATAGATCTATAAAGAGTATACAATTTTATTATTTGTTACCTAGATGACATTTTAATCTACTCTAAGAATGCAAAAAAACATAAATTACATGTTTGTCATGTATTATAAAAATTTAGAGATACTGAATTGTATGCTAAGATGGAAAAGTGTATATTTCACACTATTTAGGTTGACATCTTAGGATATGTCATTTTGAATGAAAGTCTTAAGATAGATTCTAAGAAAGTCTAAACAATTATGGACTGGAAGATTTCAAGAACAATAAAAAAATATGTAATAATTTTTTAAATTTGCCAATTACTATCAAATCTTCATTAAAAACTTTTCTAAAGTTGTAGCTCTACTTATATGCTTAACTTATAAGCACAAGCTTGAGTGGAGTAAAGAAGTAGAAGCATTATTTACAACTTTGAAGACAGCTTTCATTTTTGTACTAATCTTATATAATGTTGACTTTTTTAAGATATTTTTTATGAAAATAGATGCATTAGATTTTGCTTTGAATGCAATATTATCACAAATGGAAGAAAATGACAAATTCCACCTAATAGCTTTTCATTCTAAGAAATTTTCAGCAGTACAAATCAACTACAAAATCCATGATAAAGAACTTTTTGCAATTGTGGATTCTTTTCAAAAATAGAATCATTATCTAAAACACGCTTCTAATTCAGTCACCATGTATACAAATCATAAGAATCTTGAGTACTTCATGTCAATACGCATATTAAATCGTTGTCAAGCTTGTTAGAGCATGTCTTTATTTAGATTCAAGTTCATTATCACTTATCAGCCAAGAAACCAACAAGGTCTATTTAATGCCCTTTTAGACATTCTTATCTTGTATCAAAAGAAGAAAATTCAGCTTTTCATCAACAAAGAATGATTTTCTTGAAGTCGGAATAATTTTATCTTTAAGCAACAAATCAATATTGACTATTGATTCAACTTTTTTCAAATAAGTCCAATTAAGTATGTCTTCAGATCCTCTTATTCATGATATTAAGAATAATTCATCTAAATTTTATGATATTTCAAAGTTCAAGTTCAAGAATAATCTATTCTATTTTAAAAGACTCTTATATATTCCAAAAGATGAAGTATAACTAGATGCTCTTGAAGTTCATTACAACTTTCTTATAGTAGGATATTTTGAATTTAATAAAACTTTGGAATTAATATCAAGAGATTTTTGGTGGCCTTAAATGCTGAAGGCTATTAAAGAGTTTGTATAATCATGCAATGTTTGTTCAAGATCAAAAACTCCTTTTCATTGATCTTAAACACTTCTCCAACCATTATCTATACTTAGTCTTTTGTTTCTATGGATTTTATTATAAATCTTCTAAATTCAAATTTATATGATTTTATATTTGTGATTGTAGATTATTTCACCAAGATGGTACATTTTGTACCATGCATAAAATCTATTATAGATGAGAAAATAGCTAAACTCTTCTTTAATAATATCTATCACTATTATGGATTATCAAGAGATATTATATCAGATAGAGGCACGCAATTTGTATGAAGATTTTAGAAATTTTTTTTTTAAATATTAAAAATAGATATAAAACTATAGCTTTCTACATTTAAATTGATGGACAAACAAAATAAGTAAATCAAATTTTGGAGTAATATTTGAATTATACTATTAATTATCATCAAGTTGATTGGACAACTCTTTTGCCATTTACAAAGTTTTTTTAAAATAATTTGCTACATTCTTCTATTCAAAAAAAAAAATTCTTTATAAATTATAGTTATCATCTATAATTTAATACTTTTGGCTTTTCAAAAGCTACTAATCCTATGGTAAAAGATTTGATGAATTGGTTATTAGAGTTACATATAATAATTAAGGCACAATTAAAAGAAGCTCAAGAACAATAAAAAAATCAATGCAAATGTCTATGGCAAGAAACAACCTCAATTCCATATGGGCAATAAAGTATGGTTACTTTGTCGTAATATCAAGACTATTTGTCTTTGTGACAAGCTGAATTATTATAGCCTTGGATCATTTATGATTTTTGAATAAATCAATCCAATTGCTTATTAATGATACCTATTAAAATCTATGAAGATCTTTCTTATAGAAATAGATAATAATAAAGAATTTGAGGTCGAAGAGATCTTAGATTCAAGGCAGCATTGAAATTAGTTGAAATATCTTGTACATTGGCATGGATATAATATTAGTGAACGTACATAGAAGCCATCTAGGAATCTAGCAAATATACCACTAAAAGTTAATACATTTTATTGACAACATCCATCAAAATCAAAATAAAGAGTCAAAAAAATCTTTGCTATAAAACAAAATAAGTTTAATAGAGATTTTATTCTATCTTGTATCATTATTTGCTATTCCCTTGAATTTTTTAGCACTAAAAAAATAAAGAATCAACAACTAGCAAATTCAGCTCAAGAACTATCATTTGTTAATTTATCAAATAAGATATTACAACTAACACAACCTTTAAGATGATAGAATAGAGATGAGGATCTTTAAAAATAACATATTTTTTTTTGGATTGATAGCAAGATACAACATGTTTGGTATCTTAACCTTAGAAGAGACTCCCAATGTTTGGTGATGCTTTTAGAAGTAGGAATTACTCTTGATAGTGTCTCAAATGTTTTCTTTGAAAGAAGTTATGAAAGCCTCAACAATAATCAAATATTATGGTGGTCCTCTTGCCTTGGTATGGAATACTATTGATGGCTAAGAGGACTTATCAACTACCTTCAAAAAGAACAAAGATTAGAATATGTGACAAATATAATTCGGCACATCTTAAACTTTTTCAACATGTAATCATTACTCCTCATGGAACTTGTCCCTAGAAGGGAGAATAATGTTACAGATATAAGATTTATTCCAATAATTATTTAATTAATATAGATAAATAGAAATAAATAAAATTAATTAATTTGATAATATCTTATAGAAAAACTTTCTAAAAGCTTTATAAACATGATTTCACCTTTATACATATCTATAGGTGATTAGAAGATTAGAAACTTGGCCAATAAGTTAGCCACATATTGTACATATTGGTAGCTTGTGGAACAAGCTAAATATGTGGCGCACATATAAAAAACTTATTTTGTAAGTTTAACACGTGTCTTATAAATTGGACACATACTAGAGGTCTTACAAAACATTATTACATAGCTTTTAGTTAGATAGTATATATAGACACAAGAGTGAAGTTTTCTTCACTCTTGTCAACTCCTTTCTTGCTTCTAGTGTAATTCAAGAGTCTTTGTACTTTCTAATCTTTCATAATAGTCATTTCAATTTCTTCTTGAATATATATTTTTTCTTATTTTTAATTTATTATTTTTTTAAATATAAATTTCAATGATTTATGCATCTTCTTTCAATTTGTATTCTTGACAATAAGTCTTTGGAAGAGATTTGAATATGATGGAACATGCCAAAGATAAATCTTCCAAATATAAAAGAATTTTAATCAAAAATGAAGCTTGCATTTGAAATTTGTTCAAAAATAAATTCTAACTTAAAGATTTTTTTTATTCATAATAGACACTTGAATTATTCTTAAAATAATTAATAAGAAGGCATTTGTCTTTTGATTCATCTTAATAGATTTTATATTAATTTTTTTTTTTTAAATAATATATTTTTATATAAAATATATAGCAATGTAGCTTTATTATATTACTTGTTAGTCAAATTAGCTTTCCAACTCTTTCAATCTCAAATCCAAAATTCATATTATAAATTAAATTTTTTTATCTTAAAGATCATAAAATCCAAGACCAAATCAACAATATATAGATTTTAGCTGAATATAGTGGAAACGTCTATACAAAGATGAGAAAATTTGTTACATTCCATAAATAATTTTGTAAGGATGAAATCCACCAAAGAGCAAGAAAAGAAGTAGAAGTTAAGGAAAAGTTCATATATGTCCAAATTATATTATGATACAACCTTTAGAACTCATTTGTCTAATATCTATTAAAAATTATTTAACAAAATTTACAGAAGTTTGAAAATTGGAAGCAAGATGGCATCAAGGTGAGAGTTTAAACACGATAGAAAAAATTGGATAATAAATATATCAAGGAATTTTTTAAAGAAATCGAGAAGAGACACTTGCCACCTAAAATTGTTGAGATTATTGATGGCTATGGTTTTAGAACACAAGAACAAAGACAAATTAAAAAAGCATAGGTAGGATTTAATGCTAATTTATATTCCAACCTTCTAGCCACTCAAGATAGAAGAGCAGCAAAACTATACAAAAAAAAATATGCAAAAAATTAGGGATATATATGATTATATTATAGAATATTTTATGCTACTACAAGATACTATGCTTAGATTTGACTTGAATCATAATGAAGATTATCTTTAATAATACTTATTAGATATGTATCCGAGTACTTGAAAATGCATTCTTAGCAATGAATTAAAATCTCCTCAATTAAATAACTAGATTGATCTTTATAGTACAATTGAAGCATTATTAGCAAATTATATTTTTTAATTAAATATTTCCATCCTTTGTATCAATTTCAATAATTGATTTATTATACCCAAATCTTTAAAAATTAAAATTTATAAAATTAAAAAACAAACAAGACTCCTTATTCTCAACACCATATTATTATTAATTCAAAATTCAACTCCTTTTCACACACATATGTCAAATATGGAAGGAATATAAGATTATGCAAAAGTAGTAAGAGTAGATATTAAAACAAAAGCTACAAATGAATTTGATGAAACACTAGATTTTTTTTTTGGCATTCTTGCTAATAGAACCTTCAATCCACAAGCATATTATTAAAAAAAAAGATTTTATATTATGGCTTACATAGCAAAACTTGGTCATCAATTTATACAAAATAACCATGAATCTTAGAACTTGGCCATATCAAAATGGAGTAACAAACTTCATGAAAACTATATCCATAAGTAGAAAGATTTTTGATTAAAATCACAAGCTAAGAAAAAAATCATACTTATTTGGCTCATATATTATATAGGCCTCGCTGTCAATAGATGGAGAGGAGAGCATAAGCCAACAAAGATACTTCACTACTATGTCAACTTTGCAACTTAAACCTCCTTAAAATGATACTTCAAAGATTTTGGGAAGGCCTTCAAGCTAAAAAAGCATAGAATTGTATTACCTTGTTAATGTACAAATGACTTTTTATTCAATAGAGACACTTGGGATGAACCAACCTTTTAAACTATAGTAGAATGATTTGGAAACTCACTTTAAACAAACTAAACAAAGAAGTGAACAACAGCAAAGCTATGCTATTGTTGGGACAAAACATAGATGACCAAGAACATGTTAGGTGGTAAACACAACAAATCTATAAGGGTGGAAGCATAACAATATACAATAACTTAGCAACTAACATACCATAATATTTAGTCCAGTAATTGTAATAATGCTTCATTCCCTATCCAATCTTCCCATGCCAAGGTCCTTGAATGTACTTATCTTTCTAATCAATGCACTGGATATACCCTGGTTGTGTTGAAAAAAAAAAAAAAAAAAAAAAGACTGCAACTTTAAGAAAGTAACTGTATCATTCTTATAAGAACATTTTTCTATGATCTACCAGTTCACATTGCCAAGTAAGGGCCTGTCTAGCCCACATATCAACCGCGCCTTCTAACCCGTTAATGCTTCCGGAAAAAGACGGGGTCCCTTTTTAAGATTTGTATCAACTTACACAGAACATTCGACAAAAAGTTGGATCAATCAGCAACAGCTGTGAGCCAGTCCAACAGGGAACGAAGTGCCTTCGATTGGAGACCAGCTGATTACTATACTTAGTCACCAGGACAAAAGCCAATGTTGTTCTTAGTATGGCCACCACAGACGTGACTCGGAACATCCCAACAGACTGCACGAGGAATAAATGACAAAAGCCTGCTGAGAGGTCACATTGATGTACTTACAAACATGCGAGTGTCGGAAGCTCCATTGGAGACTGTTCTGTATCACCTTTTGAACCAATACTATTTTACAGAACCTTTAAAGAACTAGACCATGAATAACCCTAGATAACTGGAATACGTTACATTTTTTCTGAGAAGTGAAATAATGGGCCAGAGGTAGTTGCCAAATGCGAGTAGGCAGAAACAACCCTCTTGTACAACGCCCGAGTACAAGAGGCGAAAAAGGAACAAGACACCCTTCACCTCCGAGTGCAGGACATCTTGCTCCACCTAAGGGCATCTTTTAAGGGTGTACCTGAGACCTCTAAGAAAACGGAAAAGGAGTGAAGAAACAGCTCTAGATAATGGTTCCATCAGGAATGATTGCGTCCTTAAATATTGTTACAAGACCACTTCTGATGAAAAAACCGTCTGCCTCCCGTTCTGCCTCTCGAACATCATCTACGTTCACTATCTGCAAGTAAGGTGGTAGTGTCAGACACTTACACAAGTCACACATTTGAAACATTGTGGAAATTACATGAAAAAATACTAACCACACTTTGCCAAGCATGCCCTTCAATTAATGACACGCGATGTATTGCTGGACCTGGGAGAGAACTACCTGAACGTTCTCCCCAATGCGTGCATTCTTGTCAACAATGGCTTTCTTTACAATAGAGTTCCTCCCGATGCCCATGGGTATTCCACCCGAAGACAACAGCTCCCTTCGTTGCTCATCTGTCTGCTACACACGCGTAACAAATGCCAAGGCTTAGACACAATCTGCAATGGGTTTCATCTGAGATTGCTTGGCTATAATAGCAACACGATCATATGGCCCCAGGAGTAGATGTGTCTGAACTAAAACATAGACCACAGAGTGCCAAAAAGCAATAAGCTGCTGACTCACGAAAATTAAATACTATAAGTCCAAATGAGTCTTCAAGTCGTGCTCCAATCTCCAAGATACTGTTCGTTTAAGTATCATATGCACAGTTAAACAGTGCTTAATTTTAACTTACTTCATAGTAGTCAGCACCCATAAGAAGTGTATCTTCAACAACCGCACCCTCTGAAACCCATGAGCGCAGGCCTAGCGAAGAATGATAAATTGTAGCATTCTGCAAGCAGTTAAAGTAGCGTTATTCATACGTTAGACAACGCATTTTTCTTGTGTGTTCCTACATCGCGTAACATAATGTCTACTCATCACGAGAATACATGCAGATCATGCCTGGATACAACTCAGTAATCCAACGAACGTAACGTTCAGTAACGACCCAAATACGAGACTGAAAATTAATCAGATCAATGTGCTGCAACATTTGATTGTATTAATACCGTAGTACATATTTGAAATAATTGTATTTCTGAAGGGTATACCCGGATGATGCAACCTTCCCCAATGACACTGTCTCTGATATCAGCATCCATCATCTTTGACGGTGGAAGGAATCGGGGCTGTGTGTAAATTGGAGATATCCTGTCATAGAAACTGAAATAACAACCAGCGAAGATCGATACGTACCAGTAGGTCATGAGTTCAATTGGTTTGACAAAGTCTGGACTGTTTAATTGCTTATGAAGAGTAACTTGATAATTCATTACAATCAAACAAATCATTTCTGTATGGACTGGAAATTCAGAACTTTTATTAAAAAAATTAAACTGTTCGTGGATTGTTTATTCGACTGTGCAGATTCTAATTGTTCAGGCATTTCTGAGCATGAATATTATTACAGCCTTACACAATTCACCTAAAATCAGGAACGGGTTTCTTCGTGATTCCTAAGTTTGCGTTGTAAAAAGCTTCAATAGTTCCAATATCTTCCCAGTAGCCATCAAATAAGTAGGCCTGCACCTGATATTACCTAATATTAGCATTTGGCATGATACTTGGAGTTACGAATGGAAGGTATATCATGACGTTTGACAGATCGATTTCTTTAATTAGCGCTAATAAGCGTCATGGTCTCAAATGCAAGACCGAGCTGACATTCAAGACCCGTGAATCACTAATATCATCTACTCTGTTCAACTTGTAAACTCAGAAGATCGTCTACATATTTCATTCACACTGCATAAAATGATTGGGGCCATTTTAGGTAAGCAGGAACAAGAGGGGAAATGTAATGCTTAAAGGTGATAGCCAGTCCGAGACACGTCGGTACATACTTCAAGAAAACACTAGCGGCACGGAATGTGGGATTACCTTCATTCCGCTTTTTGTGGCTCCAGGAATCACTTCACTTCCGAAATCATTCGCTTCTGGAAAATCCTCTCGAAGCAATGAAACCATGGCCTCCTTGCGCACCACATAGATACCCATACTAGCAATGTAGGGTTTAAGTTTAGCCCTCCCAGAATCCAAACCCAATACAGTTGTGTCCACCTGCAAATCAACTAGAGCGGACTATGAGAACTACTCTTACGTCTAGCTTAGCGGACTGTTGTGCATCTTAAGTCAACTCTGTCTTTGTGCAAGATCTTTGACATACAGTATGCTTAGTTTCTGGTATCTGCCTCGTCTTTGCAACCAAAAAAACGTCACTAGGACACAATTATGCATGAAGTAATGCTTGAATACATACCATACCCTCTATTCCAACATAAAAAGCGTTATGAATGTACCTGCATTGCCCTAAGTTCATCGTCCTTGGGCTTCTCAGCAAACTCATAAATCCGACCTTTGCCATCAATTTTCATCAACCCAAATGCAGAAGCACGGGCTTCATCCACGGGCATTGCCGCGACTGTAATGTCAGCACCAGTATCACGATGCACTTGAATGAACTTTTGGTAGTCCATTCTGTACAAGTGGTCTCCTGCCAAAATCACGAAGTCCATAACCTGGGCTTCTTCGAAAAGCCAGAGGTACTGCCTCACAGCATCGGCAGTTCCCTGGATCATAAAACGTGCTAGAGATGAAAAAATCTCCTTTCCAAAATAAAACTCTTTTTCTCTATTCCCCACCATCTATCTTCTAGGACGGGCACAGAATAGTGTCTCAAAAGTTCATAAAGTCAGGACAATTCAAAATTTCAATAGCACCATTCTAGTTGGTAACAAAATCTGTGCATCTTTGAGTAGGTCCTGAATCTCAAGAATAAAGATTCAGACATGTCTGAGAAAAGAAACAAAGTTAGGGAGTTAATGACAGAAAAAGGACAAATTATACCTGGAACCAGTTGGGATTGTCATGACTCTGCTGGGCAGCCAGAATCTCTACAAAACCCTCATTTCTATAACTCCCCAAGTTGGTAGCATATGCTCGAGACACGTGCTTGTTTAACGATGCAGAGTTGTACTGAGTGAGAACATAGATTTTATTGATGTTGCTGTTGATACAGTTACTCACTGGTATGTCAATCAAACGGTAATTGGCACCTATCGGCACAGCTGGCTTGGCACGCTTTTTGGTCAAAGGATACAAACGCGTTCCGGCTCCGCCACCTAGAATTATACCAAGCACACTCTGCAGAAATGGATACATATCAAATCAGGTTAAGGCATTGCAAACTCAAGACACACAAACACTCTTCAGACGTAAGAAAAGAAGCAAACATTTCTCACTTGCCTCTGCAATGTTATAAGCCACTCAACAACCGTGAGTAATCACTGCAATTGAACTGAATTTGGGAAGCACCGTGTACCATGTAGTGCTGTCTGTAATGATATAAGTAATTCAAAGAAGTTCACCGGGAGGAAAAATGCTACGTGCATACATAAGAACAACTTTGTGAATCATGCATACAAGCACAAACTGTATCTAAAATAAATGTGGGAGGTTCAGTCAGCAAGGGCAGAAGAGAGGAGAGTATGCCAAATTCATCTTGCAACATTTGAAACCCTAAAAGAAGAAAAGAGAGAAAGAACCTCAGCCAGAACCAGTCCAGCATGAATTGAATGTAACAAATCAATATGCTAAAGGTAGAACCAACGAAATTTGAAGAGCACAGACTTGTCGGCACAGCATTGTCCAGAACTGCTCCCCAGAGAGGGAACTTACCCGGCTGCCGTCGACCGAGTATAGGGAAGCATCGCCACCCACTGGATAATCTGAAATAGCCCGCGGGGAAACCAACATTTTCCTCAAGCTCTGTTTTCCAGAGCTGAATAAATTCCAAGAGCTGTTCGCCATTCTTGTTCCTCCCAAAAAAGATTCAATGGAACCTAAATTGGAACAACTGCATTTAGCGAAGGAGCAGATTCTTGACCTGATGCTCAATTTGGACGTTATATTGAGGCTTGCAGTCTCGGAATTAATGATGGCGGTTGGCATCACTGCTGCTGTATATGCAACCGCCATCATGGCCAATTCCACAAACCGGCAACTGCTTCAGATTTTTCAGGGGTTTCAAATGCATAAACCCTTCTCTATGTCGCTTACGTCCATTTCCCTAGAAGTAACCCCTTGAGTTGCAACCGAAAACCCAACCACTTGTGCAATTAGTCCTCATTCATGCTTGTCCATGGCAACAGAAGCCATTCTCGGCCATCAATTGGTGGTTTAAGCCACAGCATCAAGGCTGTACCCAGCATCTGCAAACACCATCCAGAGATTCATCTGCCTATGCAGCATTTTTACAAAAATGGCACCCTTCAAATTCAAGCCTCGCACTGCCATTCTCTAGCCTCGATCGTAACGCCCTACACCAACTCCACATCATCTTTAAAAACCATCAACACTCGGACCACCACGCAATCCAAAACATTACATCCGCAGCAACCACTCTTATTTTCATCTCCCAAAGATTCAAAACCACCATTCTATTCAACAACACCCTAAAAAAACAAGCACTCTAGCCCTCATCTCAAGACTCCATCCCATAGGAACCAGGAAATAAAATAAAATGAAAAAGATAAAGAATAAAAGATACAAAGAAAATTCTTAAAATCCGCCACCATGTCAAGAAGAAGGCGAAGAGACCCATCAGTCGTATCAATCAAACCTGCTGCGATCTCTAATCAAGCCTCTACATGGACTCATCGAATTTAAACCAAACCAAACCAAACCAAACGACTGCATTGTAAACCAAATGACGTGAAACTGAAGTCCACCTGCATACTCGTGCCCTTGAGTTGTGTCCAATTCCAACAGACTAAATTGACTCCTATAATTCAACAGCAACAAGCGCTGGATCCACCGAGAATGTAAGAAGATTGAAGGCTCGAAGCGTCTCGCCTGCTCTGATGAGACGAGTAACAATGGATCGAGAGTAATGGAGATTGCGAGTGATCGGTTGAGAAGACGATGCAAAGCAGACTGCTGATGGTCACCGAGACTCCCAAGAACAGACTTCCCGCGGTCCTGGAAAGGAATGCCACGTTCTCTGCCACGTCTGATGCCATGTAGGATGATTTTACGCTTTCTGTGCCACGGGTTTTCGCGGGAACGTTCACTCTGCTTGAAATTCTTCTCCGGGCTCCTGCCCGTTTCTCGTGGGAAGACGTTTGAAAGTTTTCCTCGCTGCCCTCCTCGGGGAGCTGATGTTGTTGCCCATTCGTTGGAGGACCTTGGATTAACAGAACATTGGTTTATATGAGTTTGTTGGATGACCTTAAAGTCATCTGTTGTTCTTCTCAAGGAGGCCCTTGAGAATTGAAATGTTGACCTTGGTGTGATTCCATTAGCAAATGAAACTAGTTAATGAAAATTTTAAGATTTTAAACATGGTTTTTTATAGTTGAGTATAGATGCACATCTTAAATTCGAATTTCATAAGTGGTATTCACTGACTTCGTGAATCCCAATAGTATTGCATACATTTATTTAAAGCATGAATAAGTACTAGGAATATTTTTTTTTAAATTCTTAGAAATTTTTCAATTGAAATCGAGAAAACTTAAATTGGTAAATTCTATTATATAGTTGTAACATACCACGTTTTGTGTAGGTATTTATCAAAACAAACATTTTATTTTTTTTGAAGTATTCAAAAATTTAGCATATATAAAACAAATGTGATACTCACATTAAAGCGTGGAAAAATGTTTCTGAAAAGAATTAAATTTTAAGAAATAAAATTTATATCAAAACCTAAATCAATTTTAGTTATCTGTTATCTTCTTCTTCTTCTTTTTTCTTTTCTGTTTTTTTTTTTTTTTTTTTTTTTTTTTTTTTATCATTCAAAATAGAACTTTCCTGCAGATTCTGAGAAAGAAAAAATATATATATATATATATATATATATGTATCACTGATATTTACTACATATTAATTTTGTGACCAATGTTAAATTATTTTTATTGGTCTGGGTCATCGAATAGGATCCAATACCATACGACATGAAATAGAAATTAAAAAAAAAAAAAAAAAAAAAAAAAAAAAAAACTTTTAAGTACCATTTAATCACAGTGCCAATTTTCAAGAAATCAAAAGAGCAATCAAGTTTGTTTTGAAAATCACAACACAAAAACACGAAAGAAGGGCCCGATGTTCAGAAAGGTGTGCTTTGGAGCTCTGTTCGAGAGGAATGGATTCCAGTCAGCAACGTGTGGCGGTTCATCCAATCAGATTGTTGGGTTTCTCCGTCCACATAATCAATACAAAATCCTAATTCTGCGATGCCGAGCTCCTGGCGTGCGAGGTTTGCGTGTGGAATGACTTGATCAGCGTCAAGCTAGACCCAGAGCGATCGAGCCAGCGAGCGAACGAGGAAGAGATCGTGTTCTGGGCAGTGTGGGGTTCGAGGTGATGGCGTCAGGGTTCGGGGTCACGGGGAAGAAGGGCCGATGCTACGACGTGTGGATGGATTTCAGCGATTGTATGTCGCACTGCTCCATGCCAGCTGAGTGCACCTCCCGCCGGGACGACTACTTCGAGTGCCTCCATCACCGCAAAGAGGTCTGTGTCTCTCCGCTTCACTAGCATCTCGCTATGGCCTTCTCTGCAGGACAGGAATTTGGGGTCCAACGGTGGAGTGTGTGTGATGATGGTGTGCTTTGACGAGTCTGGGTGGGTGGATTGCGTTTTGTCGATTCCGCGTGGTGTGATGGTGCATCAGGTGTAGGGTTTGCTTCGTAGGAGTGAGTGTATCGAGCTGTAGGTTGATTGATTGATGGATTGTATTCTAGGCATTTTGATCTGTTAAGCTGGTCTGAGGATGTTCAGGGAGATCGAGCAAGTGGTCTAAGTCGACCGAAATGCTCTCTAGGGTTTGTAATGTCTCATGACTCTCTTTAGTTTGTACTCAATAGGTATTGCGCGCTTGCTTTTTAATCTGGTTTGTCCCTTCCCCTCTCTCTCGCTCTCTCTCTTTTTCTTCTTCTTTTTTCTCTCTCCCTTAAAGGCTTTGAATGGCATGCAATCCTGTCTATTTACAGCTCCTAGCACGTTATCACTCTGTGGTCTGGAATAGGCGACGGCTATAGCAGCGTATGTTTGAGCCAGATTACTGTTTTTCTTCTAGAAATGAATTAGGCGTGGGGTGATCCCTCGTCGTGTCAATTGCATGCTACATTACCATCCTCGACTGCAATGATTTTTCTTTTCTATGAGTTTAACTTATAAGCTTCTGTTTTTCCTACCTGCTCCTGTTTCTAGAACAACTTTTTGGGGTGAAACCTTGTATGTGATAGATATGCTCTGACATTTAGTCTTGACTGCTTTTGCAGTACTCTAGGATGAACGCTATTAACAAAGAAAGAGAGCGACAAGCTTTTGGAGACAAGAACGAAAAGCCTCGTGATAGTCCTGATCATCATTGAAAAGAACCTAAAATGGTTTGCAGTTGATGGGTATGGTCATTGGGGCATTATTGAATCCATGTAGGAGACAAACCTGGTATTACGTGTAGGAACGAACTTTGTGAATTGGTTTATCGAAATGCATGCTCCTTGGAAAAGATATTTTAACTTATTCTGGATTGTATTTATCTTATAAGTAGCTTGCGCCGTTGTCAATCTGGAGGATCACGGCTTCTGTCTCCCATTTGTCACTTCCAAAGCAATAAGATGCATTTCTGTGTTCTTCTCTGTGCTGTTTTGTCCGTAAAGTTGTATAATTCTCTTCTATTATTATCAATTGTTACTTTTGCGGGTTTTGTAAATGAATTTGCTGTTCTTCTCGTTGAACGCTTTGTATATTTTATGCAATTCTGACTACTTGGTGCTTCTGAAGTCAATGCATCTAACCAGGTGCAGGATTAAAGTGCATTGTACAGGATTCTAGCATCAAGGTTACACAACTTCAACATCAATGCATTCATAGCAGATCTGACTCAAACTTAAATGCTTCGTGTCTAACATACTTTCCAACAGTATAAATGTTATACCGATAGACATTCTAATAATTTCACTCATGTCCATGGTTCTGTAATGATATTATCTCATCCCTCTATCTAATAGCCCTTGGCAATGTACGACTTCACGATTCATCATGTATGGTCATTTTGCAACTTTATTAATAGTTTACTGATCATTCAAAGTATACTAATGATACTCTTTTACTGGTATTACTAATTTGTAGTTGAAACTGAAGACATTCCCGAATAAGGAAGATCACCTCAAAAAAATATGTAATGTCATTTTTAATAAGACCTTAATACTAAACATATCACTTTGTAACTTTAGTTGCCTCTTTGAAGACGCATAAAAGTAAAAAGAAGAAAATGTTTTTTTTATTATATTTTTGAAATTTGCTAGAAATGTTTTTTTCTCCGAAGATACTAGAAAGAAATGTAATTTTTATTTTAGTTATTATCACACTATACATCAATAAATAAATAATATATGTAATTGTAAGATCAATTTTTTAAACTTAATAGCTTCTACTAATACTCTAGCAATCTCTTCCAGCAATAAATGATTTTCTTAACTTTAACCGAGGTCTCCAATAATGTATACGAAGAAACACACCCAATAATAAACATTAACACCAAGATCCAACATACTAAGGCTATAAAGAAGCTTCAAAAGTGCTGCAACTGCTGGAAGAAACTCTGGATCCTACAACTGGACTAAGTTGATTCAGGGGTACAGTCGAACCTGAGTTGTTAAAATCTCTTAAAAAATTTGAAGTAACTAATACTACGTACATTATGATGGCTAAAGAGCACGTCACAGTTCTGCAAGTATGGAGTATTCATGGAGAAATGCGAAGTAGTTCCAGCGGCATATCAGTTACAGGGGTTGTGTGGGAAGGACTCTTTGTGTGATAAGGATTCTGAGTTGAAACCAGTACAGCCCAGCTCCCGAGCCTGTGCAACCAGATTGTGCGAAAATTTTGACGACCGATTAACGGCATAACCTCAACATTTGGAAGTGGTTTCAAACATAACTTTTTTCTGGAAAGAATGCTTTTGACGTTACTAATACCACTATCAACTCTGTTTAATCAAACCAAATAGTGAAGAAAGCTTCAACACGTTTCGCGCTGAAGATTTTGGATGATCATGCTTAAATATTTACTTAAAAATTTAAAACTACATTTTACGCTTAAACGCACACATGATATGTTCAACACGGGTTATAAATAAAATAAATTACAACAAAATCCTCATAACTTAATTTCAAAGAGATCTGTAGATGCTTTCACCAAATTAAATCAATATCATGGGCAATTATCTATTAATCACCTTGATTTTGACCCTGAATTCCAACTATTTCTGAAGAATTTTTTTAAAAAAAGACACTAAACAGGAGAATTGAACAATAGGGATCAGGGCAGCGTCAGTACAGCTCTATGATGTCTGTATCAAAAGCATCATAAAATGAGGAAAACACGAGTAAGACAATGGGAGCGATAAATTTCACAGATGCAGAGATATAGGATTTCAGAAGTACGCAGTTGAGTGTCCTTGAAAGTACCAAAAAGATTAACAATGCTTATCCCTATGGCAATTAATACTAGCAACTCATGCAGAAACGGAATTTCTACATTAAAATGTTAACTAAACCAAGATGAAAATGACAGTCCGAGAGCTCGCATTAGCGGGTCTTGAAGATACTGAAGGGATATCAAAATAGCCTCCTGCACACAATCTCTATTTGGTTAGTATCTACAAAATACTTGGGCGGATGACTTTCAATCTCTAAAAATACACTTGTTTCAAATGACTCAGAGTACCGGTCCTCGGAATGATTCTACGAAGCAGTTCTTAATTACCTCGGTGCGGATTGTCCGACTTCCTTGTCCTGGGCATACATTGAGGTAGATATTAAACAGATCCCGCACGTCTGAAACCTGAAATTCCCTTAAAAGAATCAGTATAAAGCATTCGTGTTCGGTCCAGTTACCCTTTCAAAGGCGACTATCATATTCAAATGCTATAAGTTCGCAGCACGTATAACAAATAAGTATTGAGATTTCTGTGAGCGATCTTATCGCCAGATCTAGGCTTCTGCTTTGGGTTGAATGACAAGCACTTACCTCGATGGTCTTATCTAATTCCTTACTTTCTTCCAAACCCGCAACTCCTCCAAACACGACCAAAAGGTGCCTTAAATCATACACAAAACAAAAAGATAAGAACACATCCAGCTTCCATTGCGTGCCAACAAGGCCAAGCACCAGTCATGTAATTATCTCAATCACTTTCTTACATGCGCAACAAAAGGACACTGTATGAGATGGGTTGGATTTAAGTGAATCCTACTCCAAAACATGTCATTCAGCCATTACAGGCCGATGGGAAATCCCGATGAAAAAAATTGGAGAAACTATTGTTGGGCTGTGTGTAGCCCTCAGTCAAGCCTCAACGACAAAGACTTGTTCCACAGCCATTCCATTATTCTAGGATGCTTCTTGAATTGTACATTTCTCTCTCAATGCACAATTTCTAAGGTGATCCAGTTTTGTGTAAGCATGTCTCAGCTTAAATTTCTAACACTGTTTTCCAGCACAAGCCCAAATCCCGAACTTGTTTCAAATGTTCACTATCAAACATTCGTCATAACTTCAAAATAGTAATATTCTATAATCAGCGTAAACAGAGAGTATGCAGGACGAGCATAACTTACTTGAACTTGGGCAATACCAGCTCTGAAGAACTGACCTTCACTCCGTGCTCTGATGTGCCAATTACGTAGTCATACCCATTCTGCATTTCAAGCAAGTAATTAAGTTCAAAATTATGTCAAGTTCATAACAAGTTGGTTAGATAGAAATGGATATCATCAACTTTGTTGCAGCTTGTACGTTCTAAATTTGCCGAGCTGAATACTGAAGTTGAATGACATTGAGCTATATAACACATCCAAGGGCAATTAAATGCGATCCATTTTTATGCGATCCAAAAAGAACTTAACGCTTAGACATACTGGGAAAGGGGATTCAGATATAGCAGTGCTTAAGCTTGAAGCGTGACGGACAGCGTAGCCCCAGTAATGACCTTTGTCCCTTGGCTCTGATTTTGGCACAACTTCAAGAATCCTTTGTTCACCTGATATCATGAATCCAAACCCAAAATCATTATTACCCAGATCACGACCCCGAATCCATTAAGAGATATCCTTCGCGGATCGGAAATGGTGCACAAGTCAAACACATATTAGAATTCAGAAGAGGCCTAACTTGCCAAAATAAAACGGATAGCCAAGAGACAGTACGACGAAGAATGACTTAAGATGCTCATTACATGTTTGCATCAAACAACTCAAACATGAAAGAAAATTACAAGCCTCGAATACATCCGACGGTTTTGACGCTAACAATATAAGGGATCAAATAAAGATTTATTGACAAGATATGCCTTCGAATACAATCTGAAAGGCTACCAAACATTTAATGACGAACAAAGACTTGAGCCTACTATTTCAAAATAACCATAATTTTATTTGTAAATAAAATCAATGACAAATATAGCAAGAGATCACACATACTACAGCGAAGTACACGGAAGTCTTCACCTGGATTAGGACGTGACTCTCCCATTTTCACAGTAACTCGAGTGCCTGGTTGTAAACTTTGTCGGATAACAACATCCTGCACTAACAAAGCCAATTTCATATACTCAAGTATTATTTAAAAGAACACGTTCTTCATTTTAAACTGGCCGCAAGCTTATGTACAGTGATTAACTTAGGCATCTATATAATTTCAAATGAACTCATCTGTGAGGATTTACGATAGGATAATAATGAAAAGAGGGGAACGTGAAATGGAAGACATGTCACAAGGACAAAAATAGTACCTCGAACAAACCAACGTTCACACAGCTACCACCACCAGGTGGAGATGGCTTGGTTGTTACAGCACCTGTATTAGAAACGTCGGGAAATGCATAAGCTACAACTCACTCATTCATCAATTTCATGTATCTCGACTATGACACATACATTATTAAATGAAGGTCTAGATTGCTTGTCGAACTCAAAATTAGACTAAACCAAGACTCGAACTTACAGAAATTCTTTTCAATACAAAACATTAGTGTCGGATTCACACCTTCTCGATAAGGTATCCACTCATGTTTGCGGGCTTGATGAGGCACGTCTAAAGGAGGCAGACTTCCCTGTAATCAGTAAGATCCCAATCCATGAGGACGGGAAGATTGTGTCGAACAAACATCATTTCATTCTAGTGTACAATTCTAGCCTATTGCAAAACTTCACTACACGTGAGAAAGGAATCGAGGCTTTCAGAATAATTGGCTTCGGCCATGTAGAGTAGTGCATCAGAACTTCTCCATCAAGATGAATGTATAACTCAGAGTTGAAATTCATACCGCACACTGGAGGCTACGGTGCTTGGGGCATAGCGTTAGTCTAAGATATTGCGGAGTTTCCATATACTTCAACAAGCGGCATAAAAAGCTCCCACTGGTTTCGGTAGTATCCTCGCTCCACTTGGGCACCCGACTGCCTTCGACACCATCGTCGAATACGACTATCTGCCAAAACAAGGATCGTCACATCCAAGCTACTCTAACAACTTCCTCGGAAAATTTGAAAGCAGCATCTAATATTTTAACTAAATACCAATCACCCAAGACATCCACCTCTCAGAGTAAGAATCTCTCAAGACCTAGCAAGAATGTGCACTTTGATGGTGATGAGCTGATAAAAACAGATACCTCATCAATCCTGAAAATAGCTGAAGCTCGTGCAATTTGCCCGGCAAGCTGAATAATCAATGAACAAACAGACTGTCAGAAAATATCCTACGGAAAGCTTGTAAGAATGAAAATTTTGTCATGGATTGACCATCCTTACTAACCATCAACAGAGTCTGCATGCTGTTAAAACCCAGCTAAAACTTACACGGAAAAGTCGCCATAGTTGTTCTCAATAGTCCTAATTCAAAAACAGTTATTAGACAATGTGACTAAACCCTAAATCCTAAACCCTAAACCCTGACAATCAGAATGTGAAGACTAGTCGGAAGATAATAGATGAGCCACTGAAACTTTGAGCCTTGAATGCTAATCCCTCCATACCCCTAAAAAAACCATACTTTCAGCTTCAAGATGCACTTGCGCATTTGTCAAGTTCTATCATCACCAACATTACGTAACCGACAGGTATGATGCGCCCACAAAGCCAAAATGAAACCAGACGGAAAAAAACGGACGCACACACCCGGCTAGCAAGCACAAGCGACTGCGCATTATCAACGATAGATCCCGCAACCGCCATACTAATCGTAAACCTCCCAGAAGGCAACGCTACATCCGTAACAGCACCCGCACCCTCCCTCTCTCCGCCATTTCCAGCCGCATCCTCACCCTCCACCACCCTCGTCTGATCCGCCTCCTCTTCATTCCCATCCGATCCATTCACCACCTCTACTCCCTTCCCCTCTTCTGATACCACCTTCCTCTTCTTCTTCGCCTTCTTGCCGCTCCTCTCACTCTCCTCCCCATTCAACCGCACGTCGACGGTCGCATCGGAGGCATCAGGCCCGCTCTCCTCGATCCTTCTCTTCGACTGCTTCTTCTTCTTGTGGTGAGGCTTTCCTTCAGCCTGCTCCACTTCCAACCTCTCCGAGTTCGCTGCGCTGCCGTGGTCAGCGTCGTCGTCAAACTCGAGAAGTTGGACCTCTTCAGATTGGTGCTTGGTCTTTATGGCCTTGCGATGCTTGGGCTTGGGCTTGGACTTAGGGTTGGGGCTGTGGTCCGCCATCGCTGCTCCCTTGTGAGCAACGACGCAAGCTCTTCCGGAACACGCACCCTTCTTCAGTCGGGTATGGGACATCCCACGGTCTTAAGATCGGGACCCGTATCCCGTTTGTATTCATTTGCGTATAAACCTTTGTATCGTACCGTATCGTGTTCGACGTCCTATCCTCACCTGAGTTATTGTGTTTGGTTGGTTAATTTGTTTAAAATAATTAATGGAGTATGATCGAACTATATCATATGGCCAAAGCTAGAATAAAACCTCAATTGTTTACAATTTAATCATTCTTTTGTCTTCTTTTTTTAATTAATATGTCTTAGGTGGTATTTTAATGTAGATTGAAATTTTGAATTGTATATTAGATGGTTCATTCTTTTTTTTTTTGTAAAGATCTTGATTAGAGTAAAGAAACTAATTTATGTATTAATCTTAGAATATGCAAAGAATGGATCTTTAATTCTTATTTGGTTGCTATGGATTATTATTCAAGTAAGTTATAATTTCACATGATAAAATATGATGTATAAAATTCTTTTAATATTGCATGTGAAAAAATAGAATTAGAGTTGAGGGTGTTTGTATACTAATCTCTCCAAAAATTAAACACTTAATTAATAATGTAGGGGCACTTATACATAATAGAATATTATAGACCATGCTCACTAGTATCTTTGAAAATCCATTGAAATTGTGAATATCTAACAAAAAGTATGAAAGATGCCAACTATAAGAAGACTTAGTTGATAATCTTCCATCTATCATTCTACTCATTTTGGGTGGAGATTGGAATATGGTAGATAAGACAAGAAACAAATCATTATTTTGTGATAGACTACTATCCAAAGATGAAGAGAATTCTTGGAATTACTTTTACTCTTATCTTTTTTTAGTAGATGCTTTCAAACAAGAAAATTCATTAAACTACTCATGAGATAATAAATAAAAAAGAGTTAGGATCTTGGTTCAGTTAGACAAGTTCCATTTCACCTTCCTTTTTTTCTAAAAAAACCAAATTTAAGACTATTGCATAAGAGGAGACAACACATTATTGGATCACCTTTTAATTGAATTCACTCTTCAATTCTAAAAATCTAAATCTAGATCATCTATGTTTAAAATAAATATTTATTATTTAAATAATTTTTAAATTATTCAAAGAGTTATTAATATTTGATTTCAGTATAATAATAGTAGATAATTTATTCACTATATATAAATCTTTATACATCTTTATAAGTCCTTTTATACAAAACAAGCATTTTTGAGGTCACGTCAACATATTGAATTATAAGGCCAATTACAGTAGGCCCATTCTATCCTTCAAGCAAATCCTCAAAACATTAGCCTTCAAAGCTCCAAGACCAAATGGAATAGGAATTGAATTTTTTTAGACCTTTTGGCACATCATTGGTAATGACTATATTTCCATGGTTAATTATATCTTAAGCTAGTGGTTGTTTCCCTAATTACATTGTCAAAAGACACATTATTCTTTTGTACAAAGAAGATGATAAAGCAAAGTTGAACAATTGAAGGCCCATCATCTTATTGAACACCTCATAAAAAATTTATACTAAAGTTATCCAAAGACGGCTTTAAGTAATTCTTAAAGAGTTTATTTACTTCAAGCAAACTGCTTTTCTTTTCTTAAGGTTTATCTTGGATAATGAGTTAGTGATCCAAGAGACTATAAATTGGGCAAAGACTTCCAAACAACCCCTCTTTCTATCAAAATTAATTTCTCTAAAGCTTATGATAAGGTTCATTGGAACTTCATACTTAAAGCATTAGAATCTCTTGGCTTTGACACCTCCTTTCTTCATATGATCAAGATTAGTCTCTAAAGTACAAGTATAGCAATAAGCATCAATCAAGCTTTTATAAATTATTATTTAATAGAAAAAGATGTCAAACAAGGATGTCCTTTAACATCTTATCTCTTTATCTTAGTCAGTGAAATTTTCAATATTGTGATTTAACATGCTATTCAATAATACCATTTACAAGGTATTTTTATTTTTTAGAGCCCTCATTAATAAATAATTAGTCAATAGGCTGATGGCTCTACAATCACAATCTGTAGAAAAGAAAATAAATGCTCTCTATTTGGTGAATATCATCAAGCAATTTAGTCTTCCTTCAAATCTTGAAATAAATTGATTCAAATCTATTGCCTATTGGCCATTTTAAAAAAATTGATAGACCAGCCTAATTAAATCAATTTGGATGGATATAGACATCTAATATTGATATTAATAAGCATCTTGAAATTATCTTTGATATTTCTTTAAACATGCAAGATGTTGATCAATTTTTAATCAATAGAATAACAAGAAAATTAAACTATTAGTGCTCTATTAAAATAAACATGGCAAGTCTAGCCATTATTATAAATAATATTTTATTTTCTTTATTATATATTTTTTTAGCTATATGGATTGACTAAATGAAGGCTATTTGAAAGATTAAATGGATGCTTAAAATATTTTTGTAGAGAAATACTACTTCCGTAACTTAATTTAAAGTGGCTTAGGCCATATCTTCCAAAGCTCATAAAGGTAGCCTTGGCATCATTGATCTAGCAGATGCAATCAAAGCCCTCTTATCTAAATGGATATTAGTAGTTCTTCAACTAGGCCAAGAAAATATTCAATAATTTTTATGTTATGAAATGATAAATAATAAACCAATGGCTTATAGAAATTACATATCAGATTTGGTATGGTCACTCACTTCAAATCATAAATAGATTGGAAGAAAATAAATGATTTGTCCTACCTTATTCCTTAGAAATAAAACTCTTTTGAATAGGAGTCCAATCTAAAGCCCTCTACTTTGATAAAAAAACTTCTATTGAGCAAGACTTAGATGACAATATGAAATTTTAGAAAGCCTTCAAAGGCTTCTTAAAAATTGTCACAATAGTATCAAAAACAAAACCTATAAGAAAAAGAACCTTTGGCATGTATTTCTTCTATAGTCTAGTCAATGATTTGACCTTTGATCTTTTATCATATTCATAACTTACAAGCAAAGAATTTATAACACACTTAGCTAAATTAGGTAGAAAGCTACTTCAAAGCAATAGCTTTACTACTAATTTAGTTACAAAGAAATGAAGTGTTCTCTTTGGCCAAGACTTCTCATTTAATTAGAAAGATACTTGACTTAATCCTTGTTCCTGCAAGAAATTATGTTCATCTGTCTTAAATGGCATAAAAGAATAGCAATTAGCACTTTGAGGAGAAAAATCAATCCTACTATCAATATTCACTATATTATATATCAACTCCAAATGCCTAAATCTATTCTATATTGCTTTTGAGATTGTCATCAAATACATTACATTTGAGATTGGGCCACTTCTCTTTTATATAAATTAACATCCAATTCTTGGAATTGGGATCCTTAAAAATCTTTTACTTAGCAAGAAAGTTATTTTTGTAATACTTCTTCTCCCTCAATTAATTTTTTTTTTGTAAAATCTAGTCTTTATCAAGGAGACTTTGTTTATGGACTATTTGGATTCAAAAAAATAAGTTTGTCTTTAAAACTGAAGTATAAAGTACACTCCATACTAAAAGCATAATTTGGCAAGGTTTTATTGAATATGGACAAATTTTTTAGAAGTTTATCAAAAAGAAATTAACAAAACATTTGAAGCAAGAGTCCTCTCTACTTAAGTGATGGGATAACTCTTAGATGGCTAAATACATAATTGGTTCTTTCTATGCCTTTTTTCTATTAAAGTATTGGTAATGTCACATGTGTCTTCAGCAACCCTTTTGTCTTCTTTGTCACATGCAATCTTTGTGAAAGAAAGAATGCAGGATATGTAAAACAAAGAATAGAAATAGTTGGAATGGAAAATAACATGCAGCACTCTTTATTCACACACATAAATATATATATATATAGAGAGAGAGAGGGAATTTAGATTTTTTGTGACATTAAAAATATTGTATATTTTTATTTTGTATAATTGCTTGAGATATAAATTTCATTCTTGTATGAAAATAGATGTCCTCTGTGTTCTTTAAAAATAAAATAACATTAAAGTCAAAATGTTGACTTTTAGTATAACTTTTAGTGTACACAAATCTTTATATGCTTATATTCACATACACAATATTAATTTAAATTTACCTATTTTTGTAATGTTTATGATATTTTTTAAAGAATAATCTGTTTGATTGAAATATCAAATTCTTGGCTCAAGATTTTGCATTAAATGGAATAGCTTGATTTAAAATAAATAAAAAATAAAAAATAAAAAATGTTGTAATTTCAAATAAAATAGCCAAAACCTCTTCTAATGAACAATACAAAGAAGAAACAAGGAAAAAATTGTAGATTTTGATTTATTTTTTTAAAATGATGATAAAATTATCTAAAGGATTAATTTAGAACCTAACTTATTGAGTTGAAATTAAGTAACCTTTGCAGTTTAGTTATGCCAATAAACTACACTTGTTTGATAAATTCTTTAAACTTTAATCTAATACTATCACAACTGTCAGGAGAATAAATTTTTAATTATTGCGTGACCAGAACATTATGAAGTTTTTAATAGAATATATTATTTTCCCTAAGAGTATATTTTACTTTATCAGTGTTAGAAAAATAAATAAAATATGATAAAGCATAAGATTAAATTCTGTATAACATTATATATATATATATATATAGATATATTTATATTATTTGAAAAACACTTTATTGAAACAAATTACGAGATGCTCCAACAATTCTTTTCACAAGGGGTATTACAGGAGGAGAATGGACATAGAGAAAAACGCTTAGAAGAATGCTACAGATAAAATAAACATGAAATATGTGTTAAGTAACCAAAGGAAAAATGAACTTCATTCTTTGAAGAATCTTTAAAATCTTCTTTTTAGATAAAACCGTTGTTAGCACCACTCATTGGTCCATTTGGGATCCAAAATCCACTAACCTAAAATAAATATCAAAACAGAATATCCAGAAAGGACCAATCCATGAAGAGAAGCTTGAACCACATCATTCCCAGATTCTCCAAATATTCTTCACAACTTTCTCAACACTAATCATCCAACATTTTTCATCCACTTAGTGAATGAAAGGAGTATTTAATCCAAAAAAGAGGACAGGTTTGGACAGTAAGCCTGCGGCGACTGAGCCTGAGGCAGTTGCGGTGCACAGATGATGCTGCTGCTGCTGCTGATGATGATGATCATGAGTAGATCTGGCAGCTTGTCTCGAAGCTCAATCCCACAATTCAATCCATCTAGAAATTGTACCGACATTGTTGAATCGTCGAAGAGTCACTTGGTCGCGACTTGGTAGAGTGAAGAACTGCTTTGTCAACCTGCTTCTCACTGTCGATCACGGCTCTTCAGTGATCCTGTGCAGTCCACATGATCTGGTGACGCTGTTTCCACTTCGATGGACGGTACAACCTCGAGATGCAGGAACTGAACAAGCGTATGCCATTCTCAGAGCAGCATAGCCTTGTGAATACCAGATACGGCTGTGGCTGGACTGGAAATCTAGATTTTGGCACTGGGATGTGGGAAGTGGGTTTCGAGGAGCAGTTTCTGTTCGGAAAAGTGGCGTGGTAACCCTTTTTGCCTTGGTTTCGAGCCCTGCGGAGTCAGCGCCAGAAATGGGTGCTGATAAATGATGCTCCGGAGCTCCTTTGATCCGGCATATCCCTTGCCCCTTTCACATGTCGCCACTTGTCGCGTTGTTAGCTGCTTCTGCATGGCACCCTTCCTTCGATCTGCCGCAATGGTCTCTACTGACGAGGTGGATCAGACACTGGTTACTTTGCAGTTTGTAGGGCATGTTTTTCCAGTGTCCAGTAGTCTCATGGATCGGAATGGAGTCTCTACGGCTGGGGTTTGTGTCACGGCATGATGCGGGGAGTTCAATGAGATAGAATTAGTCAGGTTGTGTTTGACGTCTTGTCCATAATGAGGTAACTGGTTTTCGATCAGCAGGAAGACTGGCTATGGAGCGTTCCTGGAGTGTCTCAGTTGGGACCTAGACTTGGAGCTGCGAGTGGGATGATGAGCTCAGAAATTCTTTCTTTGTTTGATTGTTGAGGTTTCTGGTTGCTTTAGAAAATCTAGGATTCCAGTACAGGCGCTGTGCACGTCGATGGAAACACAAATCACTACCTTCTAGTTTGAGGTGCAAATGATGAGAACTTGGGGTTACTGAGAGCAGCTAACTTGATAACTAGATATGGCCCAGACAATAGCTTTTTTTTCGACTATGAAGATGCTGAAGCTAAAAAATTTATAACTAAAGATTTATAGCTAAAAATTTAGAGAGAGAGCGCTAGAAATCTGAGTTAGTTGTGATCGCAATATGCAGGTGAAAAGTGTGTGTAGGGGAATGTACAAACGGTGTTTTCGTTTTTGAAGGTGGATTATTCTGCGTATGCGAGCTGCTTAAAGAGGACATTGTGGCCATTAAAGCACATCTGCCGTTGTGGTAGAATTATTTTGCGTACAGTCGTTCCGAAGTAATCTGGTTCGACCTCTCAATCTTCCAAAGTAGTTGGCTTTTGCATTTGTGAGTAGCCATGGGTAATAGCTATGGCAAAACAGTTCGAAAATGTTGTGCGTGTGTATCCCCAGAGGAGAAGCGTAAGCATCTCCCCAGGCCCCCAGGGATACCTCCTGCCGAAGCGCCAACGGAGACGCTGCTCCACGGGATTCTAGAAATCACTCTCGACGAGGTTGTGGCGTCGGGATTTCCGAAGCTTTTCCGGGTATCTTCACGCTCCTTGCAGATGATGTGTTTCTGTTTGAAGTCAGTTCCACTGTCTCGGCCATTTCCATCGGGACCAGAGTCTGCCACTAACCGTAAATGGGTACAAATAATGAATCTTGCAGAAGGTTGACGATCTATGGGGAGGCGTGATTGCCACTGTTGAGCTACCCCCAGTGCGCGTGGCACGCACTCGAGCTGTCAAGAGGTTGAAAGAAATCAAATTCGAGGAGTCTTTCCGCGTCTTCTGTGCTCACCTCGTAGCCTCTATCAACGTATTTGTGTACTCTGGAGCTGTCTACATGGGAACGGCCAAGATTCCCGTGACCGAGGATCTTCTGAAAGGAAAGACCATCGATGGATGGTTTGAGCTTGCAGGCGACCATGAGGGCACGGCGAAGTTCCACATAACCCTGCGTTTCATACAGGCTGTCAATGACAAATACTACAACGTCGGCATTGCCGGAGGTACATTTGAGGGGGTTACACATACGCTCTTCCCTATGCGCAAGGGTTGCAAGGTGATCCCCTACCAGAACGCACACATCGACGAGACGTTCAACCCTAAGATCAAGCTCGATAATGGACAATTCTACACTCCTGAGAAAGGTTGGGAAGCTGTCTACCATGCCATGAATGAAGCCAAGGAGTTTATTTACGTGGCTGGGTGGTCTATTAACGCGACCGTAGCGCTCATTCGCGACAAGGAGGGGAAGCCCTTACCTGGAAACTTAGGGGAGACTTTCGGAGAGCTTCTGGTGCGCAAGGCCAACGAGGGCGTCACCGTCCTGATGCTGGTATGGGACGACAAGTCTAACAACAACCATCTTTTGACTGGTGTTATGAATTCACACGATGAAGACACGTTTCTGTACTTTCGGCATACGAAAGTGCACTGTCTGTTGTGTCCCCGAAAACCTCAAGCGAAGGAGTTCAAGCTCATCACGGGCTTCATCTTCACGCATCATCAGAAGGTGGTGTGCATGGATGCACCCGCCTTACCGTCTCCACATCCAGCTCCGCGCAGAGTACTTGCTTTCCAAGGGGGAATAGATTTATGCGACGGGAGATATTGTTATCCTGCGCATTCGCTGTTCCAGCATCTTGACACGCTTTTCAAGAATGATTTCCATCAGGGGAGCATCGTTGGAGCTGCGCTAGTCCACGGCGGACCTCGGCAGCCTTGGCATGATTGCTACTCCCGGCTTGAGGGGGAGATAGCATGGGATGTTCACGAAAATTTTCGGCAGCGGTGGCTGAAGCAGGCCGGTAAGATGAGGGAGCATCTTTTGGTATCCATAGAGAACCGGGAGATTTTCTGCCCTCCCACCCCGGTAACTTCGGAGGATGATCCTGACACATGGAACGTGCAGCTGTTCCGCTCTCTTGACGAGACCTCCGGAGTGGATTTTCCGCAGACTCAAACTGAGATCTTCAAAGCGGGGCTAGTGCGTCAAGCAGCTGGAAATGTAACCGAAAGGAGCATCCAAGACGCATACATTCAAGCCATTCGGAGAGCTAAGAGATTCCTATACATCGAGAATCAGTACTTTCTGGGCAGCTCTCACATGTGGGAGCCGGCTGTTCGAGACGAATCTTGCGCGCAACTCATACCTCTGGAGATAGCGCTCAAAATCGCAAGCAAGATTCGCGCTGGCGAGGACTTCAGCGTCTACGTCGTCAATCCTTTGTGGCCCGATGGTGCACCGTCAAGCTTGTCTGGTCAGGACATCATGCTGTGGCATAGGAAAACCCTAGAAATGATGTACAGAATCATTCACAAGGCGTTGCAAGATACAAACCGAGCTCATGAGGATATGACCCGCTACCTGAGCTTCTACTGCCTCGGCAACCGGGAGACTGTGAAGCCGAATGAATACATACCACCACAGCCGCCGAAGGAAGGCACTGACTACCACAAATCGCAACAGAATCGAAGGTTTATGATCTACTGCCATGCGAAGATAATGGTTGGTAAGATAAACATAACCCTGCAACATTACGCTTCATTTTTTTCCTTACACGTTGTTTCTGCTTACGGGGTTGGAGATATATGCCAGAAAATTCTAACGTCAAAGATTGACGAACAGTGGACGATGAGTACTTGATAATCGGGTCGGCGAACATCAACCAGCGATCCATGGACGGAGGTCGCGACACGGAGATGGCCATGGGAGCGTTTCAACCGCACCACACGATGTTCGGCGCAGCGGACGGGGTGCCCCGGGGCTCAGTCCACGGCTTCCGAGTATCCACTTGGTTTGAGCACTTGGGCTACCAGGAGGAAGTATTCGATAAGCCATGGACGCGGGACTGTATGCAGAGAGTGAACGAGCTCGCGAGCCGCTACTGGGAGGAATACTCACGGCCGGCGCCCATAGTGGACATGCAGGGGCATTTGATGAGATACCCCTACGTCGTCGGAGAAGACGGCAGCATCAACGCCGTCCCGGGACAGGAGCATTTCCCCGACTCGGAGGGACCCGTCCTGGGAGCTCACCAACCCACATACCCAAGGATCTTGACCGTCTGACCTCGATTCAGCTCTAACTGGCAATGATCGATCCCTTGCGAAGTTTACAGCGGATCGGCAGCTTCTGCGCTGTGTACAATTGGGTGTGGATTAACCCTTTGATGTGCTCTTAGAGCTACAACATTCAATCGGTCTCCGACTTGAAGGGTGACTTCACGCGCCGCATTCATTTCTACTTCATCGAGCATGCAATAACCCCGGCTTCGTCGTCTTTTCATCTCAACTGCTGTGTCGCCGCAACGTTCGGACTGTGCAGTGCGGAACGAGGTCGCGTGAGCCGTATTTGGAAAATCCATCGCTACATTGCAGACCCATTTGGGCTGCCGAACCACCGATGCTGCGACAAATGTGCCAGGAAACAAACACAGATCGTGTGTGGCGATGATGTTTGAGACCAACGCCAAGTACTTGCATGGAGAAGCAGCTCGTCCTGCTGTGTGATTTCGCTGCAATCGCGAGCCGCGTCGCGCTAGATTTGCCCCCGCGGTCGCCGACGCACGCCGACAGAGCAGCATCGGTAGCGTCATTATGTATAAATTAGGGCTAATTGTGATATTTGTTGTACCTTGAACCTCATTTAGGCTCCCCACTTTTACATGATTGTTTGCTATTTATTTATTTATTTGGATAACATTACTTTAATAAAAAAATATTACAAAAGAATAAGGAAAATCTAACTTTATTGGATGAAAAAAAAAGGAGTTCTGTTAAATGAGAGTTAACAAGATGTGGAAGAATGGGAATGGTTTAGATTTTTTAGTTTTTTTAATGACGTGGTGCTTTCAATGACAAGTGAAGTAAAAAGTAAAATGGTTGTATTATAAGTGTTAATAAAAATGTATGAAATATGACATTAATTCTATAAAATACTGAAACAAAAGCAATCAATTATCAACCATTTAAAACAATAAACTATTCTCAAACATGTAATAAGTTGAATGAATGAGGAACACACATATTTTATTTTATTGTTTTTATACTCAGTTTACTTGTAATACATATTGAAGGTCCCACCATTTCTCATTGTATTTCTTGAGAGAACAATAATAAAAATTAAACATACTAAAAAGTTATTCTTATCTCACCTATATCTGTCTTTAAATTCATTCTAATACTTGGAAATCTATACTTTTCTAAAAGATATTTTGCTCCTATTTAAATGATAATTCAAAAAAATAAAAACTACGACAATGTATCTAGTATTCATGAAAGTTTTCTTTGTGCATTCAATGTTTAAATAATTGGTTTCAAGGCTTTTTGGACATTCTCAAGCAATCATCCAATTTTAAAAAATTAAAAAAATATCAATACTTTTAATGTCTTTTTTAAGATCTAATTACTCTCACGAATAAACAAATAATAAATTATATATATATAAATATATATATGTGTATATATATGTATATTTCTACTACATAACACTTCAAAATTTTTGAGCTCTTCATCAAAAAGAAACTTTCTATATTTTTGTTTAAAATATCAATATATAAAATATTTAACTTTACAAAAATTTAAACAAAATTTTGAAAAAATTAAAAAAAATAAAAAATAAAATAAAAAATAAAATAAAATGTTCCCAATATCTATAAGCATATTGATATGAAAAAAATAATCCTATCTAATTCTATGGAAAAATATTCTTAAAAGCTTTGGATTACAAAATTTGCCTCAAAAAACACTTTCACTGCATATTCTTTTTGGGAACCACTAGATGGACACCCCATAGGCCACAAACCCCCGCATACACTAAGTAATATCATAGTCATATTATTATTTTATATTTCACCACCTTCCCTCCTCTCTCAATAATTATAGACATATTAAAATTTTAAAATTTTATTAAATATAAGATATGTTTAATGTATATATATATATCTTATATTTAATGTGTATATATATATATATAATGTTTAGACATTGATGTATATAAATATGCAAATATCTTGAATGCACATGCATAAAAGAATATTTGTTAATTAATAATCTCATCTCTTTTTTTTTCTTTGATATATGTCCACAAAAATTATGGACATAACCATGTGTATGTGGGGGTGTGTGGCACACGAGGTGTCTGCAATAAAAAGGGGGTGTCCACTTAGCAATTCCCTTCTTTTTTTCATGTTTATATGATATGCATCACTGAGAACAAACATACACACATGAGTAACACTTAACCACATGATAACTAGTAGATAATTGCTTCAATTCATTTTTACAATAGATTTTATTTTATTTTATAAACATTATTGTATTCTTAAAGAAAAGTGTCTTGTTTACACAAAAAGTTGTAACTACAAATTTCCTTTTTCCTTCTTTTTGTTCATTTAATAAAAAAAGAGTTATCAAAGGTCAATTGCCACTTATGATCTGGTGAAAACATTTTTCTATGAAAATAAACAAACGTCTTTGCTTTTGCAAATAATTTCCAAAACAAATTTACATATTACTTAAATCCTTAATTTCAAAATACTATACATCTACCAGACATGAAGTATTAAATTATATAAATAAAAGAAAGCAACAAATAATTCAAATAATGCAACTACCCTCTCTGAATTAGTGAAGAAATTCCTTGGAACAACATTCCTTCTTCACACCCAAAACAAGGAAATTGTGAGCAGATGCAATATTTGTGTTGATTTTAATTGCCATAAATTATGCACCACTCTGATACACAGTGATAATGGGTGGAGAGAATCTCATCAAAATGTGCATGCAAAGCATGCACAAATTAAATGGAGGAGGCTTGCTCAGGGATAAGAAGCCATTCTGGATTCAACCTAAATTCTAACAGAGGGACTCAAATAACGATCCTATATATCTGGGATACTCCTTTGACATATGAACCTGTATGCAGACCATACAAGATTTTGGATTTACGTTTCTGCAACTCAGGCTGGCACGAATCATCACACCCGACACCCTTGCGGACCTCTTGGTATTGAAGACGTGGATCTGTAAGGTCAAAATCCAGACAGATTCAATCAAATGTCAGAGATGAGCACGAAACTCAATGTTTTAGGCACCAATGAGAGAGATGATCCAAAAGCCTTTTGATAACATCAAAAACTTTGATACCAGGAGGTTTATCTTCAGTTTGTGGATCCACACAGAAATACTCACATGGAGGGTGTGAGTTCAGACAACCTAAAACAATAATTGATCTCCTCAAACCATCTATCATGAAGCTATGCTAAGGCACACTCTGCAAGGTCTTTGCAACTTGCAACCTTACCTATACGGTATTAACAACTAGCAAAATAGCATGGCTTCATAATCAGATAATAGATTGGGAAGGAGGTTGTGTGGGGGAACAGCGGTAGTAGATTAGAAAGGGAATGAATAAGAGATCGAACCTGTCGCCATCATATTTTTTGGACGGGAAATTTAGCTTCTGGAGATCGTAATTCGCTGACACTTTGAATGAGGCGAAGCTCGAGTTGATTGGTTTTTGGTGCTGGTAGCGCCCCTGCCTTGTCGTAGTCCGCAATTGTATTCTTCAGCACAGCCTGCAAGCAAATGAGTTGTGAGGTGTTCATTCTAAGTTCAAAGACAATTACAAATTCTTCTTTGCTAAGGGACTAAATTAGCCACAAATCCTACCTGAAGGCTGGATACGGCAAGTTCTGCTGCTTTATCCAAATCGTCAGGAAATTTCTGCAAAAATCATCCAAAATTCCATTTTCATGTGCATCCACCTCTGGTTATGAATCTTTGAGGATACAACAGCGGGTATAATAATAAAACCACAGCGAATCCCATCATTTAAAACTGCTTCTGAAAATAAAGTTCAACACAACAGCTTGGTTCGCCAATTAGAGAGTAAGACGACAAGACTCACGTGGCTCCATCCCAGTAGAAGTGCCGTCATTAAATCTCCAGTGCCCTGTTTTTGAAATGTACGTCAAGGGAGAGTATCAGGAGGTGTACCTTGATCAAAATAGAATTTATGTCACAATAAAGATACGAAAACTATTTTGCATCTACGTGCAGGACAGAAAACACATAACGTTCAGAACAACATTGTGGAACTCAAACATTCGCCTTATTATTTTTGAAAAAATGTGAAAGTAGCAATAGAGTAGCAGCAATAGATGCATGAACAAAATAACAATAATTCAAAGCCAAAACCTATCGCAGCTTTAGATAGCACAAACTTTCCAATACAACACAATGGTGAAGGGATGAAGGAATGCGCCACCGTAAACTACGCACAACTATCACAATGACAAATTTGTAACCCTAACTTGTTCATATTTGATATCGACTTTGCACTTGCATAATGTAATATATGTAGATTGAATTAATTACAGAGAAATTGTCAAGACAAATCAAGGCATGTTGAGGACATACAGTGAAGTATAAGTGCAGCTTCGGTACAGTTATTTTGAACTGTTTAGGTGCCTTCCCCTGTATGATACAACCCCGCCGCCACGAAAAGTTAAACAAACTAAATTCTCAGAATAGAATGTTCACATGACAAAGGCACAATGTCCATCCTCTAAAATATATAGCGTACAGACATATGCGGCAGATTCCACAAGACCTGAAAAGGAAAGTTTCGGAAACAGAACTTTCATGAAAGATCAGCCTGTAGAAAATATTCCTAAACTTCATCTAATTCCTGAGCACCATCAGAAGCTGCTAGAAAACATTGGCAAAAGGAATTTTATCAAATAGAAATCAAGAACATCTTGCATCTTTTCAATTAATCCTTGAGACGTACCCAATATATTGCTCAGAAAATGATACTCACCTTGCTTTGGACATGGCTGCCTACGACAGTCAGCATGTTATTAATTGGTAAGCTTGTGATAACGACCTGCAGACAAAACATCCAAGTTTTCACAACACCCAAAGATAGTTTGCTATGTATTTCAAGGTGAATGAAGGATGCCAACAATTACGAGCAACATGAGTATACATTTGTCATGTTTTGGACCATACAGAATATACAGCCTAAGGCAAGACAAATTCTGTAAGTTCAAATTAACAGTAAATGTAACACTCTTGAAACTGCAGGAGTGAGACCAATACCTTTGAAGGACCTGCGGCATGCAGAGCAATACAAGCTTCTAATGCATCTGCCTCTGTTTCAATACTGCCAACTTTGACCTTCAGTATTTCCTTTACACAAGCAAAACGCATGTGGGTACTACTAAGCGGTTCCCAAACACTACAAAAGTGATGTACACTGAATCACAATTTAAGCATGTCAAAATATAAGACCACAAAGGAAAACAAGGTCCATCTTCAAAGTAGGAATAAGTAACATTACCGGCGCCCAGTGAGTTGTTCGGCTTCAAAATGATTAGGTGTGAGCATAGTAGCCACTGGAACTACCTGAAATTCAAGAAATTCAATATTTGCAAACAAATACCTTTTTCTTTTTCTATTACATCAAAAAACTTATATTCTGAAAATCTAAGAAGAATAAAAATCCTGAACCGTATCAAAGTCATAATACTCAATACAGTTCCAAACAGCATAACCCACACATCTCACAAGAATGTGACAGAAAATAAAAAGTAAAAAAGATACTTCAAAGGAGCGGTTTAAAAGAGAGCACCTTTTCTCGATACACGGGAACAAGTTCTGTTTTAACATAAAACTTGCCATCGTCGCCCATCACAGGATCACATACTGGAGAAAAGAGAAATTCACATGATTCAGACATTATTGAACTACATCACACGTCATTTGTTCGCAAACAGTTTGAATGAAAGATATTCACTGCAAGTCAGGAGTTTGATTGTAGTCTACAATAAATAAGGAATCGGTGATGAAATACGGCATAGTAGAGACACGATACCGTAAATAAGGTTTGGGTTGACAGATCGGAGCTTATCCACAACGCGCAATATAGTTTCCAAGAAAGAGACTGATCCTATGTACCCTGCTTCAAGAAAAGAGAACAATATGAACTGCCAACGACCGACTCATGATTTCAAATAACAATAAACGAGCAAATCACCTTCTCGTTGTGGCTGTCACACAAATAAAAGATAACCGATGACATTACCAGCTGCAGTTCATCAAACTGAACCGACATGAAAAGGAAAAAACAAGACCTGTCAGAAGATGAGTGTAATGCAGTAGACCATTTGCTTCAAGGCCTTCAATAAGCGCCCACAACTGTTCACCGTCGAGCACCTGCCCCTTCACCGTTGCATAACCTGCAATCTCCTTTCTCCCCACCCTCTGCTACTCCATCAGTCCCCACACCACCATGATGTTTCTTTAATGTGCAGTCTTACCTTGTAAGAGCTGTATAAGCATATATTCCTTACAACGAACTAAAACAGTAGCAGGTAGTACGGTACAAGTTAGACGCCCTTGCTGGAATGGACTCCTGTCATTAGAAGAGGTAACAGACGAAACTTGGAAATGTAGACACCGGTTGATCGTTCCAGTCCAAGATGTTTGGCAAGAGTCAAAAGCAGGAAGGAAATTATGAAAATTTAGACAAAGAAACATGCCTGTGTGGTTGGAGAACTGAACAGAGTTGACAGGATCCACGTCAAACCCTAGAATTTGCAACGGAAAAACTGCAGCTTTATTCCCAACATAGCCCTGCGCCCACCAAAGTCACATGTTTCTCAGATAGGATCTCGTATCACGGAGCCAAAACCAAACAAAATAGAATCAAGCAAGAAAAGATACATTAGTTATACGCAATTCATGACTATAAACCCCTATTGTAGAGGTCGTCCAAACTGACAGATTAGAACAACCAGATTAACAATGACGAAACCTAAACACAAATTGACGTGCTTCCTACCTGCTTCACAAGACGATTTATCGAAGTGATTACCAGAGACAAATCTAAGATTTCCAAGCAATAAGCTCCAAAAAAATAAAATTGAGAAATCCTTCAAGAACAATTGGGCAACATGAGAGGTATCACGCGATTAAGATGTAGCTTACATGTACGGTGTGAGATTGGATGCTCAGCACACGGCCAGCGGAGGGCAAACTTACGTCGGCCAACATAGTGGGTGCCATACTGTCCTTTAGTTGCGCTCTGACAAATACGCCGCAGCTCGATTAGCTTTCAGCACCCCACAATCTCTCTAATAGCCTAAATCTGCGTCTAGACAACAAAACTGCCAATTCAAGTCGCCCAACTCCTCATGTTACGACAGCGCGATAAATTGATACGAACTGTGGCAACGAATTACATGAGTGGCATTGTTGTGGACAGCAGGAACTTGCACTGGATAACGAAGTTAAGTACAAGTTACTTAATCCTTAAAGGTTAACCATCACGCCGGCATTACAACAACCCGAAAGCAAATCAAACTCAACGCGCGCAATCCGTGCTGACGTAGTCGATCACACATATCTGACCGTCGATGGCGAGCACCAGAACAAGGACACTGCAACAGAAGTGAATAATTTTAAAAACGAAGCGTGAATAAACTACCTGCAGTTTAATGTGAAAGGAATTATAAAAATGCAGCAAGGCCTTGAACGAAGAGTCGAAAATTCACGTTCTAAAAAACCACATTTCAGCGCCTCACTAGTTCTCTCCAAAAACCATCTTCATCATCATCGTCAACACCAGACTGGGTTGGCACAAGCGCCGGCATGTGACAGGGAAAAGCAAGAAAAAAGCTCAGGAGCCACAAATTGCTACAATAGATGAATGTCGTCCTATCCTGCAATCCTGTTATGGGTAACGAATGTATTGAAGCACCAGACTCGTGCACACACTGTAATTTCTCACCCTTCTTCAGCAATACCCAACTCCCAAAACTTACAAACGACTAGCTACTACAAACGCACAATCATGCAGACACCCAACATAGGAGAAGAGGCAACAAGCGCATTATAAAAATTTGTAGCCTAGGGATTCAACCCAGGAGCTAGATTAAAAAAAATTGAAAAAAATTAACAACGTATTCAACAACTAGCCGCTGAGAGGGGCAACCAGCAACAATGGAGCAATCCAAGACAAAGAACGTGGACAATCTCCTTACAAAACTTGCTGACTTCATCCATTCAACCACACATGCTTTGGGTGGATGTTGCGCAAACTGATGATGGACACGATCAGAACCCAGATCTTTAAATGTCCAAAGTCATGGGCTAAAACTGAAAAGTATTTACTCCCTCTATGAAGTTGTTGACTAGTTTGCCTACATAACATATTGCCGATTCACGTTGAATTCTTTGCAGGCGTTAATGTCATCGTGATTACTGTTCCCTTGCCGGAGTTTTCTCAACGCTGCGGATCCAACCCACGACTCCAATTGACCGTCTTCCCATCTTGCTGTGAGCTAAACATACTGTTTCTGGACAACGGCATCAAGTTTTGTACTGTTGTACGAAGCTCAAGTTCATGCAGTTCTAATGTGTTCTACTTAAAATAAAATAAAAATGTCATGATGATTGCTTAATCTTCATATTCATCTTTCTAGTATCCTTCTAAGAGTGCAATTTGCTTGATAGAGCACATCGTTCTGCAACGACTCGATTAGTATCCATTTGAATTTTCATGCCGCACTTTCAATGCAAATGTCTGTTTCATCAGAAATAGTAAGATAGGTTCCTCTGTGGAAAACGTCCTTGGTTTTCATGCAATCAGGTATGTTACAAAAGTTTAAAATGAGCTTTGGTTGATTGTTGTGCAGGATTGCGTACCAACAGCTGTGGTCGGACACACCATTTCATAATCTCAAGCCCTTATACTGGCCTTCTGGAAAATCGTTCTATGGGATTCTTCATCATAACAGCTTATCCGTGACAAACCCCTACCCTGCCGTCGGTGGACATGCACAGACAATTTGGTGTATCCGAGGTGCACCAGATGAAGCTATTGTAGATGCTCAATTTCTTGGTCTGTTCTAGACCAGAAACGGAACTTGTGGAGCGGACTTTATTTAAGCATTCCTGAGTAGTCTTTGAAAACTGAGTCCTATGTACCGTTGGATGGATGCGAGAGACACTGGGTGCAACCGGAAACTATTTTAAAGTTGATGGACGTAATAAAACTATACCAGTTTAGAATTGCCCAAAGTGGATTAGTCAACCGGGCAGATTGGCAATCCCAGTGTAATCCAGGGTAGCTTTGTTGCACAATTCTTAAGTGCCTCTCAACAACAATTCTGAGTGTCAAATGGAGATTGCCTGTGACTTATCCGCCAACTATTTGTTATTAGTTCCGCTGCGGTTTGCTCGAGTCATTGGTTCTCTTTTACTCTACTTCTATTTTAGTACTTTTTCTTTTCACTGATAAAAAATCAAACATGTATCGCAAGGAAATTGAAATGCACATCACCAGCACGAGAAAAATCAAAGACTGAGGAATGCACCATGGACTTGCCAAAACCAAGCCTGGTAATGAAGCGTGACATTCTATCTGACTTGCCGATCTGCGCGCCTCACAGTTATTCTAATAATGTGGATTTCCTGAACTCGGGGGTCCAGACTTTTTGGAAGTTGAGGTAGAGACAGAGCAGAAGGTAAGAGCCCCGTTGGCGGCCATAAATTCCGTCCGAAATTTGAAATTTGAATTCCGCTGTGTCACACTCCTACGGAGCCGTTTGTTGCCGTGATTGAAACTCTACCGATTGCCAGTGCGATAGTCCAATTGTGCATCCCACCGCTCCCTGCAGCTGGTGTGCTTCCGCGTATGCCACCTGCTCTCGTATTCCCTTCAATGGCACTGACGCACCGACTGATACTGTTTCTACTTGCTTTTTGAGGGAGCTCTGGTTTCTGCTCACTACATCTGGACAAGGCTTGCAGTTTTTAATTTTTGGGTTGTTGAAATACCCGCATTGGTGTCGGTGAGTTCCGGCCTGCGTTTGACAAGTACGTGATTTGAGTTTTGGTGATTTTGATGGCTATTTTGGAATGACCTTGGGTGATTAGTTGATGTGAGTGAGGGTAGGTTATGTTGATGGTGGGGTACAGTACAAATTTTTAAGAATAGCGGGAAGAAGTTGGGCCATCTGGGAGTCGGGTGTTTGGATTAAAGAAAGTTGTAAGTGTGGTGTGTTTTGGACAAAGAGATATCGAGCAGCAGGTTCCCCACAATTTTTTTCATGCTGTTGTTTGAATAATATTCTGGGAATATCTTGGTCGACGCACTATTCTAAATGTGGAGAGTGACTGACATTTGAGGCTTTAGTTTGCAGGGAAGGGGTCAGGTCATTCTTGTAAGCTCGGAAATGGCGTCGAAGCCGAGAGGGAAACGGGCTCCGAAAAGAGAAGTGGCGGCGGAGAAGGAGAATATCAATTCTTCTCCTACGGCTACCAAGGGTAACGCGAAGACGAAGGGGCTGAAGGACACTAGCAACCTTTCGCTCGAAGCGGAACTCGAGGCCATGACGAAAGCTTTGAAGCAAGTTTCTCTTGAGGTAGAGCAGAACAAGGCAATGCTTAGAGAGAAGGAAGAACAGTTGTCTGCCCAGGCTGCTGAAACCGAGAGGATGCAGAAGCTGCTGGAGAGCGGTGGTGAAGAAAAGAAGAAGCTCGAGGATAAGCTCCGAAAGCTTCAGAAAGTTCAGGGCTTCCAGCCTATTTTGGTAGGTAACACCTTGTGTAGTACTAAAAAAATCATAAGAAAAATCTTGTTTGTTTCTCATGCGAAGTTTACGTTGTCAACGAAACTTGAAATCCATTTTCCTTCTGTCATTAACCACCATTAGTCTCTCGTCCATGTGTAAGTCATATTATATCTACTGTTGCATCTTTGACTACGTTCGGTACCAGCTAACCCACTAACTGAGTTTTACTCATTTTGAGAATGTTCCAGGACTTCAATAGCTAATTTCATGACCAGTCTAGACCTTGACATGATTTTTCTTACCCGGCTTGTTCCTGCAGAATCTTTCAAGGCCTACTCCTAATGCTCCGGAGGACTTAATTAAGAAGAAGAAGAAAGATCCCAATCGTCTGAAAAAGCCAAAGTCAGCCTTCCTTCTCTGGTGCAAAGATCATCGTCAGAAGGTGATGCTTCATATTTCACTAGTCCGGTTTCGCCTTGCAGGCTATTAGAGCTCTATAGGCATTTGCAAATTCAAAACTTACCGGATTATCTAACCGTACTCTGGCGTTGGTAGGTGTGCGAAGAGAATCCGAATGCCACGTTTGCAGAGATTAGTACCATTCTGGGGGATAAGTGGAAGAATATTTCTGAAGAGGATCGCAAACCGTACGAAGACAGATACAAAGTGGAGAAAGATGTTTACCTTAAGGTGCATTGCTTGAACCTGTACATCATGAACCATGTGCAGCTCTTGTAGTTTATCCTAACCACTGATAATAAGCATGTGTCCTTAATGCTTGAAACTCAATCTCATGGTTCACTAGATTGTTCCTACTGACACACATGAAGTAGTTAAGGACTGCTGCATATGTATCGATGGACTTAATGGTGATAATTTCATATGTGGTTCATCTAAGCTTGCGTTTTTTTGTATTTTTACAAGCTTAATAACTTGGTATGTGGAATTTGCTTAAAGTTGGTTGGCAAGGAGAAGCGCGAGACTGAGGCTTTGAAATTGTTTCATGAGGAAGAAAATAAGAAGCTGGCTCAGGAACTTCTGGAACAGTATCTTGCTTACAAGAAGGTATCCACTGTGGCACTGCGTCGTAGATTTTTATCACCTTGTAAATCAAGAGAATGATGGGATTGTTTCATCTTTTTTAGAGTCATCCAGTGCTAACTGTCCATGTGTCCTAGGATTTTATGTATCCAGTACCTTATCTTCTAGCATTAAGTTTTATTGATTCGTAAGTTGTTTTCTAGTACATTGTGTTTGATCCCATTCTATTTTATTGGATTGCGTTTAAGCTGGACTCATTGTTTCGGCAGGAAATTGAGAGTGACGTTGCGGATGGAAAGAAAAAAAAGTATGTTGCGTGCATTCCTCTTCGTTTCTTGCTGCCGTTTCATTGGGTGGAACACAGTCTGAGAGTCTAGAGAGCTTTTAAGTTGTCAATGTTGGACTTGGAACCGTTTCTTTGTTGATTTAATCTGTTTTGTTTCATGTAATACGTGGACTGACCTCATTTCTGACTTTGGGATGTTGTACAGTCCGGATTCCTGTACATGTGCATTTCTTTTCTAGCCTCCCTCGGGGTCCCCAGGGTGAACATAATAATTTCTAACTGTCAACACATAATATACAGGAAGGAGAAAGATCCTTTGAAGCCCAAGCATCCAATTTCTGCGTTCTTTGCGTTCTCCCAATCTCGCCGACCAGCTCTGTTGGAGGAAAATAAGCCCGTCACAGAGGTTACTTTTTACAAATTTTCATGCGTTTCTCTTAATATTGTCTGTCGTCGTTACTTTACAGATTATGTACATTCAATCTCGTTTAGCTACTATGAAGATTAGTTCTCTCTCAAGATCTGCCCTTTTTTTCGCCAGATTGTGAGAACAGTTTGCTTGTAGTGACCAGCACTCGAAGTGATTGCAGATTGCAAAGATATTGGGAGAAGAATGGAAAAGCATGAGTCCTGCTGAGCGAGCCCCATTTGAAGAGGTATTACATTTGATCTCCCGTCTAATTAGCGATTTATATAGGGTTGATGGTTGTTTCTTTAATTACAGATGTCCTAATCGTAATATTTTCCGTTTTGTATTGAACAATACCTTTGCGCAGATAGCCGCGAAGGAGAAGGAGAGGTATTCCGTGGAACTTGAGGCCTACAAAAAGAACAAAGCTGAGGTACTTCACAAAGTTGCTTGTTAACCTGACAGTATGTCCCTTCTATGCATGTTGGATTTCAGCATTGATCATTTTCTTGTTTTACATATCAGGACCTTTCAACTATGAATCACGAAGCTGAGGAAAAGGCCAAACTTGAGAAATCGCAAGCTCTCAAGCTCTTCAAGGAGAAAGAGAAGTTGGACCAGGCTAAGAAGGTAAAATTGTCACATCATCTAAATTAGTGATCAAGTCTTCGTTTCAGTGTCGCGCGTTATCTCATCATCAGTAGCTTTAGTAACCTATCTGGATACCTTTGGGCTGTAGTTCGGTGCTGATATCTCGTTTTACCGAGGTTACAAGTCTTTATCTTGTGTGCAGATTATGAAAAATCAAGCCAAGGATAAGAAAGACATGGCCCTCGGAAAGAAGGACCTGGCTTCAGAGAAAAACCAAGCCAAGGAAAAGAAAAAAGCCAAGGATCCAAACAAGCCTAAGAAACCCCTTTCATCGTATTTGATTTTTGGGTAAGAGTCATAGCTGTCAGAATCTTTCAATGTGCATTTCTGCTTGCATATTGAAAAGTATTTTGGAGCCACTTCTTGAAATCCGTGTCTTGAGACGAATCTGGCTTGGGATGGTACTATCTTTAAGACTTCCTAGTGATCTTTTCACACAACTCATTCCCTTGTAGCCGATGTTTTATGATTCCAATTCCAAATGCAAAACACTTAAGTTGTTGTGTATAGATATGGTCTCAATAACTATAACAGTCTGGAGGTAAAATCAAAAGAACAGTAATTTTGTCGGATGAGGTGGGCTCGACAGCAGGTGTCCACGGACGTATTAATCCATGTTTTATGTTGTGGTATGCTTATCTACTGGGCATGTGGGTGCAGCATGGAGATAAGAAAATCTCTTACCAATGACCAGGCGGGATTGAACTTCGCAGACACCAACGCCCACATCTCTCAAAAGTGGAAGGTAGATCTCCTACGGAACAGTCTCGCGAAATCTTCTGTGTTGCTATAACGTTGTTAGTGAAAGTGTACGTGGAGCTGTCTTCTTGTTTTGGTACATCTCTACTTTTTCCTTCACATCCTTTTCTCTCTAATATCGCTTCAATCTCCATTTCAATTTGTACTCAGGAACTCCCTGAAAAAGACAAGGAAGTTTGGAATGAGAAAGCAGCAGTCTTAAAGAAGAAGTACGATGCAGACATGGAAGAGTATCGGTCAACGCACCCTGAGCCGTCTGCGTGATCTTACTCTTTTAAATGGAAAGCTACAATCGACATTCAACTCTTCTTGTTGAATGCCCTGTGGCACTTTGTCCTCCTAACGTTTGATAGGTCTCAAGTGTGTGCTGCATCACAGCTGCGAGTTCAATCTTCTTTACAGACAGAAACTTCACTATACTTCCGTTAGGATATTCTGTTATTCGTTCGAGTGATGTACATTTTCGCAGCAAAACGAACACAGCCCATCGCTACCCTGCGTTGTTTGCTGAACCAAACATTAACTTTCTCGCTTCTCGTCTGTGGGCTGCTGAAATTGTTTCTTTGTTCACAAACGATATTGGAAGCAGTGGAGATGTAAAATGATATATCTTTCATACGCGTGTCAATTTATGGAATCTCTGTATTTGTATGCAACCACCCACACAAAGAGAGGGTATTAAAACTATCAATTTTTCCTCTTCCAAGATCACGCACATGCAGAAAGAGATTTATATAAATAGAACATTTTTCTCTAGATCTTACCTTGCTGCATAGAGGAAAGTGTTTTGGTTTCATTGGTCATCATGCAAGAATCTTAAAGATCTTCTATGTATTAATACATAGTCTAATTACTCAGCTATGATCACCTATGTCATCGTCTATCAACTAAAACTATATTGTCAATATTTAATCTAGCGTTTTTGGCTCATTTCACTGCATAACTATAATGTGGTTGAAATGGCTTGAGTTATATAGAGATTGGAAGGGTGTAGGGGTGTATTCAACAAAACGAACATGTATAATGTGCAATATCCTTTCCAAATGTAAAGACCTAAATATATTACAATACACGTATTTTGGGTTTTTTAAAAATGTGATGATATTTTTGAAAATTTTAGATAATGCATCGAAATCAGGATATATAGAATCTGAATAATGAGCTTTTGAAAATGCTTTAAAAAATAAATGCTTTTGTATATAACTTAGATTTTGTTATTCCTGTTTATTGTGTTTGTGATATGAAATTTTTGAGTCAATTTCGTTCATTGTTCAAATTTATATTTCTATTTGTAATCTAAGTAAGAAATTATTTAAAATACATATTGTTATAGTTATGTTTTATATTTTGTTATACATTGCAAACTTATTTTTTTACTTGTTTAACAAATATTTTAATATATATCTCCACACAACACAAAATAATCAATTTTGTTGTGGTCTACTTATAAGAGTGCAAAAATTTGTAATATTTATAAATTATATTACATACTTATCAAGAAATTATTGTACATCAATTGTTTATATTTTAATATATTTATTTATATCTTAATAAGTTGGTATTTTATATTGAATTGAAGATAAAGATATATATTAATATTTATAATAATAATTATAAAATATATTATTTGATAATTATTAAGTAATTTTCTTAGAACATAAAAAATTTCTTCTTACATGGATAAGTTTTTTAATTAAAAGAAAATATCTTTATATTTTAAAAACATAATATACTTTAATAATTATTATTTTGTATTTTATTTGAAAATATAAGAATAACTTTATGCCAATCTTATATTTCATAAATAGAACAATCAATAGTATAAACAAAATTTTATTTTAAAAAAATAAAAATAAAAATAAAAAACTTAAATTTTATAGACACATATTAATGAAAAGAAATAAAATTTATGGTTCTAATATTAATAATTACATTATTGATAAATATTATTTAAGATGTTTATAATAGCTACATATAATAACTATTTTGTTATATCCTTGATTATTGTTAGGGCCTTTATTATGTTTATCAAAAAATATCTTTAGCAATCTTTGGCAACATGGTTGAATTTATCATAAAAAAGAAAAAAATAAATAAAAATTAATTATTTGAAATATTACACTTAATTAAAATATTAAATCTACTAGAATTGGTTGAATTCCTTGGTTGATACATACTAGTGTTATTGTTACAATTATTCATATAAGTTTAATTTTGTATAGTAAGAATTTTGACTACACAAAGGTTTATTGTCTTCATAGGATTTATTACCAAATAGATTGTCATTTTGGTAATTAGAATCTATATTCGATATTTTTATTTATAGATTTATATTTTAGTGCCAAATCCAGAATTTAAGAACTTATGGTTTATATATATATATATATATATATATATACACACACACACAATAACACTATATCTTTTTGTATTTAAAGTAATTAAATTTGTTTAGTTAAGCTTTTGATTTTGTATTAAAATTAAAAAGTTTAAAAAATTCAACTATATGTATTATATAAAGGTCACAATAAAATCCTTATTGTTTGAGAAAACACCAATTGTAGACTACTAATTAACAATGTATACATGTTCAATCACATTTTCATATTTCTTTGTTCTTAGTTTATGTTTTGGTCCTCAGTGTACATCTTAGTGGCAAAATCTTAGAATTAACACAGTTCATCAAATGAATGTTCAGAAGTTTTATTTTATTTTATGTAACATATAAAATTTTATTTAATTTCAAGCAATTATAGATGATATGTATTTTTTTAATAAATATGTTTTTTATTCTGTTTTTTATATCATTTTAAAATGATTGTGGGTTAAGTAACATTTTTAACTATAAAGTTTTTATTTTTTATTTTTTATAACAATGATATTTTTGGTTAAAACATGACCATGGATAATTATGTTGACAAACAATATGTTACGTCATGTCAATACCTATGTTGTTCATATCATTGGAATTGGATTATGTTTGGCAAAGCTTTTATACACAACTTGAATAAATAGCAAGGAGATTAAATACAATTCTTCCCATTTTTTAAGTTTGTTTATAACAAAATTATATGTTTGAATTTTTTATCAATATGTCCATAAAGTGATTTTGTTTTTTGCTGCAATACAGAAAAGACACTTTTCTTTTCAAGGGACTCATGGTATGAGAGAATAATTCATAATCCTATTCTAATACCATATTAAAAGTTCTGTACAAAAGCATGTATTAATATTCATAATAAGTACCAATGATTTCATTGATTAAATACAGAAAGATACTACACACTGAATCTAGACCACAACACACAACCTGTCTCACCTTACATATAACTCCTTAGTTTAATCCACTGATATAGTAATTTCACTGCCTCTACTTCGCTTCCGGCCTCCCTGTGCTAAAGACCAATTTTTTTTTCTTTTTTTTTTTCTTTTTTGGGGGGGGGGGGGGGGGGGTTTGCTGCAGACTCATGTAAAAAGTTTCATAGGTGCAGATTTGCCACGTACATTGTAACAAGCCTTCGAGCAACAATTTGGGTAGGAGTTGATTTTGATTTGGATTATGAAGGTTTTTAATCTAGACTTTAAAGGGTGTAAATGTTGTTCTGTACAAGTTCTTCCACTTCAGTTCATAGCATTCAAAGGGCTACCCGCCACTTTCCCAAGCATCATCATTGATGGCTTGTTACCTTTGAAGAGTAAAAAGATAAACTTTGAAGAAAAATCATCTCAAAAGTGATGCCCATATTGACAACCTGACTTGAAGGGCTCTTGCTCTGACTGCTACGTAATGTATGGTGAATTGGCAGCTGAAGTATTGGAGTGCTACAATATGTTGAGATTTTGGCAGTGTGCTAAAACTTTGTAAGCCCAGCGTTAATCGAATTGTATTTGTAGCTGTTCATCTCTGCTCAATCTGGTTAGTTCATTGCAAGGATGTCATGCTTGTGTCGAGTTCTTGTTTTTCTATGGCAGTACGATCTGCGAAATTTATAACTCGCAAGCATTGAATTGTGACCGGTGCGGATGACAGGTTCATCCGCATCTACAATTACAACACAATGGACAATACGAAACAGTTTGGAGCCCACTCTGGCTACATCCGTAGTGTCGCAGATCACCCTGCTGTGCATTATGTTATGTCCTCATTTCATTCTCATTAAGATATGGGATTTGGACAAAGGATGGACCTGCACTCAAATTTTTGTGGGGCATTCTCATTACGGAATGTAAAGCTTCCGTTGAAAACAGATCTGGAATTTGGGTTCAGCTGAACCTAATTTCACCGTAGAAGCTCATCAGAAAGGTGTGAATTGTGTTGAGTACTTTAGTGGTGGTGATCGACCGTATCTCATAACTGGTTCAGATGATCAAACTGCGAAGGCACTGACTCTATCTGGTCTGTTGCTAATCTTGATCCTGCAGCTGAATGTATGAGCAAATGACTTGCATATTTGGTGGTTTTAATTTTGCGACATAACCAACACAACAGCACTTACTTTGAATAAATGCATTCTAATGAAGAATTCAGGAACTTATTGTCTGATCAATTCTGGAGTAGGTTTGGGATTATCAGACAAGAATCTGCGCTCAAACACTAGGACATACACAAAATATATCAGCAGTGGCATTCCATCCTGACCTGCCAATTATTCTCACAGGGTCTGAATATGGAACAGTCCGTATTTGGCATTCGACAACATACAGGTGAGTGGTTTGCCTATTGCACATTTAGTTAAGTAAGTTAAGTATTTCATCTGTACAACAGGACCTAGATGCTGACCAATGTAGATGCTTGCATTTATTTGGCTAATGATAGGGCGTTTCAGAATGTTAGGTTCGATTTTCTTCGTATGGAAGCACAGTCTTCGCATCTAGCAATTTTGTCTGTATTTGTTAATATAGGTTGGAGAATACTATTCAGTACGGACTTAAGCGTGTATGGACCCTTGGTTATAACAAGGGATCAAACAGGTATAACATCCTCTGTAATATCCGATTCTGGCTTTGAGTATTACACACCAGATGTGATATAAAGTGTGTCTATTACTCTTGCAAGGCATTAGACTTATTCTTACTAGAAATTTTGAATCTCTTGAATTTTGAATTATCTCAGCTTGGGCAGAATTGTCGTTGTTTGTGGTGACGGGCATTACATTATCCACACTGCTCTTGCATGGAGAAACAGGTCATTTGACTCAGCTCTGGGGTTTGTGTGGTCAAATGATGGTGAGTATGCTGTACGAGAAAGTACTTTCAAGATTAAAATCTTCAACAAATCACTCGTGGTATGTTGTCATAATTATTAGATGAGCGTTTTCACAACGTTTGCGGTGCAAGTTGTAGTTCTCAACGCAGGATTGCATTGCAATTACTGGTTTGTAGGCTTCCTTCTTGGCTTTACTAGAAATACATTTTTCTTAAATGTAATATGGGGGTTCTGTTGGTGTGTAAGCTCATAAATTGAAAGAGATTTTGAAGCTGATCATTGTGAATTTGTCCATCTTGTTTCGATTAATTGAGACTTGGTCATTATGATTCTAGGTATCCGTGTGGGTTGTCGCTTTTTGGTTGTGTTGCTTAGTGGAGCATACTGGTTTTTGTCACTTGTTTTCCAATTCTTCTGGAATCTTTTATCGACCGTAACAATTTCAGGTGTACTTGGGACATCTTCTGTTTGCAGGAGAGAAAAAGCATCCGGCCCACATTCTCTGTTGAAGGCATTTATGGTAGAACCTTGCTCACAGTGCGAACTAATGAGTTCTTGTGTTTCTATGACTGGGCTGAATGATGAGGCGTTCGGAGGATTGATGTTATGAAAGTGGGTAATAATATTGTGCGTGTTTTCAGTTCAGTTTGATATTCTTGGTTGGGATTGAAGTTCTTGGTTTCATTACAACGGTATCTAATTGACGTGGCGGATTTCTGGTTGCAGAAAATCTACTGGTCTGACCATTGGGATCTGGTTACTATTACTAGTGAGACCACTTTTACATTCTCAAATATGATGTATCAGTTTCATAGTGCTACGATTTCTTGTAGTTTCTGCTTGATGTATGATATTTAGTGATATATATTTATTTGTGTCCTGTTTTTGTGTGTGTGGTCAATTTACATGAATGTGTGTCGTCCTTTCAGATGGGTGTCGTAACTGTGTATTTGGTCTGTAGCAAACCCATGGACGAGCGAGGTGTGGAAGATGCATTTGAATTACTTCATGAAATCTCTGAGGGTGTTTGGACTGGTCTTTTGGTGGGCAATTGTTATATCTACAACTACTCAGCCCGGCGCTTGAATTACTGCGTTGATGGAGAGGTATGCTATGATCACCCCGGGAAGGTTCACATTTAAAATGACTTCCCGTGTGTTACATACTGCGGCGTTTAAGTGGTTCACTTGTATCATCTCATCTCTATAAGTTGCGACAAATGTTACCTGAACCGTCCGATGTACCTGCTTGGCAAACCAAAGTCATCTGTATCTGATTGACAAGGATTTCAAGTGAGTAACACCTACTAAATGATTCAAGTGCAGCGTTGACTAATGTGCATTATCTTGGTTGTGGTCAATGAAGGATTCTGGCTGTATCATTTCTGATGGTCTTGCTTTTTTCCATTTGTATTACGTAAATTAGACATTTGGAGAGCTTCTTCCCTCATAGTACAACGTCACACACTAGACCAACTTACAGGTGCACTGACCAGCACATTTTCATTTGTTTATCGATAAAGGTTGTTGCTGAGAAATTACACAGCAAATCTTAATGGAAACAGTTCGAAGAATTGGCAATGTCTGCTGGAAATGTGCATACCTGCTTTTAGTTGATGCTTGGGTATTCTTCAAACCTCTTTTGATTTTCTGGAGACCTTCAAAATGCATTCGAGAGTTTTCGTGCGATTCTCTCCTAATTAATAAAAACAAATCTAACAGTTGGCACGTGTTTCTGCAGTTGAATGTTGCAGTGGAATGTCTAAGCCATCTCAGAGATTTTAGTGGCTTACCACCTACTCTATTCAGCTTTAGGGGACGCTGGGAGTCATGTACAATCCTGCAGTACCAATCCTTGTTCGATAATTTATGATGTTTGTGAACGCAGGATGAAGACTTTGTAGAATGGGAAGTTCAAGAGCAAGAAGCTCATTTAACTGTTTATGTTTGAGGACCTAAAACACAGTATTGAAGATGAGGATAATTAAAGGAAACTACTATCGAATACCAGGAACCAACAGCAGATAGCTGCATGTAAATGTATGAGGTAGTTCATCGCTGTTTCGTTGTGTAAGTGACTTGGCATGCATTACCCTGATGGGAGTCAGCTATATTGGATTACTTGCTGCATGTTAAAAAGATGCAGCACAATTATTGGTAATATTTTAGAGAATGAATATTCCGTGTCAATGCATTTCAAGCGCGTTATCTCTCAAGATGTGTCATTGTTGAGATGTTCACTCATGTCTGGTTCTATTGTTGAACCCTATTGCAGAGGTTTACTTAGTTGGCAATCTTGTGGGAGAGCCTTGAGGTAGCAAAATTGGACAGGTGTGTTACAGAAATGTATTAACACTTTGTGATGATAATGCTGAGTGAATATATGGTTTATCTTGTATAAGGAGGATATAGCAAAATTGGGAATTTGTTTGACACATAACAGGAGCATGAAGCTGGTGAATGAACTGTGTCAATTGTAGTTGGTCTCTCTCTCGATGCGTCTTTCTCATGCTTCCTTTAGGGCTCTATGCTATTGCTGGACACTTCTTTCCGTTTCTTGAGCTTAGTGGTGGTTGTAAGTGATGTAGGCCTGTGGCCCTGTTCCTATATGGTTGGTGACACACGTAGTCACTACTACATGAATGGATTATGACACAACTTTTCTACACTTTTTCAGCAGTGAAGTGACCAAAAGTTGACACAAAAACTTCTATCTGGGTACTAAGTTGTCAAGGACTAAATTCGCATCCTGTGGTAATTGATGCGAAATGAACATGTTTGGACACCAATTTAGATATCTCAATTGACAAGTATGAAGACGAAATTCCCATTTTCAATCTCAATTGTAAAATGATGTTTAATGTTCTATTGAAAAAAATAAATTCATATGTACATAAATGCAAAAGGTGACAATTTTCTACTGAAGTTGAAAAATAACATAATGGTCTGCTGTAGAACTACCTTTTTATATATATTAAGGTATAAAGAATGATTTAAAAGATTCTTTCATATTCACTTAATAAGGTCATCTAGCGGTCAACCAGAAGTTCTTTGAGCGATGTGTTCTATAGTTGTTTAATGCTATGAGCTGAGGCCATCCTAAAACAATAGTTGACTTGTTCAATATTCTTCTGATCCAAACATGATAGAATACCCAGGAAGTCCATACTGTACAACGACAACTGTTTTGATTTAAAAAAACGTCCTACTGAGATGATAAATTAATTAGATAGTTAAACCCGATTGAAATTAATTAATCACATGGTTTATAATATTTGTGCGTTTTTAAAGTAATAAACTAATTATGTGGTACGCTTGAAGTTTTATTAAATAATTCAATTCTATAATGGTGAGAAAATAACAAGTATTATTTTATTAGTTTTACTGGTAACATTGAAGATTGCAAAGTTGATTTTGCATTTTTTAAAAATATTCTAATTTAGATTTCTGTATTTAAACAGTATATCATGGTGATGACGTCATTTCAAAGTACATAAAAAGTGATACTTCATCAGTTAATATAAATTTGTTGCATGTGAGAGGGAGAGGAAGAGTTTGCAACATGAAATTGCAAGAGTTGTAATTTTGAAAACTTTATTTTGTATGGTTGCTAACAAAAGCTATTTCAATTCATGCAGTTTCATCACTATAAGGACATTGATAAGAAATTGAGTTATTTTCATAGAGTATGACCACACTTGGAGCTTTGTGCACAGCAGATATCATGTGGTATTTTATTTTATTTTATTTTAATGTTCAAATTTGATAATATTTGTAGAAGCTGGTCACTGAATCAATAAAAGTCATGTTTTAAGGACCTTTTGAAAGTGTTAGTGAAATAAAAAACAAAGTTGGTCATAAGCATGTAGTACATGATACTATTTATGATAAGATATAAAATAATTTATTTATCTATTAACAATACTGTAACAAAACACAACTCATTGGCTCCGTGGGTAGGCAAGGGGGACTCGGGAGCACACCTGTCCTAGGGAATGGATGTAAGCCAAAAACCCAAGAACAAGGGGGGCATTCAATAAGTTCTGGCAATACTTCTAGTGTATTATAATTAGAACCCATAACTGGACGCAGCCAATGCATGCACCCCGTTCTCTGACCCAATGGGAGGCTTCACAAAGTTACCTTTAGCCACAATCCACTCCGAGATTCCTTCGCAGGCTCACGATCCCCCAGGGCAAGCGTTCCCGAGCCATTGGGCACCACGTGGACGCCTACCAAACGCCACGCGAACACGCACCAGCGTTGGAGAACAGCGAACGGCGAACGCGCAGAGGAACCGGGCGAACGGGAAGGACGGGTGGGAGGGGCAGGACAAGTGGGAGGGGAAGGACGGGTGGGAGGGGAAGGACGGGAAGGCTGGGTTGGGCCGAACCCGGCGCTCCGTGACAAGCCATATTTTTAGGATGAGACCTCCGTCCCGACCTGGACACGCCCTCCCTCTCTCCCTCTCTCGCTGCGTCCTTCCTTCCTTCCTTCCTACTTCCGCCGCGTGCTATCCACAACTTGCTGTGTCTAGCCGTGCATTGACGTGACCTTGTTTATTTCTCTATCTTTCCTAGCAACTTAGTAGGCTTTATGGCAGCCATGAATGCAGCGGGAGTGACGTTGTCGCGGCAGTGGGCGGGGACATTGATCTTAGCAAGAGTGAGGGGTGTGTGAGTGGCGGACGTTGGACGCGACGGAATTTGGGTTTCGTGCAGGGGTTTCAAGGCTGTGGTGTCCACGAGGACGTGGTGATCCAGGTCTGCTCAAGTGTAAGTCTGATTCCGCTGACATACGTAGATATCGGTTCTGGGAGAGAAAGCGCGGATGTGGTTCGATGTGAAGGAGGTAGGGGGGGTGAGGTCGATGCGGGTGGAGAGGAAGGTGGTTGATTTGAGCAGGGTGAGGTCGTGGAGGCATGGGGTGTAGAGGGGTTTGGTCGTTCTGAATCGGGTGTGGAAGGAATGGTTGGTTTCTGCTGCCGCGGGGAGTTGTCGCGGTTGTGTGTGCGGTGCCCTGTAATGTAGGGTGTGAGGATTTGGTGGCGTGGAGGATAGTAGTTGATGCCAGCTGCGGTTTGCGTGTGAGGGTTGACGTCCGGCAGTACTGGTTATGGACTGGTGCAGGGAACAGGAGGCGGGAGCGTTGATCGACCCAGTGGCTGCGGAACAGGTTGTGGTGGTGGGAGGTCTCGCGCGAGGTGGAAAGCGCCGGAGACCTGACAGCGATGAGGATTGAGTTCAGGTCGTTGGCGAGCTGGTGAAAGGGTTGTAGCCGGCAGGTGTGAGGTCGCGGATATTGGTGGGTGTAGCTGTGGAGCGGGGCGGGGCAGCATGCGCTCCGGGTGAGCGGCTTAGAATGCGTCGAGGGCGGACGCGGTGGCGATTGCGGCGGTAGCATGTGCGAAGGGCGTTGGCATTCGCGAGGTGGCGCTGGAAGGGAGGAGTGAGAGTGGGGAGTGGAATTGGGATGCTGTATGGTGGCGGAGCATGCGCGAGGGAGCGGAGTAGCGAGAAGAGGGACAAGTGGGTGGGTCGGAGAAGGTAGGAATTAGGAGATTAGCGGCGTCCGAGAATGGCGGCGTGTACTATAGTGTGGTTCAGACGCGATCTCCGGCTGGAGGACAATTCCGCGCTGATTGCTGCTGCTAGGGCGGGGACGGTGGTGCCGGTGTTCGTGTGGTCTCCTGCGGAAGACGGTCAGTTTCATCCGGGGCGCGTGTCGAGATGGTGGCTGAAGCAGAGCTTGATACATTTGGAGCTGTCGCTGAAGAAGTTAGGTTCTCCGCTGATCCTGAGGAAGTCGCCGGATTCGCTGAGCGTGCTGCTGGAGATTGCGGAGGCAACGGGCGCGACGCAAGTGTTTTACAATCATCTATACGGTGAGTGGTTGGTGGAGTGAGCTGGGTTTGACGGGGGGCAGTGACGGAGGCAATCGAGGGCGATGTGGGATGTCGGATCTGGAGATGTGGAGTGGCATGCAGCGTAGTGGTGGGGGGAGTGTTTGCATAGAGGGGAGCATGGTGTTGGGGTTGGGGGTCCGGTGGTGAACAGGTGCGGAGGAAGTGGGAGAGCGGGGAAGACAGAGGGTGGGGTAGAGATGGTGGGCATGTGTGAGAATGTGTGTGACGAGATGTGGTAGTGAATGTTGGATGTGGCGGTTGCAGATCCCGTGTCGCTGGTGAGAGATCATCGTGTGAAGCAGGGGCTGTCGCAGCGGGGGATAGTGGTGCATACGTTCAACGGGGACTTGCTGTACGAGCCTTGGGAGGTGTATGATGACGAAGGGCAGGCGTTCACGGTGTACGAAGCGTTTTGGAAGAAGTGCATGAACATGTCGTTGGAGCCGGAGGCACCACTGCTGCCGCCGAGGAGGCTGACGGGGCCGATTGGTACGTGGATGTTGGGAGATGGATGAGTGTGAGCGGGATGGGAGAGGCATGGTGGGCGTGTGAGCGGAGCGGGAGATGTGAATGTGAGTTGCGTGGGTTTGTGAGGGGCGTGGGGTGATGTTTGGGAGGCGAGTGGGTGGAGCGTGGGTGTGTGGGGGTCGGGGATGGCGTGCATGTGTGGTGGGTGCAGTGGTGGTGTCGGTTGTGGTGTGTTGAAGTGGTTGGGGACGTGGTGTTGCAGGGAAGATCGTGGGGTGCAATGCGGAGGAGCTGGGGCTGGAGGACGAGTTCGAGAAGAGCAGCAATGCACTGTTGGCACGGGCGTGGTGTCCGGGATGGGGGTTCGCGAACAAGTCGCTGGATTCGTTTTTGCGATCCCCACTGATCGATTATGCGACGGACAGGCACAAGGCGGATGGGACATCGGGGACGCCGACGTCGCTGCTGTCGCCTCACCTGCATTTTGGGGAGCTGAGCGTGCGGAAGATATTCCACGAGGTGCGGAAGAGGCAGATAACGTGGGCGAGAGAGGGGAACGCAGGAGGGGAGGCGAGCGTGAACATGTTTCTGAGGGCGTTAGGGTTTCGGGAGTACTCTCGGTATTTGAGTTTCCACTTTCCGTTCACGCACGAGAGGTCGCTGCTGGCGAATTTGAAGTCGTTTCCGTGGCGCGCGGACGAGGGGTACTTCAAGGCATGGAGGCAAGGGCGGACGGGGTACCCGTTGGTGGATGCGGGGATGCGGGAGCTGTGGGCGACGGGGTGGGCGCACAATCGGATTCGCGTGGTGGTGGCGAGTTTCTCGGTGAAGTTTCTGCAGCTGCCGTGGAGGTGGGGGATGAAGTACTTCTGGGACGTGCTGCTGGACGCAGACTTGGAGTGCGACGTGCTTGGGTGGCAGTACATATCGGGGAGTTTACCAGACGGGCACGAATTGGATCGGATAGAGAATCCCGAGGTACAAAACGGTTGTGTAGAGGAGTGGGGGTGGTGATTGTTGTGTTGGGTGGGTGGGAGATGTGGGACGCGTTACGGGATGAGTGGGAATAAGGTAGGAAGGTGGATGTTGGAAGGAGGATGGAATAAGTTTGAGGGAGCGTGGGTGGTTGAAGAGGTGATGGGTGATGGGTGGTGTGTGGAGGAGTGAAGTGAGAGCGGTTGGGGTGAGACGCATTTTGGGTGGATGTGGATTGTGCATGTGGTCGAGTGGTGTGGTGAGAGTGGAAGTGGGAGACGTGGAGGGTATTGGTAGCGAGGCGTGGTGCGGTTTTGGAGTTGCGTATGGTTTCGGTGTCGTGTGGTGGAGTGGAGTGTGTTGTGAGAGAAGAAAGGGGCAGTCGAGAGTGGCGTCGGGTGGGGGCGGGGTTGATAGGTGGTTGGGTGGACATGATTTGGTGCGGGGTGAGGATTTGGATGGTGACCCTGGATAGGACTCCGACGACAGCGGTGGCGTCGATGCAATGCGGAGTAGGGACGGGCATGGTGATTGACGATGGGTTTGTGGAGTATTGAGGGCTGAGGATGGCTGGCTGTGTGTTGTTATGTACCAGGTGGAAGGACATAGGTTCGATCCGGAGGGAGATTACGTGCGGAGGTGGATCCCAGAACTGGCACGACTACCGAACGAGTGGGTTCACCACCCATGGGATGCTCCGCCGAGCGCTCTTCGAGCTGCGGGCGTGGAGTTGGGTACGAATTACCCGCGACCGATCGTGGAGATCGGAGCTGCGAGGGAGCGACTGCAAGCGTCGCTGGCGGAGATGTGGGAAAGAGACGCGGCAATGAAAGCGGCGCTGGCGAACGGGTTGGAAGAGGGACTGGGAGAGACGGTGGAAGTGGCGGGCACGGGAGGACCGGAGCACGAGAGAATGGATGTGCCGAGAGTGATCGTGCACCGGGATGCGGACATGTCGTGCAACAGCTCGAGGAGAGACCAGCTGGTGCCAGAGATAGTGCCGAACCAGTTCCACATCCGGGCGCACGAGTCGATCATGAACAGGAGCGCGGCGATGGCGGAAGACGGGGTGGAAGCGGGGCGGCCGGCGGTACCGATGGTATTTGCGAGTGTGAGGAGGGGGATGGGTGGGAACAACGGTGGGCATTATGTGGAAGGGAACGGCGGGGAAGTGGCGCAGGCTAGAGTCCCGATACAGTGGCCGACGGTGACGGCGGTGGATTACGAGTTGGATTCAACGGCAGAATCGGCGTCGGTGACGGGACGCGCGGAGAGCGAAGGCGGGACGGTGCCGGTGTGGTCGCAGTCGATGTCGGCGAGGACTCCAATCCAGGTGCGGGAAGGTCTGGTGCCGGAGGTGCGAAGAGGACCGGGTTTGTCGCGGAGGCAACTGCAGGCGTCGGTGCAGAGGGTGAATCTGGAGGGGATGACATCGAACAAGGTAGGCGTCGGGAGAATGGTGGATTTGGATAGGAGCATTGATGTTTGTAGGCAGGCAGTTTTTGTGTTGATGAAATTTGTTTGGCGTTTGGTAGTTTGCTGTTGTGGTGAGAGTAGGAGAGTTGGAGTGGGAGGAGGTGTTTGGGGCGGGGAGCCCAAGTCGGTGTGCGGTTTGTGTGTGTTTGTGGGTTATCTCGAATTCCTACAGATTTGGGCTTTGTGCTTGTATCTGGTGCAGACAAGCTCTCTCTCGGTTTAGATTGGTCCACGGTGGAGCTGGAATGTGGGGGCTGAAATGAATGGCCACATCAACTTGGTGGCCTGACTTCATGCGAGATGCTTTCTTCTTTGGGGGTTTGTAATGCTGCCTGCTTATGTGGGATGCACTGTGTTGTGCTTTGGTCATACAGCAGGCTGAAGAGGACTTTTACGTGCCGAAGTTGGTGAAATGGACTCAACCCCGCAAGCGGCGTATCAAGCAAGATGGCTGACAGACTGCTTGGACACTCGAATTTGCTACAGTTTTTAGCACACTGGAATTATCGGCTTTGTGTGCCAGCTATCATAACGTTTGGGCCGGGCTGGCCGGTTCTTACATTTCCCGGGGTGCATTCTTGGCAGAGACCTTGCACGGAGTTCAAGCAGGCATTGAACTGCATGTGGACTCATGTTCAGAATGGAGTAACCACCACATTTTAACCTTTGACGGCATGGGTTCGACCTTGATATCGCCATATCCCCTTTTATAATCTATGCAGGTTAATTTTTTGTTTGCACACGCTGTTTACCAGAGTCTGAGAGTTTTTGGTAGGAGTGTTCAGTTAAGCTATTCTGGAAGGACCTTTTTGGGCGGCCATTCCCATATGAAGGTGAATCTTTGGGCCATAGATGACATTTTTATTAAGTTTTTGTCCTCTTTTGCAAAAACTCTGAATGGTATTTAGCTGGAACTTTTATTTGCACGAGCATTCGTCCTTGGCTGCCATCAATCCGCTGTGAAAGTGAATTGTAGCGCTAGAAATGGAATGTCATGCAGCAGTGATATTGAAGAGGCGACATATAATAAAGAGGTGTTGTTGCGTCACATACGAAATGAAATAAGTTTGGTCAGAATAATGAATCGTTTTTGTGAATGCGATGGTTCAGCATATTGTTTTACTTGGAATTACTGATATGCTGGTGTGATCTTTTTTTAAGCTAATTTTCGTTATTCATGATCGGGTGACATCATCAGGCACCATCCACTCGCTTCACTTAGAGTTGTAAAGTCAAACTTAACGTGGCGTCCTGCGAAAGCTAAGCATATCTGAAAAAACATTTCAGGAGTGCAAATGATACCCATATTATCTTAAATCGTAGAACAATTCATTTCACAATGAGTTGCCCCCAACGAATGTTTTTGAAATTGGTGATGCACACAAGGAAGGATTATTTATTTATTTATTTTATTTTTTACACAATGAAATAAAGGCTTATTTGATGTAATTTTGTAAGAAACGTCTAATATTTATGGCATTTTTTTTGAAATAAAAAGTGCAAAATTAGATAGTTGTAGTTAAAAGTGATAAATATTTTTTTAAAAATAATGTTTTTAATGCCTATTAGATTAAAAGAAGTGAGCATTATGTTGGTATCTAGGCAACAAATAGATGATAAAAAGTTTTATCATGTGTACAAATGAGTTACTTTCTAACATAAGACTTTGTAGTGTGCTAAAATAATTAACCAATAAATAATTTAAAATATAACCTAAAATAAAAATACTTAAATTTGTGTATTAAACAAGTCAAGAATTTAGAGATTTAAAAAATAGGTTTAATAAAAACTATTGATTATGTAGCTCTTATCAATAAATACAAAATTTTCTTTCTTTGCAAATTAAAATAAATTATACAATATGCCAAACACATATACAATTGGTGTATAAAAATAGGGATATATTTTTTTTATCAATACTATTTCTTTTATTTTAGGACTTTTAAAACTATTAGTAATCTTAGATACCTTTTCAACTTTCTAACATAGAAAAAGTGATGGATAATGAGGTCTTATATATTATATATACTTTCATTAAAGAAAACTATAATATTTAGGAAACAATAAAGATTCTAAAAGAATTCTTGAAGGATGCAAAATCTTTGAAGTACATAAAGTACAATGAATATATTATATATATTTTATAGGTTGTATAAATAGGCAATAATTAAAAGCAACAAACTTTTTGTAGAACTTAGATTTTTAAATGATACAACTTGTTAACATCTTATTCAAATTAAACAAATTATTGCTTTGTTGACTTTTATATAATATTTACATAGGTGTAGACACTTTAATTGAATCAATCAATCTTATCTTGAGAATTGCATGTCCTAAAGAAAATTTAAAATATTTTTTTAGGCATATAGTATAATCTTGGAAGGAACAATATGTAATTTTAAACTTCTAAAGTATTATAGAAGAATAATAAGAAGAAGGGATGCATTAGCTAAATTCTACAAAGAAAGAATTTTTATTTTTTGTACTTTTATTGTAACCTAGAGGTTTCTTGCAATCAAGTTCTATGCTTTTTAAATTGTAAAAATATTATTTAATGATAATATTGGTTCTAATTAAATTTTAATATAATATTTTTACTTTATTATTTATTTATTTTAAAAATAATCTTTATAGATTTAAAAATTATTAAGATTTTATTTGAGTCTTTTAAAATTTTAAAATTAAAATTTTTTAATTTTTTAAAAGGTTAATATAAGATATTTTAATAAAATTAAATAAAAATAATTTTGACTTATATTTCTTCAATTTCACAAACTTAAAGAAACAACTCACTACAATCTTTACCATATTGTTAAAAACAATAAAAGATGTAGAGATTATTGAATTTATATTACATCAATGGTTTTCACAAATACAAATACTTAGAAGCAACCTTAATAATGAGAAGATAACTAGGTTTAGAGCCTTAAAGAGCCTATTAGGATAGAACTAGAACAAAGTAGGAGTTTTAAAACAAAGCAAAAGACATAAATATCCTTAAAATACAAATGTTTCAAAAGATCCTAAGAGGCATTTAAGGCATAAAAAAGAAATAATATCAATAATATCAAATATTGGAATGACATTAAATAGTACTATTACAACTAATATCAATCCCAATAATGGTGATTCTATAAGATGCTAAGATGAAGGCCATAATATTGGACAAAAAATAAGAATTACCACCAATATCCTATGAGGATGAAATAACATAGAGTTCATAGGAGTTTGGAAAAGATAGGACTAAGAGCCAAAATAAGTTCAAAATTTTTTTTGACTTTAATAAGCAATTTTGTAGGACAATTGCAATGAAGTTTAAGATCTAGATAAAAAGTTGTAATTAAAGGTAGCCAATTGGAATAAGGAGCAAAAATGACTTTATAAGCATATATATGTTTTTAAATAAGAAAAAATAAGATTTAATAATACATTGTCTTATTGTGATTTGGCTACCATGTGAAAATAATGTATATATATATATATATATATATATATATATAATTTATTGCACAATTGAGTGACATCCATATCAATAAATTTTTATTGGTTATAAAATGTAGTTAGATTATTACTTACAAAGAATTTGTTTAAATAGACTATTATTGAGATTTGAATATATATATATATATATATATATTTTTTTTTTTGATAGCAACATTTGAGGTTGATTTTAAATTGGTAATAATGTTTATATAATTTAAATTATCTTTATTAGACATTGGTGAATCTTATTTTATTTCTTTTATTTGATGTTTAGAATACATATTATATAAATCTTATTAAAAAAAAAGATTGAAAAGGGATTTTAGTATCAAATAGAGTAGTTAGGCCATGTAAGTAGATGAATGGAGATGGATGGTAGAAATCTACATTCCTATTGGCCAAAAGTCATGCCTAATGGACTTTAAGGAGGCTATTTGAGGCCTTATCAAGAATTAGGGGGGTTTTTTTTTGGAGTCATTTAAACATCAAAGATTAGGGTCAAAAAGTTTAAGTTTTTGGATATGGTTTTGGTGCAAAATTTGAGTGATTTGGAGTTTTTGTGAAGGAGATATGGGTACTCAAAGTCAAGGTATTGATTTTGTATCTATCATCACTCTTTGGAGTATAACGCATGCGTACAATAAGCAATAAAGGATCAGCAATTGGAGTTGAAGTAATCACTTTTTTGGCTACACTTTACATATATAGCTTGATGAATTCTAAGTTGAAATAAAGGAGATATTAGGAATTGAAGTTGGTGCTTGTAATCTAAGGATAGTAAATAACCCGCTTAATTAGTGGTTGTGTTTTGAGCTATATCTTAAGCAATTTGACAAGGTTTTGGCTCAAAATTTTTAAAAGTGTGTATTATTATGTTATAAAGCTCTATACAAATTTTTGTAGAACTTTAATTTTGGATTTTTGAGGTATAAAGAAAATAGTGCTCAAATATCTATAAACTAAGATTTTGAACACCTACTAGGATTTTTGAGATATTAGACAAATAGAACCAAATTTATAGTTGATTTTTTTTCAAGTAAAATTTAAAGATATAAGCTATACTTTAGAGAAATTTGACAAAAATTAAATAGATAATTCAAGAGCTATTAGATCTTAAAATTTAGAAAGAAAACAATCTTTTATAGGTGAATAAGATATTGAAGGATTTTGCTACAATTTGAGTATTTTGTGCAAACTAACAGGGTTTTTTTGGAGCTAAGACTTTATAGAAATGAAAAGATTGATGTATTGAGCTATAATAAAATTTTGATATAAAGATGAGGTTTTAAAAGGAGATTATATATATTTTTTGAAGTTATTAAGAATCTAACTTATTAAAAATTAGTCAGTTATGATTCAATATAGAAAAGGATATTAAAGATTTTATAGATGCCATAGAAAAATCTTATATACAAACCTATTTAAATATAAAAGATTCTTATTAATACAATATTTTTTTTGATATTGTCGTGTTTATTTGTCCTCTTTATTAAAGACAAATCACTTAGCAAAGTCTAGTTGTTAAATTACATGTAAATTCTCTATAACTAGATATCTAATATATTCTTAGATTAAAAATCATACCATATGATAATATTAGTAGAATTGAATCAAAGAATATAATATATTTAAAAAGTAAAAATAAATTCTATTAAATTTTTTTATATTAAAAAAATAAGATTCAAATGATACAAGATATATAAAAAAAGATTCTATATTATTAACAAAAGAGATTGATGTATTCCAATAGTACAAAATAATTGATTTTAAAATATATAATATGATCTATTATAGAATTTAATCTATTAATAATCATAAAAAGAATAAAAAATCAATATTTTAATATTAAAAAATAATAAGATTATAATATTTTTTAAAAAAAGATTTTTTGTAGATATAATAAAATATTAAGAGAAATAATAAAAAACTATATATACTTTATATTAATACAAAATCCTATTACAATAAGAAGGTATGTATTTTTTTAAGCATATTTTAATCTTTATAACAATATAGAATATTGTGTTAATAAAATTTTAATATTTTAATAGATGCATATTAATTAACTTGCTTAACTAAGGATGATTTAGAAGAACCAATTCAATAGGGAGATTCAAACCAATAAGATTCGGACAATAAAAGGTAGGTCAAAGATACTCAATCTATGTAAGAAGTAGACTAATAAGATCTAGATACTAGTAGGCAAGCCAAAGATATCCAATCCATATAAAAATTAGATGTTTCAAAGTTGGATTAGAACAAATTAGGTTAAGAGAATATATAACTATTATTAGAAAGACAACTAGCTATCTGCAAGTAATAAAAGTAATATAAATAACTACAAAGGCCAATGGTTATAAGAGCATTGTCATATGGGGTGATCTTCAATTTAGGAATACATTAAGTATTTGATTGTAGAGAATTTACTTATAACTTATTGGTAAGATTCTAATAAGTGATTTATCTTTAATAAGAAAGACAAATAATATAATAATATTATTAAATAAAAATATCATATTGATAAAATTTTCTTATATTTAAATAAATTTGTTCAATATGATATTTTTATTTAATAATATTTAAATAAATTTTTTTAATATTGATATATAAAAAATCCTTAACATCCTTTTCTATATAAAATCACAACTAATCAGTTGTTGATAAGTTAGATTGCCAATAACTTTCACAAAAAATCCATAATCTCCTTTCAAAATTCCATCTTTATATCAAAATTTTATTATAGCTCTATATATCTATTTTTTCACCTCTATAAAGTCTTGGCTCTTAAACAATCTCTTTAGTTTGTACAAAATGCTCAAATTATAATAAAATCCTTCAATAGCTTATTCACTTGCAAAGATTGATTTCTTCCTAAATTTTGTTGTCCAATAACTCTTGATCCAATTATTCAATTTTTATCAAATTTCTTCAAAGTGCAGATTATATCTTTAAGTCTCATTACAAAAAAATTCAACTACAGCTTTGCTTTTGATTGTTTGATATCTTAAAAATCCTAGCAAGTGCTTAAAATCCTAATTTATAGATACCCAAGCACTATTTCCTTCATATGTCAAAAATCCAAAATCCTAATGCCACAACATTTTTGTGTATAGTTTTATAGTATAAAATTACACACTTCTAAAATTTTTGAGCTAAAAAATTATTAAATTGCCTAAGATATAGTTTAAAATATAACCACTAATTAAACAGGATCACTTACTGCCCTTCGATTGCAAGCATTGATTTCAACTCCCAATATTTCTTTCATCCCAATTTGGATTTTATCAAATTGTATATAAAAAATTGTAGCCAAAAAAAATGTTCTTTCTCACCTTAGTCCCCGATTCTTTATTGCTTTATGTATGTACAAGTTATATCCAAAAGAGTGATAATAGATACAATTTCAATATCTTAACTTTGAGTGCCTATATCTCTTTCATAAATAGCTCAAATCGCATAATATTTATACCAAAACCGTTGCTAAAAACCTAAACTTGCTGACCTTAGCCTTTGATGTTCAAATCCTTTCAAAAGAAAAATTCTAATCTCTAATAAGGCCTCCTTAAAATCCATTGGACATGACTTTTGACCAATAAAAATAGAAACTTCTATCATCCATCTCCATTCATCCACATGGATGGCCTAACTACTCCTTTTTATATTAAAAATTTCTTTTCAATCCTTTTTCTAATAAGATTTACATAATGTGTATTCTAAACATCAAATAAAAGAAATAAATAAAATCTCAAGTGTCATCAATGTCTAATAAAGGTGGCTCAAAATATATAAAAGTTATTATTAATATAAAATCATCATCAAAATTATTATAAAAAAGATTTTATAAATCTCAATAATAGAACTTTTAAACAAATTCTTTTTAAAATGATAATCTAACCACATTTTATAACCAGCAAAAATCTATTGATATGGCTCTTATTTAGTTGTATTGTAAATTATATATTGAATATATATGTATAATATTTTTACATAGTAGCCAAACTACAATATGATAGTATGAAGAAAGAGAAGAATAAATAGCATTAAATATCAAATACAAGATCAAATATTTTTATTGTTATTGATACAAAAGTTCTTTTTGAATCAGTTATAAATATAGACTACTTTTAAAGCATTCAAAGCATACTTGGAAAAATTTATATACCTATTCCTTGACAATTTTAGTATCTACAACTCAATTAATATACATCTTGTCAAATTAAAGTTGTATTTTCAACAATATCAAAATTTGGATTAAGCCTTCACTTGGACAAATGTTCTTTTGTTGATCAAGTACATCAATTGTTCTTTGGCTATATTATCTTGAAGGATAGAAGTTTTTTAAATTCACAAAAGATTTAGGTCCTAATAAATATGCCACCTCCAAAAAATATCAAAAATATTTAAACCTTCAATGGTATTACTTAATTTAATTAAACTTACATTTGCAATTATATTAGAGAGCCTATTACTTTCTTTATTTTAAAAGATATTCTCTTCAAATGGCCAAATAGCTATCAAATAACCTTTAATATTATCAAACAATGGTATATAAATGCCTTAATTTTCATTCACGTCCATTGGGATCTAAAGTTCTATGTCCACATATATATATTAGACATTGCTCTCAAAGTAATATTAGTCCAAAATCCTACCGGCAACTATAATCAAACCTATAGTTTATGCTTCTTATCTTCTATCATCAATAAAGAAGAATTATATGATTACAAAAAAAAAAAAGCTCTAACTATAGTTTATATAATTCAAAATTTTTATTATTACTTACTTAAGAATTGTTTTGTCTTCTATATTGATCACATGGTATTGATGTACTTGATCAATAAATTTTAAGTATTTGAACGACTAGCACAATGGCTCCTGTTCTTTTTAGAATTTGACTTCATTATCATTTATAAATCCAACAAAAATTATAATATTGCTAATTCTTTATCTTATATTAATTCTAAAGATCCACATCCATTTAATCTAGATAATAATTTGTCCAATACAAACTTATTTTTTTTAGAATCAAATTGGTTTTATCTTATTTTAGAATATCTTTATATAAGAATAATTTTTATTATTATCTTAGTAAAGATTGGATATTCTAAAAAATTCTTTTTGGACCCAAATAACACATTACAATTTTTGTCCTTTACATTTGTCCAAGAAGTAGCCACTTCTTATAAAAAATCATCTTATATTGTTGTGTTGTAGTTTGACTACCATGTGAAAATAATATATATATATATATAATTTATTATTTAATTAAATATAAGCTATATTAATAGATTTTAATTAGTTATAAAATATGATTAAATTACTATTTTATAAAGAATTTGTACAACTTTAATTTTTTTTATTTTGATAATAATTTTTGAGATTAATTTTATATTGATAATAAATTTTATTTATTTTGAATCATCTTTGTTAGATATTGGTGAGCCTTGAAATCTTATTTTATTTCTTTATTTAATATTTAGAATATATATTATATAAATTTTATTAAAAAAAAGATTAAAAAGAAATTTTAGATATCAAAAAGAATTGTTAGGCCATCTATGTAGATGAATGGAAATAGATGATGAAAATCTTTATACCTATTAGCTAAAAGTCATATCCAATGAACTTCAAAGAGGTTATTTGCAGCCTTATTAGGAATTAGGACCTTTTTTTGAAGATATTCAAACATCAAAGGTTAGAATCAATAAGTTTAGATTTTTGGATATGGTTTTGGTACAAAAATTGAATGATTTGGAATATTTGTGAAGGAGATGTAAGCATTTTAAGTCAAGGTGTTGATTTTGTATCTATTGTCATTCTTTAGAATATAATTCACATGTATAAAAATTAATAAAGGATTGACAATAGAGATTAGAAAAAAATACTTTCTTGGCTATATTTTATATATATGACTTGACGAATTCTAAATTAAAATAAAAAAGATATTAAAAGTTGAAATTGGTGCTTATAATCTAAAGATAGTATCATAGATATGAGATTTATTCTAATAATTATCTAATTAGTATGGATAAATAGAAGTAGATAAAAATAGATTAATTTGATAATATCTTATAAAAAAGCTTCTTAAAAGCTTTATAGATGCAGATTCACCTTTATATACATATTTATAGGTGATTGATATGTTAGAAACTTAGCCAATAATCTAGCCACATATCACACATGTTGGTAGCTTGTGGAGCAAGCTAAATATGTGGTGTATATGTAGGAAATTTGCTTTGGAAGTTTAACATGTGTCTTGCAAATTAAACATGTGTTGGAGGTCCTATAAAACGGTGCCACGTAGCTCTTACATAGATAGTATATATAAAAACAAGAATGAAGTCTTCTTCACTCTTATTAATTTCTTTCTTGCCTCTAATCTAGTTTAAGAATCTTTTATATTTTTTAATCTTTGGCAATAGCCATTCCAGTTTTTTCTTGAATATACATACTTCCTTAATTATATTTTATAATTTTCTTTTAACATAATTTTTATTAATTTATATATTTGTTTTAATTTGTATTCTTGACAAATTGAGAAGAGTAAAGATATAATATCGGAGCTTTGTCTTTTTTTGATTAAAAGTGGATCATCCTTTTTTCTTGATAAGACATAAGCATATTAAAAGTTGAAGATTATCCACTTCTAAACCGATATTGTGTGAGGATAAATTTCACCCTTCAACCAAAATTACAAGATGGCCTCATTTAAGAGTTGTTTGTAATTGGTGGTGTGAAGTGAAGGAGGCAATTAATAAGAACAACAAGAAGAAAAACCACAAAATAAGTAAAGTAAATGGTATCAAATAAGTGTACAATTTAAAACTAGATCATAGTCTAGTCACTATATTTTTATTTAATAAAAATAAAAAATAAAAAATAAAAGTTATTTTTTTAAATAAATAATTTAAAAAATTATTTATAAAAAACAAATAAATCCAAGTTACTATGAATAAGTTATGATAGTTCAAAGATAGAAGATAAATAATAAAAAAATTAAGTGGGAAATTTTTACCTCAAGGATAACTTACTTAAAAGATCATGAGTTCAAACCTCACCAAGGCTCACAAGTAGTATATAAGAGTGTCCTAGAGAGGCCACAAGGCCTTAGTCTTATCCTCCTACCTACATCTAAGGTGCCACAATCCATATGGGACTAGTGCACCTCACTTCCTACAAGGACTATACTAACTACTAGTCTTCGTATTTTCTATTAATAAATCTCATTTTTTTATATTTTTGACTTCACTATGGTATTTAAAAACATCCAATTAGCCTAAGAATCTTGTATGACCTTCAAATCTTGCTCCATTTCTTCATAATAGCTCCCAAGGTGGTAAAATTTATTTTTATCGAAGTTTTCAAAATTATTCTAAAAATTCCTAAAAAATTCTAAAAAAATTCTAAAAGTTCTTATAATATTTTTGAAATAATAATTTCAATTTAAAATTATTTTATTCTACCTTGGTGATTTTTTATAATAATAAAATCAATTTAAATCAACTAAAAATCCTATTTTCTACATAAATAACTAAAAAGATATGAAGTTTATTTTTCATGCTTCTTCTACCTACTAAATAATATTTATATATTTTTAATAAGTGGTACATAGAAATAGAAGGCCAATATAGATATTGGTCTCAATAACTAAATATTAGTTCTTATAATTAAAAAAAGATACTAAATTAACTAAGATAATTATTTCTAAGATTTACTAAGATTCTATTTCTTTTTCATTAATATTATTTTTCTTTATTTAGTATATTCTAAATACATCTTTACTTTATAATTATAATTTTGGCATTCTAAATATATTCTTTTATCCTAAAACAATTAATAAGTGAATTTGATGATTCACATATTATTTTTAGATTTTTTTTTTTTTTTTTTTTTTTTTTTTTTTTTTCTTGAATATTTTTTTTTATAAAATATTTTGTAAATACTCTTTCTTTTCTAATATATTATCATGGAAAAAGTAGTTAAAATAAAGAAGAGAGTGGCAAAAATACAAGAACAAATAAAAGAGTTAATGCTTGCAATGCATCAATTCAAAGAATTTTTGATATTTATAAAGAAAATAGATTGGAAGATTTTTTGAAATTAATTATATCAATTGGATTAGGAGATGATGATAAGATTGTACAAATTCATTCAAGAGAAATTTATTCTATACTTGAATCTTTTCAAGCACCAGAGGTTATGGTTGAAACAAAATATAAGATAATAAATAAGAAGGTGAAACCTTTTGCTGGAGCTTTGCTAGAAGATTTTAAAGAAAAAATGGAAAAAACATCAAGGAAAAGAAGTTTAAGGGATCCAAGGAATATTGGACACGAGTTTATTAAAGAAACTTTTGAAGAATTAAAGATTGGTTCTGATGGTTCTTTATTGCCAAATAAAATTGAGTACTTCAAAAAAATGTTAGTAAAATGAGATAAATCATTTACCTTTGAATCTCATGAAATATGATATATGAATCTAAATATTATAATTTCAATAGTTATTTTCACTATATCGCATGTACCTTGGAATTTGAAGCCAATTCCAATACCAAAGGTACATTTGCCAAATTTGATGGAATTATTGAAAGAAAAGATAAAGATGAAGATTTTGGAATCTTCTTTAGTACCATATTCTAATCAATGGTTTACAGTGCCTAAGAAAAATAGATCATTATGATTTATTCAAGATATGCAACTAGTAAATATAGTGACTATTAAAAATACAAGAATTGCATCAATAGTAGATGAATTTGCTGAAGTATTTATAGGAAGGGCAATCTATTCAATAGGTGATTTGTATTTAAGCTATGACCAATTTCAACTTGCAATAGAAATTAGAGACATGATAATGATGAGAACACTACTTGGATTAGTTAGAATGTGTATTCTTCTCCAAAGTGCTACCAATTCAGTAGCACATATGATGAACAAGGTGTTGAGAGATTTTATTCTTGAGAAGACTATGCCTTTTTTAGATTATGTTCCTATAAAAGGATGCAAAAAAGAAGACAAGGATGAAACTTTAGATAAGAGAGGATGTTGCAAGTATATTATTGATCATATATAAGATTATAAAAAGATATTGATTTGGCTTGAAGAAGTTCATCTTATATTATTGGATATGAAATCTATATTTGAAATATAAAAAGTTATAATTGTTGGATATTTATGTAGATTTTATGGAAGGAAATTGGATCCAATCAAAATTTATGCAATTGGAAGAATGAAAGAAGATTGCAGTTCTTTAACAAAGATGCGAAGGTTTTTGGATGCATATATATTTTATTATATTTAGATTTCTTACTATGCTTAGATAGCAAATCCATTGTATAAATTATTACATAAAGATTATAGGTTTAAATGGAAAGAAAAACATATCAAAGCTATACAAAAATTGAAGGATTTATTGACATTTTCTCCAATGTTGAAAAAAATTAATTATAAGTACAATAGACCAGTAATTCTTACACTAGATACTAATCCAATTGCTATTGGATGGGCCATAGATCAAAATGATTCAAATGGACACAAATTTGCAGTTTGATTTAGAACTAAGGTTCTAAGTACTTGCCAACGTGTATATTCACAAGTGAAAAGGAAATTATGGGAAGTTGTTTCAGTTATAAAAGCTTAAAAAGATTATTTAATTGGGATAATGGTGGTGATTGAAATAGATTATATGTCTTTATTTGGAATGATTATTAACTATATAACATTGAATATTGCAATGTTGAGATGGATTGCTTATATCAAATCATTAAATCTGGAGTTTAGACATGTTACAGAAAAAGACAATCCAGTAGTAGATATGCTATCTTAAGCAAAAAAATTTGTGGAAAAGATGAGATGATTGAGGATATTGATGATGTGGATACAAAGTTTTATTCAGTTTCATAATTAAACAAGGAAGATATTCCATTTTATAAAGAAAATTATAAAAGAGAGTTATTGGATATTGGACATTATTTGAGCATATTAATCAAATATATTGATTGGCCTATTGAAAAATTTAAACAAATCAGGAAAAAGGCATACAAGTTCATATTATAAAGAGGATTTCTATAAAAGAGGCCAAAATCAAACATTGGAATACTACAACAAATAATAGATACCAAAGAAGATCAACAAAAATTACTCAAGGAATTTTATAATAGTCTATGGGTGGAGCATAGAGGAATTTGGGCTACTTTTGCTAAATTGAAGGAATGGTATTGGTGGAAGAATATGTATCAAGATGTAGCTTTATTTGTGGAATCTTGTATAACTTGTCAAATGTATTCAAATATACGTCATTGAGATGGTCTACATCCAACATATCCTTTGGCTATTCATTTTAAATGAGTTGTAGATTTAATTATTATGTCGATAAGATTATAGCAAATGAAATATTTAATTTTGGCTTATGAAGATTTATCAAACCAAATGGAAGGTAGGACATTAAAAACAAAGTCTATAGAAAGAATCTACAGATTTTTATTTGAGAATGTTATTTGTCACTATGAATGTGTGAGAAAGATTACAATAGATCGTAGAGAATTGGATGTACATGGAACTAGTGAATTCTTTAAGAGATTTGGAATTAAATTATCATTGATTACTGCTTAAAATCCAAAGGAGAATGCAAAGAATGAACATGGACACCCACTAATTGTAAAAGCCTTGATTAAAGCTTGTAATAGAAGAGTAAAGGAATGGCCTTGACTTCTATCTTATGCATTCTAGGCTGATCAAACAATACATAGTTTAGTGATTGGATATATGCTAGTAGAACTTATAACAGGTTAAAAATCTATTATGTCGATTGAAGAACATGTACCAATTTGGAGTATACTACCTTAGGAAGATAGATTAACAAAAGAAGAATTGTTAGTTATTAGAATTCGGCAACTTGAATAGAAATCAGAAGATGTGGAGTTAGCATTAAAATGACTACAAGGAGCAAGACTAAAGAATAAGGCTCGGTTTGATAAACGACATTGATTGAGACCTAGAGCAATTGAAGAAGGTAATTGGATACTTGTTTATAATAGTAGTTTGGATAACCAATATAGTACTTTACGAAAGTTTTTAAAATGTTGATTTGGACCATGTATGGTAGTAATAGTCTATGACAATGTCACATATTCATTGAAGAAATTGGATGGTACAAGGTTGAAAATATCTATTTGTTGGAAAGCGAGTGAAGATTTTTAAAAGACGAGATAGAAAAATAAATGTAGAGGATCATATTGAAGATATCAATGATTCCAAAGAAGATAATTATACTAAAATGGATGATGAATATGATGAAGAAGAATTTGGTGCAGAAAATGAAAAGATGGTGTGATGCCAATTATGAAAAATGGTTCATTTGGTGCATAATGGAGGATGCATAGGTTTAGAGGGGGTGGATGTCATGTTGTAATACATTTATATGGTGAAAAATATAAATAAGAATAATTTCTATTTAATATTCAATTATCTTGATTTAATAGGATTTCAAGATACTTAAGAAAAGATTTATGAAAGCTTCTTAGATTATTTTCTTGTTTGAATAGCTAATAGATAAAAGTTGGTTATTAAATTTTTCTTTTAGGTTGTAGAAATTCTTTCATTATTTTTAAAAAGCCATAAATTAATAAAAATAGGATAGAAGAGATAAATAATTAATATGATTGATACTAGGATTAAGTTGAAGGTAGGATCAAGCTTAAAAATTCTTAGAATAAGTTGGATTGATACTTGGGGGTCGACCATATATGAGACAGGGTCGAAATTAGATATCTAGCCACAAAAACAGCCACCAAGGGCAAGATATGAAGTCATTTGGAGATCAATGATTAGAATTGGAGAGTTAGCTTTAAGCTTGTTTCAAAGGCATTAGACTTGTTTCTATAGGATTTGAAAAGATTTAGCAATCACTATCTAAAATCAAGGTTTGTATTGGAGATTAAATTTTTATACAATAAAGTTAGGACCAACATTTTCAGCTATTGTATACAATTGAAGTGACATCTACAATTAAAAATTTGATAGTATATAGATGATTGAGTGTGCTAAGACTAAATAAAAATTTGTAATAAATTAATGGTGCAATCGGGATTATGTGATCTTTAATATGAAGAGGTACCAAAAATTGGCAGTTTAGGGTTGTTTAGGATTTCCACAATATCTATAGATTTATTAGTCAAATCAAGGTGAAAATTAGCACAATATTAGAAGACTTGAAAGACACGCTACACACCAATTTTTAGCTGAAGTTGACAGTTGGAGAAAGAGAAATTGCTGCTGGGATATCTACATGAACTTTCAAGTTAGTGGCCAAGTGACATTAGTGCAATTTTTTGGTTAATTTTTGATAATTTGTAAGTTGGGTTGGACTAAAACTTTTTAAGCATATAGAAGACTTATATTTATATTTATGTATAAAATTTTATACCAAGTTGATGATCAAATTAAGATTTATAGCTTACTAAAGTTCATTAATTAAAATTAGGACTTGCAAAGAAAAATCTAAGTTGTTTAATTATAATAAGTAATAAAGCAATTGGAGTTTATATGTGGATGAAGTTATCAAGAAGAGTGTTTTTAAGCACTTTGTATTGACTTAAGCACTCTTATATTGATATTCAAATCATATTTTTCTTATATGGATGAAACTTGTTAAAGATTCTTGGGTATTTGTGAACCGCAACTTCACCTTCCACAGTCACGTATCCATTGCATTTCTAAATAGGACAATACGTAATATGACACTACCAATCTAAGCATCTTTTTGTATTCAAATTTTATACACTTATTTTTTAACTTATCAAAATTATATCTACTAAATTTCACTAAAATCTAAGATTCCAACTATTAATTATATTCTAAAAATCCAACCTCTTAATTTGATATTAAGTATATGTAAATTTTGAAGATTCCTTCTTCACACAACAAATAAAATCTATCTTGCTTTTAAATATTCAACTTGATTATTTAAATAAATATTAACAAATTAAGATATATTATAATTTTAAATTAATTTTTAAATATCATATTAATTTACAATACAATAACAATCCAAGAAACTGCTTAATTTTTATATGAATTCATCCTTACTTGCTATAACTATCATCTCTATACTATTGACAATAAAGATATATATTTTATCAATATAATTATTTAAACCATAATTAATCATTTTCTTTTCTGCTACACAATTTTAATTTCTTATTATCTATAAGGTAACAATTAAGTTGAATTAACAAACAAAGTTTTTATTATTATACTTCAAAAGATGGTTATTAAGAAGCCTATTATATGGAATTAATATTTTTTTTATAACTTTCTTCACATATTAGATAGTTTTCAAATTTTCAATAAGCCACATTCTATTTAAACTTACATATAGTCTTATTCTATTAGTATCTATAGAGTATTTACTTCCAATAATAAAATCAATTATAACTTGTTTGGAATCCATCATCCATATCCTTGTAGCCTAACTTAACAAATTGGAATTATTAGACAACAAATATTCACAACATTAATTTTATATCTAACAATCAAAGTGCTTCATTTAAAAGTCTACATTAAATCCCACCTACCACTATATTTTAGATAATTATATCTTATGGTTTTTTAAGGATACAAATTTTTATAATAACAATAAATTTCAGCTACAATAATATGGGCTATATCAAATCTAATATATGTTATTCAATAACACCATCTTATTAATAGCCGTTGGATATTTTAAACCAAATTCTACCGTTATCAATGTCAATAAATACAAGCCATATCATTTCTTAGACAATTCTTTTATGATGCTTGGAATTAACAATGGTGTTAATGAAAAGTTTTTTTTACACTAGCCATGATAATTTCTATATATTTTATATTCCAAAAAATTGTATTACTTTCCATTTGCCCTGTCTTTAGACAACATCAATCAAAAAATATTTAATTGCCATATATATATATATATTTTTTTTCTTTTATAATCTTAGAAGTTGATATTAAATATTTGCCTTCTTTTATACCATCCAACTCCACTTAGTATATGAGACACCATTTGCTAATTCTAAAACATATTTTGTCTCTATATGCCTCAAAACTTCTAAACTTACTCATTTTTTATCTCATCTTTACTTACCATCTCTTTTCATATATAAAGTTTAATTGAACTAAGTAAGTAGAAGCAACTATATAAGAATTTGAGAAGGTTGATACCACAATATACTATATAAAGGATATTTTACAATAGCACTCACTCAAAGCCTTCTAATTCAGCCATCTTTGTAACTAAACTTATTATATTAATAAGGACCATTTATATTTAAATAGATTTATATATAAGATTTTTTATGGCATTTAGAAATTACTTAATATCCTTTTTTATACCAAATTTTAATTAATCAATTGCTCATAAATTAGATTTTCAATAACGTCAAAGAAAATCCATTATCTTCTTTCAAGGATTTATTTTTATATCAAAGTTTTATCATAGCTCCTTATATTCATCTTTTACACCTCCATAAAATCTTGGTTTCTAAAAAATTCCTTTAATTTGCACAAAATTCTCAAATTGTAACAAAAACCCTTCAACACCTTATTCACCTACAAAGAATTTTTTTTCTTCTTAAACTTTAAGATCTAATATCTCTTGATTCAACTATTCAATTTTTGTCAAATTTTTCAAAAAAGTAGTTTATAACCTTAAGCTTTATCACAAAAAAACTTAACTATAGATTTTCTTTTAATTTTTTGACAATTCAAAAATCCTAGTAGGTGCTGAAAATCCTAGTTTACAAGCATCTTAGTACTATTTTCTTCATATCTCAAAAATTTAAAATCCAAATTCTATAAAAATTTGTATGTAGCTTTGTAACATGATAATATATATTTTAAATAATTTTAAACCAAAACTTTATCAAATTTCTTGAGATATAGTTCAAAACACAACTATTAATTAAGCAAGTTACTTACTACCTTTAGATTGTAAGTGCTGACTTCAACTTCTAATATTTCTTTCATTATAATTTAGAATTTATTGAATTATATATTTTTAATATAATCAAGAAAGTTTTTTTTTCCAATTCTAATGGCCAATTCTTCATTGCTTTTTGTATTCATGCATTATGCCACAAAGAATGATAATAGGTATAAAATCAACACCTTGACTTTGAGTGCCTAATTTTCTTTCACAAAAATTCCAAATCACTCAATTTTTATACCAAAATCATATCCAAAAACTTGAACTTACTGATCTTTACCTTTGATGTTTAAATGATCCCAAAAGAATAATCCTAATTCTAAATAAGGCCTCAAATAACCTCCTTGAAGTCCATTGGGCATAACTTTTGGCCAATAGGAATGGAGATTTCCATCATCTATCTCTATTCATTCATATGAATGGCTTAACTATTCTTTTTGATACCAAGATCCATTTCTAATCTTTTTATTAATAAGATTTATCTAAAATGTGCTTTAAATATCAAATAAAATTATATAAAACAAGATTTTAAGAATCAACAATATTTAATAAAGATGTTTCAAAATATATAAAAGTTATTGTTAATATAAAAATAAATTCAAAAAATACTATTAAAAAAAATAAAATTATATAAAATTTAATAGTAGTTCTTTTAAACAAACTCTTTTCAAAAGAATAATCTAATCATATTTTATAACTAATTAAAATCCATTGACATAACTTTCATCTAATTTCATAATAAATTATATAACAATTATATATATATATATATATATATATATATATAGATTATTTTTACATAGGAGCCAAATCACAACACAATAGTGTCCAAATTTATCTCAAATAAATCACTTTTCTTAGCTACTAGTTCATTTCAAATCAAAGGCAATATTAAAAGAAGATTCTTTGATAAGTACAATACAGCACCAACATGATTTAAGAATGGTAAAGCATTAAATAAGGCCCACTTAAAGACAAGATCTTTAAACTACCTTTGTTTAAATGATTGGCTTTGAATTAAGTCCATATTATCTCAACAATGATAAGATAATTTTTTTATTTTTTATTAAGGCTTTTCAACCAAGGCTTTTTAATTAGGCTTGGTACTCATTTGAGAACCTCATTCTAAAATTAAGATGCTTTAGAGGTCATCTATTATATGTATATCTACAAAACTATAGAATATATTCTTTGAGAATAAATTTCTTCTTTGTAACTTCTTGTGTTTCACTTGGGATGAAAAAATAATCATAAAAACCATTGTGTATGGGATATTAAATGTTCCAAATAGCTAGATTATATTTTTAAATGACACAAGAACTAATACAATAATGAATATAAGCAAAGAATTTTACATCAAGCCAACTTTTCTTACTAAGTATGTCAAATTTTAACTTCACAATAAGAATTTTATATTGTTTTAGACCAATGAACCATTTGACAAACCTTCAAACATTTCTAGTATCCTTATCATTTCTAACTTGTCTTTAATCCATCTAATCACAATACTATCAAGACAAATTGGTTTTCTATCTAAAATATAGATAAAGATTATAAATTCTAAATAATTATCTACCAAAGCACCATACAAAGTAGCTATAGGATTAAGTCATGTTGATCCTATAACAATCTAATTCAATCCAATCCACAATGGACTTCAACAATCTTGACACTTCTACCAATTTGGACAACTATGGGCCTTCTTATAGATAGAAGCAAATCCAACTGTCTAATTTTTTCTATTATCTTTCCAATCAATATTTTCACCTACTCAACAATACTATGTCTCAATTATGGTCTAATTCTATCAATCTTACAAAAGATGTTGGTCAATCTCTACAATTTGGTTGCTATCCTACCCTCAAGTTTCCACTTAATATACTCAACTTCCAATTGGAATCTTTATGCCCTTGTACTGAAGCAATCTATATCAAAGATTTTTTTAGCTATTAAACTTAGACCAAATACAAAAGATCTCATTCTAATGAAAATATACATGCACAACTATAGCTATATTTTATATCCAAAGTCTTTTGTGTATCTTTAAAAAATATCAATCAATATACAATGGCTTAGCATATAAATCTAGATCCAACAACTATTCCACTTTTTTTTCAAAAAGAGCCATCTTTTTTTGAAGCTATTTTTAATCTTTAAGAATATATTGTGATCATAGGTTCTTAGATAGAAAATATTTTAATCATGGTTTACAACCTCATCCACAACTATATTAAAATTTTGGCCCTTCAAAAAAAATAACTACATTATTTGCATCTAATGACAGTGAGTTTATAAACAAACAATCATTGGTAAGGATTGTCAATACCAAAAAAAAAACTTGATGGCCCAATTAAAAATGACATAAAAATATATTAAGATCTTTAAAAATGAATTAGAGAATCATTGCAATCAATATGCTTAAAATCAAGTTGTTTTTAATAAGGTTCATATCCAATATAAGTTAACTCAAGCCAATATAACATGATTCAAGATTTGCATAGGCAACCTCAAAAATATGCTTTGGATTATCTTTCATTATAATAAAGAGTGTGTATTCAAATATTTGTTTCTCCAAAAGACTTACCGTAGGTTGGTTTTATCAACCAATGAATTATAAGTAAGGATTAAGCATTACATCTATGAAATAATGCAAATCAGTAATGAATAATAAATTTTGACTAAAACCATAGCGACAATGCTTATTTCTTAAAAAATTCAATATTAAGATTTTATTATAATTAAAGATAAAGTTCCAAACTTGCCATAACCAACTTTAATGTATAAACTATTCTAATTATTATAGAAGGAGCCAAATATCCAATATGGCTTAGAATGTCATCTATGCTTTTAACATGTCTAAGCTGAGCTATAAAAATAAAACCAAAATATCTAAGCTGAGCCACAAGAATTTCATTGTTGAGATTAAAGATCTCTTTAGACTTAATTCTTATATATATTAGATGCAAAGAAGCCCCTAGATGGATTTTCTTAATACTTGGAGGCAAAGTAAGCCAAAGATCATTCTATAATCATATAAGATCTCCTAGAATCTTTTAGAACCTTTCAAAAATTTCTTAGAAACTATTAGGGCCTATTAGGCCCTTCTCAAAATCATTAAAAATCTTCTAAAATCTTCTAGAATCTTCTTATATTGTATGTTAGTGATATCATTTTTTTTTTGTAGCTCTCAGTTCTATGAAAAGGAATAGAATTAAAGTTAACTAAAGGCAAAAGAAGTCAAAGATGTGTTATATAGTATCTGCCACTTATTCAAGCTATCTTTTACAAGTCAAAAGATTTATCAATCTTTGCAACCAACAATAGTAACCAACGTCTTCTACTATAGAATAAATTTAAACTTTCATATCTTTGTTAAAAAAATATCTTTTAAAAACTACTTTAGAATATCTTTTATGGATATATTCTACTTTGATGATGATTGTTACAAAGCAGCTATTGAATATTTTTTGATATCTTCTTAATTCAAAAGATTCTTTATTTCAAAATTGACAATATGAAATGTTTGATTGAAATGGCCTAATTAGCATGGTATTGTCTTTTTGACTATCCATATTTTACTATGTAAGCTAAATTAAAAATATATTATAATTTTAAAATAGAACAGAATTACTTTTGGATTAATTAATTTATATATATACAAGGATTGAGCTCTAAAACTTTTAGAATTCCTTCCATCTTTTTTAAAAAAAATTACAAAATTTAAAATATACCATATTCAAATATGTTAGATGAAAGTATTATCTAATATATATTATTATTTTAGATCTGGAAGGATGTTATTAATGAAATTTGTATATCTTTTATAATGTATTGATTAAATTTGAGGCTAGCTTTCATATATGCTTACCAATGTTGTAACCATGTTAATGCACAAAATATTCTAATTATCCTTGTTTTAGCTTCAAATTTAATATTTCTTCTACTTAAAATTCTTCATAGTTATTCACTTCAATACAAAGCAATGGTGGTTGTATTCTTCTTAATATGCTTGATTTTCTATAAGATTCTAAAAGAAATGTATAAAAAATAAGATGTACTTTCATAGATGCTAATACTTCTAATTGATAAATATCAAAGTTAATTTATTTTTTAATAAAAAATGGTTCCAATCTTTAGTAGTCCAACTTATCAGATGATTAAATAGTCTTTATATTATGACAAAGCAACCATACTTTATTATCAACTTCAAATAGAGGTTGTTTCTTTTTCTATATATTAGTTACTTGTTCAAAGTATACTTAAGCTTCTTTTAGTTGAAATTTCAAAGTAGCTTGGATATTAGTAATTCGACTTATAAAATTATTTACTATTAGATTTTTAAATTTGCCAATAGATAATATATCCAATTTTAGATTATAGCCATATTTGGATTAAAATAGAGTTTGTTGAATAGATGCATGAACTATATCGTAAGTAAATTTAACTAGAGACAAAATAAGATATCTAATTATCTCATTGAAAATTGATGGCATATTTAAAATACTCCTTTAGGATTTAATTGACTTGCTCTATTTACCCATTGGTTTGTGGATGAAATGATTTAAAAAATTTGATGTCTATTTGAAAGATTTTAAAAAGTGACTTCTAAAATTTAGATACAAATTACAGCCTTTGATTTCATATAATATCATTTGATAATCTATAGTATCATTAGACATTATTAATAAAGAATTTGGCCATTTCTTCACCAATAATGGTCTTTTTGCAAGGGAAAAAATATACCATCTTAGTAAATCAATCAACAACTATATATATAATATCAAAAGAATTTAATGGTTGGAGATTTGTGATAAAGTCTATAGAGATAGAAGCCCGCAATTGTTTTAGAATTGATAGTGGTTGAAGAAGTCCATATAGATGATATCAAGGATTCTTTGATCTAGAACATGTGTCTTAGGAGAAGACAAATTCTTTGATAACTTTTTATTTTTGAAGCCACCAAAAATATCTAAAAATAAATTTTAATATATTGTTGAATCCAAAATATTCTACAATTAAAAAGTCATGATATATTTAGAAAATATAAAGATACAATGGCCCTTCTTGAATACATAAACATTCTTCAAAATAGAAGAAATAGTTGTTAAACTTGAATTTATTTAAATCATTATAAATATTGCTGAAATAATATTTTAATATAAAAAATAAGAAGGTCTATAGTTAAGATTACACAAACTTGATCAAGAAACAAAGAATCTATTGGAATTGATATAAAAGTTGCTTGAATACAAAATTTCTTAGATTTCAAGAGTGTTGTCTATTACTAGTTGTATACTACCTTTCTTTTTTTTGGCACAAGGTATGATTGTCTTGATAAAGCATCTGACAAATCTTGTTGCTTCTTGGATTGATATATAATGTTGAAATTGAATTGGAATAGAAATATGTTTCAATAAGCTTAATAATGATTTAAAATATGAGCCGACATGAAATATTTAAGGTTCTTATAATTTATATATATAGTCACTAGATGTGAAGTGCCTTCAAGCAAATGGTACTATTTTTAGAAAGAATCTATAATAGCAAGAAGTTTCTTGTAATCAATCTTATAATTAATCTCTATAATCAAGAATTTTCTAAAATAGAATGCAATTGGATGCAATCTCTTTTTTCTTTCAAATTAGAATAAAATTGTTCCTAATGCAAAGTTTGAAGCATTGGTTTTTATATAAAAATGGCTTAAAAAAGTCCAAGTGAATTAAAACAGGGATTGTAATGAATGTTGTCTTCAAGTATTCAAAAGCTTTTTCAGCTTTTGATCTCTATTCAAATTTATTCTTATATGTCAATTGTATAAGCAAAGTAGCTATTTGAAAATAATTATTAATAAAGATCTTATAGAAATTTAAAAATTCAAAAAAGCATTAAACATCACATATCAATTTTATAGTTTTTTAATTGCTAATGGTCTTAATCTTCTTTGGATCCATCATTAAGCCTTAATTTGAAATAATATAATCAAAAAAATTTACTTCGGACTTGTGAAATAGGTATTTCTCCAATTTGATATATTATCTAATATCTTGTAATCTGGCACATTGTCTTTGTAAGAGAATATAGACATGTCGTTCATGCTCTTTTGGAGTCATAGAAAAAATCAAGACATCATCTAAATAGCATATAATAAAGTCATTATGGAACTTATAAAATTTATTGTTCATCAAATATTAAAAAATGGCTAGCGCATTTATAAGGCTAAAAGGCATGACATTATATTCAAAATATCCATATTTTATATAAAAAGTAATCTTCTATTTGTCTCCTTCTTTGATGTGTATTAGATTATAAGCTCTATAGAGATCTATTTTGGTATAGATCTTAGCTTAACTCAATTAGTCAAAGAGCCCACATATCAATGGCAAAGGATAATAATTTTTTATTATTACTTTGTTGAAGCTACAATAATCAATATACATCTATAGAGATCCATCTTTTTTCTTCACAAAGAATATAGGTATATCAACATGAAATTTTGAATGTCAAATAAAATTCTTTGATAAATTCTTATTAATATATTCTTTTAATGCTATAAAATTGTTTTGTGATAAATTATAAATTGGACCAAAAGGTGATTATATGCCATCTTGAAGATTAATAATAAAATTGTATGGACAATATTTTGATAAAATATCCATATTTTTTTTCAAATACATCTTTAAAATCTTCATATTCTTTTAAAAGGATTGTTGGAGTAATTGTTGCTTCGGATGTTGGAGTTGCACAAATAATAAAAAAAATATCTTTTTTAGTTGCTTTAGATATTGAAGTTGTATAAACAACAAAAAAAAGTATCTTTCTTAGTTTCTTTCATAAAAGCTCTAGCTCCAATAAATAGAAGCTGTATAATAATAAATCTATAAGATATATGATATTTTCTATTAAATTTAGTAATTATAAATTTTAATATTATAGAAAATTTTATTTTTTATGATATCAATTTATAGAAGGATTATATCTTTTAAGCCAAAAAAGTTCTAAAATAATAGAGTTAAATAGAGATCTAATGATATTACATACAATTTGATTACTTTGATTCTTTGATGTTACTTCTAATAGACCGGTTTCATGAGTAATATCTCCAAAGGATAAAGGTCAATCATCTATGACCTCTATATAAACGACTTTGGAATTTCTTAACTATAAGAATTTTATAGATTTTTCAAAATTCTAAGTTAATATAGCAAACAGAGGCTCCTAAATCTATTGAAACAAGGATTTTGAATTTTGAATACCTAAATATATTGATAAGGTAAAGTAACAAAAAAGATTAAATGATAATATAGGACATTTTTTGATTTGTGGAGTAGAAGAATTCAATCCCATGGTCTTTATTATAGCTAGACATCCTTGTTTTTTTACAAAGCGTATATTAGTGTGGTTGCACTCTTCATTCAATATATATATTTATGCTTTTTGTGGCAGCTATTAGCCTCATGGTCAAATTCTCTACAATACACATACAAGCTGTGTTCTTTTTTATGCATCTTTTCTTACTCAAGAAGGGATTTGAAGCAAACTGCATCAATCTACATATCTTCTACTTTCAAATATTTGCTAGAATTAGAAGATGTAAAAGATGCCAAGTAATTAATGTAAAGTTATGGCATAGGTAGTGGATGTATTTTTTGTCAATATTAAAATAGTCGATTATTATATTTCATCACTTGACTAATATCTTTATTAAGAATTTGAGATTCAAACATAGATAATAATAGATCCTTTACATTATCTTATAATTTCCAATGAAACTAACTTATCAACATATCTTTATTCCAATTGATATCATATATTAATTATTAAAATTTCAAAGCATAAACAAATATAAAATGGATTCTTTGTTAAAGTACTTAGATTTTAATTATAGCAAAATAAATCTTATCATATTTTCTAAAAGCTTCTATAAATGCCACCAAAAATATTTTAAAATTATGCAATATAGGAGAATTCTCTTCAAATAATAGAGCAAATTAAGACAAAGCTTAATCTAAGAGCAATGTTCCAACTAAACCAATGTAAGATGCTTCTATAAAATATTGCTAATGTTAGAATAAAGTAATAAGTTATACTTGATTTATATAACAACAAATCTTTGAACAAGCTCCATCAAATTTTTCTAAAAGAATAATTCTTAATTCTTTTATTATTAACATTGAATTGCCATTTCGAATACATATATCTTTTAGTGAAATAGACCTTGGTGATAAAGTTCTTAGGATAACTTGTGATAGTAGCTAAGGTAATTCTACTCTTTGACCATTATGTATGGTCATATAAAGTTCTTCATTTTGCTTAGATAAGGTCTCTATCTTGACTCTCAATACTTCAAGAGTATTTATAATTGGATCTAGTTTGGCTTCTTTGGAATCTGCAATATTGAATCCTTCACTTCTTGCCATAAAAATGAAATAAATATAAAAAAATCAAGAACAATATTGGTTTAGAGGAAGATAATCTACAACTTCTATAATACTATAATATTTTGAAGAAGAGAGATAATTTACTTTCTATCCAAAAAAACTAAGCTTTAATATTGTGATATATTAGTCTCAATAAATTGTTATGAACATACCACTTAAATAGAATAAGACTCCAAAAATTTAGGAAACTAAAATAGAAAAAATTCATTTTATATTTCAAACAAGGAGGTATAATAAGATACAAGAACAAGACTAGAAGGTCCAAGCTAAGCCACAAGAATTATATTGTCAAAATTAAAGATTTCTTTAGTTTCAACTCTTATATATACTAGATGCAAGAAAGTCCTTTGAAGAGTTTTCTTGATGTTTAGATGTGAAGAAAGCCTAAGATCCTTCTATGACGATCTAAAATATCCTAAAACTTGTTAGGAACTTCCAAAACCTTCTTGAAATCTACTAAGACATATTATGCCCTTCTTGGAATCATTGAAAACTTTCTAAAATCTTCTAGAATATTCTTCTATTATATGTCCATGATACCATCAAGGCCTTATATGTTGTCCATTAATAACTAAGATTTTGCAATTAAGATTCTTGTACATAAAATTATCAATCTTTGCAACTATTTAGAAGAAAGTGCAATTGCATCTTATAAAAGATACGCTCCAATAAATACAAATCTGGACGAGATCCAAATTCCATTAAAATTTTAATCTCTAATACAATGCATTGAAATTTAATACTTGTCTTTCAAACTAACATCATGGAAGTGTTTAGAGATATACTTTAAATGAAATAGAGACAATATTAACTAGCTTGGTTAACTAAAGGTGGTTCAAAAGAACCAACCTAATAGAAAAATTTAGACCAATAGAATTTGAACAATAAAAGGTAGGTTGGAGATATTTAATCCACATAAGAATTAAACTAATAGAATTTTGACAGTAGTAAGCAAGTCAAAGATATCCAATCCAAGTATAAACCAAATCAATAAGATCCAAATAATAGTAGATAAGTTGAAAATATCCAATCTAAGTAAGAATTGGAAGTTATAAAGTCTAAGTTAGAACTTATTAGACCATGAGAATATGTAGCAGCTAATAAAAAGATTACTAGCTGTTTATAATTAATTAAAGTAATATAAGTAATTACAAAGATTAATGGTCATAAGAGCATAGAAAAAATAAATAAATAAATAGCACCAAATATCAAATACCAAATATAAGGCTAAATATTATTATTATTGTTGATATAGAAATTTTCTATAAATTGATTATGAATATATATTACTTTCAAGCTCTCTACTTTGTTGCTTTTTATAATCTAAGTTTAATCTTTATAGTCTTTATTAAAGTTGAGTTGTATGTAATCTAATTCAAAGTAGCAGTTGGTATAGAATTCCTTTTGATGTGAATTTTGACTATAATTTATTAATATTGACACAAAGAAGATTATTTTTGGATCAATACTTATAAATTAATATCCAATAAAAGAAGTTACCATCTAATATTGATTAAAGATGATCAACAAGCTTTCTTTGAACAAAAGCTAAATTTGAAAAGAAGCTTCTAACTTCTTGGATTTTAAACATACTTATGTCTAAAGTGCCAAAATTCAAACTTTAAATCTATCAAACAATAAATTTTATTCTCCTTTGTGATAACCTATAATACTAACTTGAATAACTCTACTAATCAATTTGTTATCTAATCAATGTAAAATCTAAGGTTAAAAATGTATTTAAGTATTTTCATTAAAATTTTATAAAAATACTAATCAAAATTTGAAATCTATTCAATAATTAGATTTTAATACTTGATTAAGTTTTAATATTAATACTATAATACTTACAAAGTTTTTAATCTAACATTGAATAGTTTATACATTTGTATATTTGTTTTATAATTTTTTATATACAAAAGTTGATTAGGTCATAGATTCATATTTAATTTTTAAAAAAAATTATAAAAAACAAAATAATCTTAAAAAAGACTTATTAATGAGTTATAATTTTATTTTTTATAACTTTTTGACATGTTTTTTTTTTTTAAAAAAATCACATTGTTGTTTTTTTTTTCAAGATCATCAAACTATCTTCAATATGGCGGAGTTTTAAAAGATTACAATGCTGCAATTTGCTCAATATTCTTTTACTCAACACAAACCAACAATTTGTCAGAGATGCCACAAGAAAGAGGAGGAAATAACAACTTCCTAGTCTCTAATGAAACGGTCTAGTAGAAGATTGAGCTCAATTGTAAAATTCTCTTAAATTTGTTTTCCAACCTCTTCCGGTGCTTTGACACCCGCCGTTGTCTCTCACTTGACTTAGAAAATGCAATGGCTGAACTTCCAGTAAGAAGGCCAGAGAGTTTGGTTTATCGTAGGGCGGCAATTCAAGGGGTTGTTGCAACCATTTCAACGTGAAATGCTGGACAATGTTAGCAAACGGATTCGTGGAGAGAGTGGTTTCTAACATAATGTTTGCACGAACCCACCCATTCTCGTCCAAAATCGGCTGCCGACCATCCATTCCTACATTTCAGACCGCGGTTGCACAAAGCTTCGGGGCTCGAGTCACGTTGTTCTCAGTCTCGAGTTTGTATTGTGATATAAGTTGCAGCTGGAATAGGAGCACGAGGCATTACGGCATTCGAGGATCACTACAGGCGTACCCTTCCAGGCTTCGCAACCCCGTGGTCTTCCGGGGACACTGCGTGTAACCATGTGTACCCAGTCCCTTCAAGCTCCCTCAGTTGCCCAGGTGCTGACTGCTCATACGTGCACTGCCTCATGGTTCGCCAATTCACTATCCGATCAGTGCACGATTGCAGAAAACTTGCATGTGGAGAGAAGGATAACCCACAGCCTGGACAAGAGGCATAGTATCCAGATTAAGGTCTGGTTTCCAGGAGCAAGCTTTCATACCCATCCAAACGCCGGATATGCGTCGTCCCGGCTGATGAAAGCCTTAGGCACGCAGCCCCTGGTAGGGCTGTTAGGCACGCCCATGACAATATTGTTCACCTTCACCGTCAAACCAAACCCACACTCGTCCCACCGCTCCAACGACCTCACTATCACTCACCAACAACTAAGCAATTAGCAGTGCTGTTAGAATTTTATTAGAACTAAACCCGGATACCTACCCCTAAGGATAAATTAATCCACAGAATCTTTGGATTATAAAGAGACTAGCCGCGCCTTGTTAAATTAATTCACACTTCCAATACAGTGATAAATCTCCACAAATCAGGAAAAAGTTCTGGAGACCAAGGGCTCCACGTCCGTCTAGTCGGAGGACACTTCGTGCACCTCCAGAGGCTGCGGGACCCACGACATACCGTTAGCAAATACTTAAGGAATAAACTGTTGTTTAGGCACCAATGCATTTTCGGTAGAGACGTAAGGCTACTGTAGCAGATTAGGAATCATGTCTCTTTATAAAGATTACTAGATCTATTCCATTCGTGTTACAAGAGACAATCTGTTTTTATTTCAGTATTGTTTCAATTCCATTTACGTTGATGTAAGATGATCTGTTTATTTCATGGTATCAGAGCAAGGTTCCCTAGCTTGCGCATAGGTCAGCTATACAGTAGTTAACCTTACCTACGTACAATTGCCGAAATAGATCTCAAGAAATTCGGTTTCCAAGAGAGTGACAAACTCACTTGAACCAGCAATTATCCTATCTAGTCTTTTCAAGTAGAACTAATTCTTAAGTCATACAAAGTCTAGGATTTGTTGTCCAATGACCCGAGCTCAAGCACTGACACAGGCGGGACGCTCTCCTCGATTGAAACCAGAATCAGAACATCCTCAACCGCCGGCACAAACTCATCGACTGGAGCTAGGAGATCCACTCCAACCAATACTGCTGACACACGCACCTCGACCGGCACTTCAACTCCATCCCAGAAGAGCATTGACAAATTCACCATAGTCATCACAGCAACCGTTTCAAGAAAGTTCCTATTGTGAAACGTTATCGAGACTCTCCAACCAAGCTCTGGAATCAATTCAAGAAAAAGTTTCAGAAATTTGCACTACAGAGGAGCACCAACTTAAGAGCCGAGCTAAACTCACTCAAAATGACCAACGACTCAGGAATTGAAGACTACTTGTTGAAGATTGAAGAAATTGTCCTTGCAGAAGTTTACTTTGTCGAGGACAACACCCTCATCAAAATCACCCTGGCCGGGCATCATTCAAAAGCACATTCGGGACCATTTTTACCTCTAATCCAAAACTCTCATTTTTTGGATTTGAAAGTTATGTGCAAGCAGAAAGCTTCAACCATATGCTCAACGACTCAATGGAATAGTCAATGATTGCGGTCTCTTGATCCAAGAAGACCCTTCCAAAGAAAGGAAATTATAATTTCACCAAGAACAGTCAAATGGTCAATAAAAAAGTCACCGTCCCCATTTGCTCACATTGCAACAGAAGAGAACATCAATAGAAAACACTGTAAGATCAGACAAGCCCATTTTCAACTAAAATTTATCACCTAGTCTCAACTACAGGAAGTACAACGAACCATTGCGGACATCAAAAACAATCACAGTAATGTAGCTAAGAAAGAAACATCTGATTTTGATGGCACCATTGGAGATGACCAATAATCACCAAAAGAAATTAATCTTGTTGCAATGCTAACCAAGATTGAGATCAATTGGATAACGGATTCCGGAGCAAGATCTCATTTCACTAGTCAAAAAAACAAATTGTTGAAATTCAAGACCAGTAGCTCAACCTGTACCATCACCACAATTGTACCATCACCACAATTGTACCATCACCACAATTGGCCAATCAAAATTGCATGTCAAAAGAAAAAGATATATTTCTTTCTCCAAGAATAAAAAGATGTCTAATGTCTATTATTTTTTGACTAGCAGTAATAATTTATTATCCGTAGGAAAATAAGTTGATGAGGGCAATGTCATCAGTTTTACATCAGAGCACTATCTAGTTCTAAATAAATAAAAAAATTCAAAGTCTATATTAAGAGTAAATTAGGATCCATACAGCCTTTTGTACAAACTAGACCCCCTATGGACCACAAGTATTATCTATCATGCCATATGTATTGTAACTAATGCTAACTCAATTCTTTTACAAATAAGCAAAATTAATCTTGTCTTAATCTAGCATTGACAAATGAGACACTCCACAATTCAATGTCTTCATAGCATGGCAAAGAACAGCTTATGTTTTGGTCTCTCTAAATTCACTAATAAATCATTCTTTTGCTGCTCATATGCCAAAGATAAGTTATTCAAAGCTAAATTTTTTATAATATCTTCTTTGATAACTATGTAACCACTCCAACTTATTTATTCTAATCTATGTGGATTTTTACATGTTTTATTATTTACAAATGCCAAATACTTTCTAATCTTCATTGATAATTACAATAAAAAAAATTTGGATATACTTTTTGAAAAAATCAAAAATACTCAATTATTTCAAACATCTCATATGGCATGTTGAAATTGAATTAAAAGAGAAAATATCATGCCTACGCTCTGATAGAAGAGGTGAGTATTTATCAAATAGATTTATTAAATTTCTAGATTCTAATAGAATCAGTTGACAATTAACTAATGTGTATATGTCTTAGTAGAATGGCATAGTAAAAAAGAAGGACAAAATATTGATAGAAGGTGCCCAGATTATAGCTACTGACAATAATATACTAGTCTATCTTTGAAAAGAAATCATCTATGTAGCAAATTATTTATAAAATTGGAGCATCACCAAGACTCTTCATCACTCAATACTATACAAGAAGCTATATCACTGCTAACCTAATCTACACCATCTACTTGTTCTTCGATCTCAAACCTTTATACACATTTTAAAGTAAAATAGATAAAAACTTAGTACAAAGTTAATTTCATATATTTTAGTAGGCTACTATGATCAATCAAAGGTGTATAGATGCTACAATTTTACTCAAAATAAGATCTTAATCACCTATGATATTTTTGTGAATGAATCTCAAGATGGATTATTATACAAAATATTAAATAAAATCAATAAAGATATATTTTCTTTTGTCCTATTTAAATCTTTTAAACATATTTTTTGTTTAGAATCTAAAATACTGAATAATATTTTAGAACCTATATCAACAGTGTCATACCAGATGTGGAAGATTTACTACATTTGGAGTTTTGAAGAAGGAGATATTAGGAGTCAAAGATAGCAAATCAAATTCCAAGGTAGTAAGTAGACCGCTTTATTGATAGTGATAGTTTTTACCATATCTTGAGCTTCCAAATGAATTTTTATCTAAACATTTTTAAAAATGTATACTATTATGTTAAAAAGCTATTCATCAAAGTTTCATAGTATTTGGACTTTTAGTTTGTGAGTTATGAAGAATTTAGTACATGGTTATTTATAAATAAGAATTTGAACCTACTATTAGAATTTTGACAATATCTATAGCTCAGTTATGAATTGATAGTTGAAATTTTTTGTAGTAGTTGTTAAAAATACATCAATACTTTATATAAATTTTGAATGGATTTAGATGGTTGGATTAAAAATTATAGATTATTGAAATTCAGAAAAAATTCCCTCTTTACGGGTGAATGAGGGTTTTAGAATATTTATTATATTTTGAGTTTTTTGAGGAGATGAGACTTATATATTGGGTGTAATAGCCCTATGAAGAAGTCTTTCATATAAATTTGGGGGTTTTATTATTTTAGATCTTGATTGAGTAATTACTGGTAGTCAGAAGCTCTGTATTTTCTTAAGGAAAATTCCTTCTACCATGACAATGGTACCACCTCCAATACCTCTAAATTTTATAAATCTTTGAGATCCTAGTTGACAAATAGTCATAATCTCCAAACTTAGCTCTTACAAGAAAAATGGCTTTTGAGAACTTGTAGAATTCTCTTCTAGCAGAAAGTACTATATTACAGATATGTGCTTTGCATCAAGCTTAGCATACATTTTCTTTATAATAAACTAAAGGCTCAACTTGTTATAAAAGGATATAAAAAAATTTAGTATTGACTATTCTAAGATATTTACTCTTATAGTCAAATGATCCACATTGCATACTATTGTCGCTTTTGCTGAGAGTTTTGATTGGACTCTCATTCATATAGATGTTATCATAGCCTTTTTAAATGGCAAAGTTTAATAGGAGGTTTATATGCATTAATCTCAAGGTTTTTCCTTTATCGACCAAAAATATATAGTATATAAATTAATAATATCTATTCATAGACTTAAAAAGAATTCTTACATATGATATGAAGAAATCAATTTATATCTCTTAGCTCATTATTAGTACCAAAGCTGCATTGGCTATAATCTATATTCTCTTCAAGAAGTTACCACCATTATTATCATTATTCTTTATATTGATAATTTACTATTCATTGGAAATTCTTTTTTATAAATTGATGAAATCAAGGCACATCGTCATCTTCAATACAAGATGGAAAACCTATATTCCATCAAATGCTACCTTGGTATTGAATTCATTTTCTTATAATAAGGCATCATGGTTTATCAAAGCATTTTTTTTACCTAAATTTTAACCAATCTACATATACTCAATTACAAACCTATAAACATTCCACTTCTTAAAAGACTCTCATTTTTTCTTAATTCCAATATCCCTGAATTCAATCAAAGTACATATTATCACATAATTGGCCAATTATTCTATTTAATGAATACTCGTCCCGACTTCTCATATTCAGTCAAGTTTATAAGTTGATTCATATCCAAACTCCAAGATGTCCATTGGTCAATCATTAAATATATTCTAAAATATCTTTAAGCAACTTTAGACTTTAACATTTTCTATAAAAAAGCCATCACGTCTCACCTCAATGGATCCACATACAATGAATCTATTCCTAAGTTTTAAGGCTTCACAAACACTAACTGGGCATTTTATAAAGACTCTTGGCATATAGCACTACAAGATTCTATTGTCTACTTCCAAAGAAAGTTATATCATGGACCAACAAAAAACAGCCCATTATATCCTTCTTGATAAAAAATTTGAATATCAAGCATTAGTAAAGAATACAATAGAAATAATTCATCTCAAATTCATGCTTCAAGAGCTACAACTTGATAAGGTATTAACCACAAATATTCTAATCACATGTTCTAATAAAAAACAACAACAAATATCCAAGATGCTTCTTCATCCACAAAATCCAATATACATTTGTAATGCAACAACATTAGTGCCAACATTAGTGCCAACATTAGTGCCATGAAACTAGTAAAGAATCTTGTGATTCATGCTTGATCCAAACACATAGAATTTCATCACGACAATGTCTCAAAGAAGCTCATTGAAGGTGACATAACAATCTTCTATGTTAGCTCACATAATATAACTATTGATAGACAAGATTTTGAGAGACACAAACTTGGAATGGGAATAATGTCTTTTATATATATTTTTATTTTTTATTTTTTATTTTTTTGATAAAATTGGACATCAATTTTCCAGACCTTGTCCGAAACTAACTAGTTTCTGCTTCAGCCAGAGTTTGAAATGCCTTGTGAACATTTTCTAAATAACCATCTACTTGTTGAGCTGCATCAATCCAAGCCATTTCCTAAATAACCATCTACTTGTTGAGCTGCATCAATCCAAGCCATTTCCTAAATAACCATCTACTTGTTGAGCTGCATCAATCCAAGCCATTTCCTAAATAACCATCTACTTGTTGAGCTGCATCAATCCAAGCCATTTCCTAAATAACCATCTACTTGTTGAACTGCACTTTTCTTTGGAACTTGAGGAGCGATAGGGCTTCCTTCCCCAATAGACTCACCAGCTTGCTCCTCAACCTTTGTCATCTTGACCAAGTTATAATTTCAAAAAAAAAAGACCAAAGGAGATTGATTACAACCACAAAGAGCCCCTCACTTCTGCATTCGTTTTTAGCTCTAGGGAGGGTGTTAGAATTTTGTTAGAACTGAACCCGAATACCTACCCCTAAGGATAAATCAATCCACAGAATCTTCGACTTATAAAGAGACAAGTTGCGTCTTGTTAAATTCACACTTCCAATACAGTGATAAATCTCCACAAATCAGGAAAAAGTTCTGGAAACCAAGGGCTCCACGTCCGTCTAGTCGGAGGACACTTCGTGCACCTCCAGAGGCTGCGGACCCACGACATACCGTTAGCAATACTTAAGGGATAAACCGCTGTTTAGGCAGCAGTGCATTTTCGGTAGAGACGTAAGGCTACTGTAGCAAATTAGGAACCATGTACTGGATCTACTCCATTCGTGTTAACTAGAGACGATCTGTTTTTATTTCAGTACTGTTTCAATTCCATTTACGTTGATGCGAGATGATCTGTTTTATTTCAAGTGCAAAGTGTTCTGAGAACGGCGCCCGCTACACCGGCATGAACACGTGCATTTCGGTGTGGATGTGGGGATGCTATTAATCAAGCGAGCCAGTTACAACTCTTTCATCGACCTCGCAGGGCTACATACTTTGCTATCACTCGCTGAATCTCGTATACATGTACCCTTTATCACATTCACACTCGCCTCCTGTCGGTGGTTCTGGTTCACAGAACGCACCCGCGGGGAATGCCGCGCGCGCGCCCGGGTCGGCGCACAGAAGTGCTCCATGCCATGCTCCAACTCTCAACGAAGGGCCAGCAGAACGAACACGGGGAAGATTTTCAGCAGGTTCAAGGAAAGGAACTTACCGCCCGGACACTTTCCGTCGAGGTGGAGGACAACTTCAACCACTGGGAGGTCCAAGCCCAAAATGAGTTTCACAAGCGTTTCCGTCAAGCCGAGGATCGACTCGACCAAGACTGTGAAGTGGTAGGTGGGCAACACACCGTCTGCTCCCCAAACCTTGATCTTAATTACCAGCGGTCCAGCTGTGAGCTTGAGGTAACCAGTGGGAGCTGGACAACGCCGTTTACTATGAACGGCACACCATTTTATCTCCAGGTAGAGCACTGACTGGATTCTGCTTATACCACCCTTCGCAACTGCCATCAGGCCAGGCGAATCGGGGCGAGATCGATCATCTACATGCAGGCATGCAATCTGATAAGGTCCAGTCAATTCATGCTTGACCTTCACAACTGGAGTGCCGCGGTAGCAGCGTGTCAGAGCGTATTATGAAGGCGTCTGTGCTGCCTGTTTGCTTTGATGAAGTTCCCTGTAGCGGTACATGCCTGGAGACCGAAATGAGGAGATGGTACCAGGAATAAATTTTAGACCAGAAATAATGATGTTGAGAATATGGCCAAATTGTATAGGTAAAGAATATTTTAAGATTTAAAAAAAAAAAAAAAAAAAATCTATTTAAACATGTTCAACTCAACATTATAAATGAAGATTTTTCAATCAATGATGTTATAAGGCATTATCATGTCACTTTACAAAATAAAAAATATATCTTAATGACAATTAAAATCTAATATTATATTTTAAAATCCAATGTAATATAATGCAAGGATATTATTTAATATCTTATTTCTTTATGATTACAAATAAGGTTTTTAACCTAATCTTTTAAGTTATAACTCAAGAAGGCAAAATTCCACAAATCAAACTACTAGACAAGGATTTTTAATACACTATTAGTCAAAATAATAGATATTTGATAAATAGTCATATTCCAAATTATTTTAAAAAATATATAATAGGCCAAGATAAAAAAATTAAAATTAAAAAAAATTGGAAAAATTAATCCAAAAGAAGCAATATTTACACTCCAATCTACATGGATTATTAAAGCTTTGCAACCAAGTGATTCTAATGTCCAAATTCTATCTATATAGATTTATGTTAACAAAATCAACAACTATCAACAAATAGTAGCTATATTTTTTGAAGTAGCTTATAACAAATTACAAATGAAACCTAGGATCTAAGCAATGGTCTAAAATTTTAAAAATACAATCCAAAATTAGAAATAATTTACATCTAAAAAAATTAAAATAAATATATTTATAAAAAACAAATCATATAAATTGGATCTATAATTTTATATTATAAAAATGATTATTTTATATAAAAATATTTATATATTTTATAAAAAAATCTTTTATAAGATAATTTTATTTTTATAAAATATAAATAAGAATTTAAGTTAATATTAGAAATAATAAAAGATCTTAGATTAACTACTTAAGAATATAAATTTTAGAATATAACATTAAAATTAGCTTAATATCTTGTATAAAAGAAATATTCTTATAAATATCAAAGATTAGATATATTTAGATAAATAGAAGAAAATACAAATTTTTACATATTTTTTAAGATAATTAATCAATCAATAATGATATCTAAAAATAAATATTTTTATTTTCAATATCTAATATTTATCAAATAGAAAGCTAATATAAAATCTTAAGATTAATTAAATTTTATTTAATATAATAATTATTAATTTAGAATTATTAGGACTCTATTAATTACAATAAAAGAATAGACAAATTAATAATAGTTATAAGTGTTGCCATAGACAAAAAAAAATCCTATAGATCTTCAATTTTTTTTAGGAATTAGCTAATAATCTTTAATTTAATCCAAATCCTTATTGTTTGTCTTTAGAACCTCTAGCAAGAGAATGATCTATTCAAAAAATATAGAAATTATTTTTAATCACTTAACAAATTACATACCTTTGTATCAACAATATAAAAAGAAGTATCAGATTTCAACTATATGTTTAGTTAGCACAAACTATAGAGTAATCTTTGTGCTAAAAAAGAAGTATTAAATTGGAAAATTTGGCATCTCTAAATAATAATTAATGTATAACAAGCAAAAGAAATCTAAAAATTTTAATATTTTATTGCATGCATATATCTCCATTTTTTAAATCAATCTTATATAAATTTTGGAATTGCATACAAGCACATCAAATGTAGGATTAAGCTATCTCAAATATAAATAAATTTGTAACAAACAGCTAAAGATGGAATCTATAAAAAATATTTTTAAAAAGACAAATATTTTTTTTTTAATTATTGGATCCACAATTTAAATACTTCAATCAAACAAGTTTTCTATTTAAAGGAATTATTTTGAGGACAATATAGATCCACTCAAATACTATGGAATTTTAAAAGAAAATATAGAGTGACAAGAAGATCTATCAAAACATATAAGATGGATCAAAAAAATGTAATACAATCTTTTTGAAAAAAAATTAAAATTTTTTTTTTTTAAAGTCAAAATTTGATACTACATTTTTAAATAAATGAGATAAAATGTAGATAGAAAATAAAATCATATGATATAAGCATAAAACAATTATAAGTTAAAACACCAAATTTTTCTATTCTAACTAAATAATTCATAACTTGGGTGAAAATAAAAAAATCAACTAAAATAACCAACTATATAACTCAATGTGTGATAAAATAATCTATGCTTTATTCTAATTATAGAATTCTTAATATTTTGGATGCCAATATACTTTCATCTATTTCAACCATTAGAGTGGATATATCTTGTATGTGTATTAGGATATATATGGTATCAGACTTGATGAAAAGGAATAATAGAGGGATCAAGGTTGATTTGATATTTGGCTAACTCTGGGAATATATCAAGGAGGTCATGCAAAGATATCCTTATAGTGGCAAAATAAGGATTTGGAGGTAGTGGCTTATTTGAATGATATATGGATATTAAATCAAATAATTTGGGATTTTGTTTTAATATCCAAATTAAATAGGCAAAGTGTGGCTTCTTTAGTTTGGTTCTAATCAGTGATGTTAAGGTTGGAGAGGCACTCATAGATTGGTATTTTATTGACAACAATTTTTTTTAGATAATGAGAGATTTTTACACATGACTAGCCAAAATTGGCAAGTTGAGCCAAGTTGATTGTACCAACAAAATAAAGGTTGTTGATTGTCAAAAGTGTTGTTTCTTTCTTATTAATGAGGTTGTCTACTATATTATAGCAAAGAAGAACTTCTAAAGTAGTGGTATTAAATCTAAGCTAGCAATTTATGGCAACATTGAGGATTGTTTCATTGTCTATGATTTGGATATAGTTACTTGCTCAATCATAGATGACACAAGCATCTTTCATCTAAGGTTGACTAAAGAAGATCTTATAGTTAAATATCATGTCTTTATTCTTAACAATTATAAAAATGACTTTGTATAGAATTCCATGAATGTCAAGTATGAGATTGCAAATAAGACAAAGCAGATGAATGACAAAGTTGTTTGCCATTTTGATATTAAATGGAGCAAGAACCAAAAAAAAGAATTGGAGGCAATAGACTTCTTTTTTAATAATCACATTAATGCTTGAACCTCCATTAAGTAGGATTTTGGAGATGGTTGTGTTGTTAATATAAATGATCATGGTGAAGAGGTGGCAATCCACAACAATGACTAAGGCCATCAAAATCAATTTATTTGTTGGTAGTTGTTACAAATGAAAGTGATTAATTATAAAATAATTAATTTTTGATATAAAATTAATAAATTCTTGAATCGTCAAGATAATTAGTGTATCTTAAATAATGCCAAGAATTCATTGCAATAAATTTTCAAACTATAATTTTAGTTCTAGTTGTAGCTTAGTCACCAATATTTTTGAACATGTCAAATTTAACATTTGTATAGTGGTGATTGTCTCTATGAATTTGTCCTAAAGTTCTTTTTTATTAATCCAATTTTATAAAGGTAATTTGGATGGAGGATCTACTAAGATAGGATTAGTTTTACTATACGTTGTAAGGCTAATGTAACAAAAACCAATAATATTAACTAAATAGGAATTTGGTAGTGATGTAGGCTCTTTTTGGTACCAAATAGTATTTAAGAAAGTATTAAGCTTTATATCTTAAAGTAAGGAGTATAAATGATTATAATAATCAAAGTCTTATATAATGTATATAGAAATCATTGGCAATTATTACGGTGATAGTTAGATGGAAGTTAGCGAGGGAATAAAATTATAGCAACCACCATTAGTATTGAATGAAAGATTGTCTTTTAATTTGCCATATAGATTGTTTGGATTTTATAAATATGTTGTTATATTATGAGTTGTCATGTTTGAGAATGTGCAAGGTACCTGGTTATGGAGGGTGAAGTTGTAGTTCGTAAATCTTCAAAAACCCTTAATAGGTTTCATCCATAGAAGAAGAATATGATTCAAATTTCAATTTAAGAGTGCTCAAGTCAATACAAAGTGCTTAAAAACACTCTTCTTGGTAACTTCAATTACATATAAAATCCAATTGCTTTATTACTTGTCACAATTAAGCAACTTAGATTTCTCTTTGCAAGTCCTAACCTTAGTCAATGAATTTTAGTAAGCTATAAATCTTAATCAGACTATCAACTTGGTGTAAACTTTTGCACACAAGTGCAAATATAAGTCTTCTATATGTTCAAAAATTTTCAGCCCAACCTAACATACAAATTATTGAAAATTAACCAAAAACCACACTAATATAACTTGGATGCCAACTTGAAAGTTGATGCACATAGTCTAGCACCAATTTCTTCTTCTCCAACTATTAACTTCAGCTAAAAATTGGCATGTAGCTTGTCTTTCAAGTCTTCTAATATTATGCCAAATTTCATCTTGATTTAATTAATAGATCTTTAGATATTCTAGAAACCCTAAATAACCCTAAACTGCCAATCTCTAGTACCTCTTCATACTAAAGATCAAATAAATCCCAATTGCACTATTAGATTGTTACAAATTTTTACTCAATCTTAGCACATTCAATTATCCATACATTATCAAATTTTCAATTATAGATGTTACTTCAATTGCATACAATAGCTGAAAGTGCTGGTCCTAACTTTATTGCATAAAAACTTAATCCTCAATATCAACCTTGACTTTAGATAGTGATTCCTAAGTCCTCCCAAATCCTACAAAAACAAATTTAATGCCTCTGGAACAAGCTTGAAGCTAACTCTCCAATTCTAGTTGTTGATCTCCAAATGCCTCCAATACCTTGCCCTTGGTGGATATTTTTGTGGCTGGAGATCTGATTTTGATCCTATTTCATACACGGTCGACCCCCAGGTATCAATCCAATTTATTCTAAGGGTTTTTAAGCTTGATCCTATTTTCAACTTAATCCTAGTATCAACCATACTAATTATTTATCTCTTCTATTCTATTTTTATTAACTTATGACTTTTAAAAGTAATAAAAAAGTTATTACAAGCTAAAAGAAAATTTTAATAACTAACTTTTATCTATTAGCTATTAAAATAAGAAAATAATCTAAGAAGCTTTCATAAACCTTTTCTTAAGTATCTTAAGTTCTTATTAAATCAAGATAATTAAATATTAAGTAGAAATCATTCTTGTTCATATTTTTCATCCCATAAACGTGTTACAATATGACAACATGAGTCAAGAGTGATTAAGCTTATTGCACCTATGGCATCATTTGCGTAGACTATCAAAAGAAGTAATAATTGGATGAGAATGTAGTTTAGATAATCTACCTTTAGCATATTTTGTGGAACAAAGGGCTTTGAATAAGGTACCGTATAAAAGACCAACTATGGCAATACAAATATATTCTAGTAATTTGGTACAAAAATTACTTAGTAAAAATGTCTCAATACAAGGGACTTTAAATTCTATAACTAAGAACATCATGCAATTATAATAACCATATAGGAATTTTGTTGGAAATTGATGCATTTCTTAAAATTAAATATATGTTTGGTCATCATTAGAAATGTCTTAGTATTAAAATTAGAATGCTACTAACATGTCTTTAATGGAATAGATGGAGTTCATTGTTATATAGGTCATGAATTACTTGTAATTACGAGTGTCTTGGAGGCTATCTTCAAATAGCTCAAGTTTAATGGTCTTATGAGTTTTGCCATTAAGATTGATAGTATTGCAAAACTTATAAGTGTACATTGTTGGACACATCCCATTGCAATAAATTAGCATATTGACTACCTTCTAAGCAATGGTAGACAACATGCTCATATATAAAGTTAGGAATGTAGGTGACATGGGATGCATTGGTGATAAAAGAAGGCTATGTTTAAATATATATATATATATATATATATATATATATATTAGATGTCTTAAAAATAAAAATAAAATATTACCATAAGGTTGTCCATTAAAAAAGATGATTAGAAAGAAAGAAGTATAGTTGGTATGTGACTTGGGAGAGTCAAAGATGCCAAAGATTTGTCAACTGGATTCGCAACTTTTTAGGCTAGAATTTATTGTTGTAGTGTGGATTCATGAATGCAAGTGCAAATAAATGGACAACAACTACTATTGCTTGGTATACTATCATGGTTTATTATTAGTACTTTTATCATGGTAGAAGGCATAGAAATTAGAATTCAAACTTAAAGCATGGTTGCCAAATATTAATCTTGGTTTTATGTTAGTTGGAAAGATATTCTATCCAAAAATAATCACCAAAATTAAAAGATAAAAAATAAAAATAAGTGGGATAAAAAAATGTACACCTCTTAATTTAGAATTTAGACATCTTTTTGTAGAGCCTCTAATCCAAATTTTAATATTGTAGATATTTGTCAATCCAAAGTCCAATAGTTTAGAATTAGCAAAATTCTTTTGAAGATTTGGTCAAATCTAATAGTCAACTTTGAAAAGTCCACAAATAATTTAACTTGAATGAGCACAATTTCACAATTTAACTCAACATAATTAATTTCTACTAAAATGAATAAGTTGAAATAAAATCTTGGTCTTAGAGAATTTTGCACCAATAACAATTATAAGCACGACTAAAATATCCTTATTTTTATTAGTACAAAAAATTAAGAAAAAGAAGAAAATAATATCAAGGTGAAGTTTGCACTAAAACAATGTGGATGGTATATAAAATTTCAATAAGATCAAAAAAACACCAAAGAGAGAGTCTCTTCAATCCAAGTTTGTTGTATACTTATATTATATTTATCTAATTATAGTGGCTAGCCATTTACTTAGGCTACTACTTTACTATTTTGTCCTAATCTATTTTAAACTAAGTATCCAATTTTTAATTGAATTGAGTATTTTCAGCCCATTTTATTTTGATCTGGTTTAGAAGGTTTGGATCTTAGGTGGATTAGGTGTATCCAACATGCTTTAGGCTACTTATCCAAACTCTATTGGTCCAAGTTTTTCTTCTTGAATAGATTCTATTAATCCAAGTCTAAAGTTAAGTTAATTAAGTTGATTAACAAGGATTCAACTTTATTCTTTATTCTTTACTCTTTACGTATACTCTATTATAATGAAATCAAAGCTTCATTTTTTAAATCATTATCTTTTATTAAGACCACACATTTTTTTTCCTTATCTTCTATTATAATCACACATTACAAATTTTAGAATGAACTTATCTATTTTTTAAGCCACCAATCTTACATTTAGTTACCACTTACTTATAAGATATTAAATTATTTATTTTCCTAATAATTTTGATTGCAAAAAGGCTTGTAATCTCAAGTTTTTGTAAACAAACCATCTTTATTAATTTTTCTTCAAATAAAATAATATTATACATTAATATATTTTAAATAATTACATTCAAATTCCATCATCGTATGAACATCTATCATTCGACTTCGGTTCGATTGAAAGGACCTCAGTATTGTTATACTTGAAACATAAAATATGAAAATTCTACCATCAAACCGAGATTTCAACACAACAAAAAAAGAAATGAACTAGGAGATGTAACGGTGACGCAAGGACGCTTCGTCACCAATACACAACTCCAATACTTCATAAAATTTCGAGGTCGAGAACCAGCATAACCACCACTGATCTACTGAAGAACTAAGGATGTACATCAGTCACTGAAGCCGCATTCAATCCTCCACTTAACAAACATCCATCCATTACACGTGCAAAACACTTCATCAACACATAAGAAAATTGAAAAAAAGGCGCAAAATATCTTTAAAAAAAACATCAAGAAAGTAGAACAAAACCAAATCATCTACGATAAGCTCGCCATGAAAAAGGCAATCCAGACGAACCTTTCGTATTAACAAAAGCATGTGCGAAAGACACACTGCGGCATTCATTGCCTACAATTCATGCCGCACTGCACCTAAAATTACACTCAACTAGCTTCAATAGCCAAATTCTGATATACATTTCATGAACCAATGAACTACGAAGACCTCCAGAATGCAGCACTACTTTTAATCGTCATAATGCAATAGAACTAGATATGCCCAAACCTATGACGAAACAAGCGACCACTGTTTTGTACATTACAACATCAACACAGATGTAAAACCTCAATCCATTTGATGCAATTACCCAGTACTACTCATCAGAGTAGATAAATTTGGGAATGCAAAGTAACAACACACCAGTATACCAACACATAACTTCGGAGCAGCCGAAAACACGACTCTAAAACATACTCTCCCCTTTCGCTGTAGCCTAATGCATCTTCTACGAAAAAGGCAAAGCTAGAAAGCGATAAGTGTATGAGGTAAAACTGACTCCCGTAAGCTCTACAAAATGTGTCAAATTCGAGTGTCCAAGCAGTCTGTCAGCCATCTTGCTTGATACGCCGCTTGCGGGGTTGAGTCCATTTCACCAACTTCGGCACGTAAAAGTCCTCTTCAGCCTGCTGTATGACCAAAGCACAACACAGTGCATCCCACATAAGCAGGCAGCATTACAAACCCCCAAAGAAGAAAGCATCTCGCATGAAGTCAGGCCACCAAGTTGATGTGGCCATTCATTTCAGCCCCCACATTCCAGCTCCACCGTGGACCAATCTAAACCGAGAGAGAGCTTGTCTGCACCAGATACAAGCACAAAGCCCAAATCTGTAGGAATTCGAGATAACCCACAAACACACACAAACCGCACACCGACTTGGGCTCCCCGCCCCAAACACCTCCTCCCACTCCAACTCTCCTACTCTCACCACAACAGCAAACTACCAAACGCCAAACAAATTTCATCAACACAAAAACTGCCTGCCTACAAACATCAATGCTCCTATCCAAATCCACCATTCTCCCGACGCCTACCTTGTTCGATGTCATCCCCTCCAGATTCACCCTCTGCACCGACGCCTGCAGTTGCCTCCGCGACAAACCCGGTCCTCTTCGCACCTCCGGCACCAGACCTTCCCGCACCTGGATTGGAGTCCTCGCCGACATCGACTGCGACCACACCGGCACCGTCCCGCCTTCGCTCTCCGCGCGTCCCGTCACCGACGCCGATTCTGCCGTTGAATCCAACTCGTAATCCACCGCCGTCACCGTCGGCCACTGTATCGGGACTCTAGCCTGCGCCACTTCCCCGCCGTTCCCTTCCACATAATGCCCACCGTTGTTCCCACCCATCCCCCTCCTCACACTCGCAAATACCATCGGTACCGCCGGCCGCCCCGCTTCCACCCCGTCTTCCGCCATCGCCGCGCTCCTGTTCATGATCGACTCGTGCGCCCGGATGTGGAACTGGTTCGGCACTATCTCTGGCACCAGCTGGTCTCTCCTCGAGCTGTTGCACGACATGTCCGCATCCCGGTGCACGATCACTCTCGGCACATCCATTCTCTCGTGCTCCGGTCCTCCCGTGCCCGCCACTTCCACCGTCTCTCCCAGTCCCTCTTCCAACCCGTTCGCCAGCGCCGCTTTCATTGCCGCGTCTCTTTCCCACATCTCCGCCAGCGACGCTTGCAGTCGCTCCCTCGCAGCTCCGATCTCCACGATCGGTCGCGGGTAATTCGTACCCAACTCCACGCCCGCAGCTCGAAGAGCGCTCGGCGGAGCATCCCATGGGTGGTGAACCCACTCGTTCGGTAGTCGTGCCAGTTCTGGGATCCACCTCCGCACGTAATCTCCCTCCGGATCGAACCTATGTCCTTCCACCTGGTACATAACAACACACAGCCAGCCATCCTCAGCCCTCAATACTCCACAAACCCATCGTCAATCACCATGCCCGTCCCTACTCCGCATTGCATCGACGCCACCGCTGTCGTCGGAGTCCTATCCAGGGTCACCATCCAAATCCTCACCCCGCACCAAATCATGTCCACCCAACCACCTATCAACCCCGCCCCCACCCGACGCCACTCTCGACTGCCCCTTTCTTCTCTCACAACACACTCCACTCCACCACACGACACCGAAACCATACGCAACTCCAAAACCGCACCACGCCTCGCTACCAATACCCTCCACGTCTCCCACTTCCACTCTCACCACACCACTCGACCACATGCACAATCCACATCCACCCAAAATGCGTCTCACCCCAACCGCTCTCACTTCACTCCTCCACACACCACCCATCACCCATCACCTCTTCAACCACCCACGCTCCCTCAAACTTATTCCATCCTCCTTCCAACATCCACCTTCCTACCTTATTCCCACTCATCCCGTAACGCGTCCCACATCTCCCACCCACCCAACACAACAATCACCACCCCCACTCCTCTACACAACCGTTTTGTACCTCGGGATTCTCTATCCGATCCAATTCGTGCCCGTCTGGTAAACTCCCCGATATGTACTGCCACCCAAGCACGTCGCACTCCAAGTCTGCGTCCAGCAGCACGTCCCAGAAGTACTTCATCCCCCACCTCCACGGCAGCTGCAGAAACTTCACCGAGAAACTCGCCACCACCACGCGAATCCGATTGTGCGCCCACCCCGTCGCCCACAGCTCCCGCATCCCCGCATCCACCAACGGGTACCCCGTCCGCCCTTGCCTCCATGCCTTGAAGTACCCCTCGTCCGCGCGCCACGGAAACGACTTCAAATTCGCCAGCAGCGACCTCTCGTGCGTGAACGGAAAGTGGAAACTCAAATACCGAGAGTACTCCCGAAACCCTAACGCCCTCAGAAACATGTTCACGCTCGCCTCCCCTCCTGCGTTCCCCTCTCTCGCCCACGTTATCTGCCTCTTCCGCACCTCGTGGAATATCTTCCGCACGCTCAGCTCCCCAAAATGCAGGTGAGGCGACAGCAGCGACGTCGGCGTCCCCGATGTCCCATCCGCCTTGTGCCTGTCCGTCGCATAATCGATCAGTGGGGATCGCAAAAACGAATCCAGCGACTTGTTCGCGAACCCCCATCCCGGACACCACGCCCGTGCCAACAGTGCATTGCTGCTCTTCTCGAACTCGTCCTCCAGCCCCAGCTCCTCCGCATTGCACCCCACGATCTTCCCTGCAACACCACGTCCCCAACCACTTCAACACACCACAACCGACACCACCACTGCACCCACCACACATGCACGCCATCCCCGACCCCCACACACCCACGCTCCACCCACTCGCCTCCCAAACATCACCCCACGCCCCTCACAAACCCACGCAACTCACATTCACATCTCCCGCTCCGCTCACACGCCCACCATGCCTCTCCCATCCCGCTCACACTCATCCATCTCCCAACATCCACGTACCAATCGGCCCCGTCAGCCTCCTCGGCGGCAGCAGTGGTGCCTCCGGCTCCAACGACATGTTCATGCACTTCTTCCAAAACGCTTCGTACACCGTGAACGCCTGCCCTTCGTCATCATACACCTCCCAAGGCTCGTACAGCAAGTCCCCGTTGAACGTATGCACCACTATCCCCCGCTGCGACAGCCCCTGCTTCACACGATGATCTCTCACCAGCGACACGGGATCTGCAACCGCCACATCCAACATTCACTACCACATCTCGTCACACACATTCTCACACATGCCCACCATCTCTACCCCACCCTCTGTCTTCCCCGCTCTCCCACTTCCTCCGCACCTGTTCACCACCGGACCCCCAACCCCAACACCATGCTCCCCTCTATGCAAACACTCCCCCCACCACTACGCTGCATGCCACTCCACATCTCCAGATCCGACATCCCACATCGCCCTCGATTGCCTCCGTCACTGCCCCCCGTCAAACCCAGCTCACTCCACCAACCACTCACCGTATAGATGATTGTAAAACACTTGCGTCGCGCCCGTTGCCTCCGCAATCTCCAGCAGCACGCTCAGCGAATCCGGCGACTTCCTCAGGATCAGCGGAGAACCTAACTTCTTCAGCGACAGCTCCAAATGTATCAAGCTCTGCTTCAGCCACCATCTCGACACGCGCCCCGGATGAAACTGACCGTCTTCCGCAGGAGACCACACGAACACCGGCACCACCGTCCCCGCCCTAGCAGCAGCAATCAGCGCGGAATTGTCCTCCAGCCGGAGATCGCGTCTGAACCACACTATAGTACACGCCGCCATTCTCGGACGCCGCTAATCTCCTAATTCCTACCTTCTCCGACCCACCCACTTGTCCCTCTTCTCGCTACTCCGCTCCCTCGCGCATGCTCCGCCACCATACAGCATCCCAATTCCACTCCCCACTCTCACTCCTCCCTTCCAGCGCCACCTCGCGAATGCCAACGCCCTTCGCACATGCTACCGCCGCAATCGCCACCGCGTCCGCCCTCGACGCATTCTAAGCCGCTCACCCGGAGCGCATGCTGCCCCGCCCCGCTCCACAGCTACACCCACCAATATCCGCGACCTCACACCTGCCGGCTACAACCCTTTCACCAGCTCGCCAACGACCTGAACTCAATCCTCATCGCTGTCAGGTCTCCGGCGCTTTCCACCTCGCGCGAGACCTCCCACCACCACAACCTGTTCCGCAGCCACTGGGTCGATCAACGCTCCCGCCTCCTGTTCCCTGCACCAGTCCATAACCAGTACTGCCGGACGTCAACCCTCACACGCAAACCGCAGCTGGCATCAACTACTATCCTCCACGCCACCAAATCCTCACACCCTACATTACAGGGCACCGCACACACAACCGCGACAACTCCCCGCGGCAGCAGAAACCAACCATTCCTTCCACACCCGATTCAGAACGACCAAACCCCTCTACACCCCATGCCTCCACGACCTCACCCTGCTCAAATCAACCACCTTCCTCTCCACCCGCATCGACCTCACCCCCCCTACCTCCTTCACATCGAACCACATCCGCGCTTTCTCTCCCAGCACTCACATCGCCACTTGCTGGCTGACTGAGACGCACGCTCGCCCAGACCACAAATACCAGGTCTCTTCGTTAGCCAGGTTCGCCAAGCATAGCTCAAGCCCTGTCCCAAATCCCGTGTGATCTCCACCACTCACGAGAACCTTAGCACCATCTCCCTGTGATCAAATCCCAACTGCGACTTCACCGTAAAACCAAACCACACCGCTTGTTTTTCAGAGAATCGCTACCATAGTTTGAAGCCGCAGACAACTGTACATCGGGAGTGGCACTGAGCTGTCAGGGGCAGGTGCCATGAGGTGGGAAGGACTGCAGGCGTCCAAGGCGCGACGGTGAGAAAGGGATGGATGCAACTGTGGACATATCCGCAATTGAGGCGTTTCGAGAATGGGCATGGCAAGAGGTGCGAGACGGGTTGGCCGAGCCCGATCCTCCACTGGATCCCCTTCCCCTCTTCCCCCTTCCCCTGCCCGACCCGACCCGGCCCAGCATGGCCTCCCTCGCCTCGGTTCCGTGTTCTCCTGGTGCCTAGCTTCTTCGCCCCCGTTCTCCCCCCCCGTCGGGTGGTGGGCAGCCACTTTTCTAGTGCGTGGGAACGTCCAATGGGAACGCGAGGGAGGGAGAAAGGTATATCGGAATGGATTGCGTCTACGTGTAGGCTCGGGGAGGGCTGCCATTCGAGCAGCCCTATTTAAGAGATTGAAGATATTGTTGAGAATAGCTTGAAACACTGTTGTTGAAAGATGTTTCATTTTCTGGGGGAGTAAAAACATGTGATTCTTCTTCTATTTTTCTTTTTCTTTCTTTTTTTCATTTTTCTATCTTTTTCTTTGAACTAGATTTCTTTGTACTAGTTGATGAAAGGTCAACTTTGACATTCGGTTTTATATTGGGTTGATATTTTAGTATTTAAATGGATTTATGCATATTATACAATCATCATATATAAGCAAATTTTTGGTGATTTTTACAATGATTAAATGTTTCCTTGAAAGCATGAATCATGTTATAAAATTGTAACTTTTTCAAATAACTTTATAATTTTACTTATGAATGTGATGTATATACTAAAATATCGAAATCTAATTCAAAAAATCATTTAATATTTTTATCATTTTGGGTTTTATGCTCCTTTATCGTACTCTTATTGCAATCTTATCATATTTTAATGAAAGAAAAAAAAATTGTGAAACATTGAAGTTATTTATAACATCTTGTTTGCATATTATTACAATTTATATTTGTGAAATGATGTCATACTTCTAATTCAAACATTCAACTCCAAGGAAAGACTTTACATGTTGTACTCTTACATGTGGAAGCACCATCACATGGTTAATTCCTTTAAACAATTTTTTAAGGTGAAAATGTGTTGTTTTGTAATACATATGGGTATTAGAAGGGCTTTTATGCATGGGTTGCTCACACATTAAAACATAAAAAATAAAACACTGCTACTGTAAAATTAAATGCATTTACTATTACTTGTAGCTTCCACATTAAGTTGATGGACAGAGGAAGAGGGACTACTAAAGAATTTTTATAATATCATATAGTTAAACAAATTAAAACTGTCAATTGCAAATCATTATATACAGACTCCTAACAAAAGTAATAGAACAGAATATACTCTTCTTCATTGTTTTTTTTTTCCTCTCTTTCTATATATCTTAAGAAAATGCACCCAAAATGATGATTTCTGCAGCTGTTATTATCCCATTTTTGAAATAGCACTGATCTCATAAAAAGAAAAAGCATTTGCAGTAATTAGAATAATTTGTCGTCATAGCTCACATACTAATATGAACACATATTAATTTCCACACACACACTTGGTGACAGTTTTTCCATGAGGGCATTGACAAAGCTCATCCATCAAAATCAATGAGATTAATGTGAGCAACCCACTGGTGGCAGTGCCTTTTATTCTTGTCACAATTTGTTTTTTTGTATTTTTTTTTTCATTTTTAAATTTGCATCAATGCATTTTGCTTGGTGGCCAAAGTCATGTGGGTCATTGAAAGTGGGCTTTGGCCTTTTGGGTCATGGGCCAAGAGTGGGGGGAGCAACACCCACTTTCCTATTTTGAAGGTGAAGACACACTTTGTTGCCTGCTAAGCTGGCACCATGGCCTTGTTCAAAAAGTAAAGTGGCCCTCATAAAAAGGTGGTAACCCTACTTTCTTCTTCCTAGTGCCCCAAAGGCAATGTTTGTTGCAGGCCAGATTTCTTCGCTGCATTTATCTTTCTAAATCCCCACTTTTCCTCATTGTATCTTTTACTTTAACTTACTTTTTGTTCTAAATCTTCTTTCCAATTTCGTTTTGAGTGTTGTCTGGTTTGCAAAATGAATGTGCTATCACATGCTGGAAAAGATCTGAAGATGATTGGCTTTTCCTTTTTCATGCTTTCTGCAACTCCAAAGTTCTCAAACAAGTTTTGGAGTGATGTGCACATCTTACAAAAATGGTTGTTACTTTTTCGAACTTGAATGATCTTTTAACGATATTTATAGACTAGTTATTTTTTAAAGTAATAGAATTGAAAAGGTTTGGAGGCATTCACAATGGAGGAAGTGAATCCAGTTTTGTTGCAGTTGGCTTGAATTGGAAAGATGTTGATTTTAAGTGTTGTTTGTGTAGATCTTTACAAAGAGAAAAAAGATACATACATCAAGAATAAATAACAGTGACAACAAATGCTTAACACAAATACATACCATTTCTAAAACACAACTTAAATATCAAAGTGTTAAAACTTATTAAGTGATTTTGAACTCAAACTAAATTGTGAGGCATTGATTTAATTTACTTTCTGTAAGGCATGTTGTGAAAATATTGCACCTCCTTTTAACAAGTTCACAATTAAGGTAGGTACTATACAAACACATCCATAAACTTAACCTTATAATTTTCACTGTTAACAGAAAATTACTGTAATTATACATATGTCTCGAATTTGTAACATTTATAGTTATTCATATGTATTTAATGTGTAACATTTGCAAACTTATAATTTTCTTAATTAAAAAGTTAAAAAAAATAAAAATGTTAGAGTAACATGAATAACCATGTTTTAGTGTAGTTATGGTATATTGTATATTTCAAAACACATGTATAAAAATATGACTACATTTTACTATTATTGTTATTATTTATCACCATCATTCAAACACAATAAAATTTGATTTGTCAGATTTGTGTTTTTTAATTTACGAGTGTACATTTCTAAATTATGATTCAGAAGTGTTATCTGTAAACTAATAAAGTTATAAACCTAATACAAAAAAATGGATTGCAATCATTACTATTCAATATTTTTGGTATTTAATGATCAAGTAATATCAATTAGAGATATTCAAGACATGTAAAATTAGTATTTTTGAGAGAGTTAGTTAGTAAACAACAACATAACTAATCCATTCTACATAATTTGAAAAAAACCAAGTTTGACAGCAAAACAAAGTTTATATATATATGTATATATATATATATATATATTTATTGGTGAATTAAATAAATCATTCATATTTTAAAATTCACACGGATTTTAGATTTAATTAAGTGCATCAAATTATTTGTAATATTTTTTTGATGCAATTGTTTTTTGAATTCGTGTTATACTTAATGATTAATAATGAAATGAAAATTTTAATAGCTTTTATAAAGAACTCTATATCATAAATTTAATTTGCATACATATATTTTTGAATTATTAAAATGGTATTAATATTTCATTACTATTGTGCTTCTGGATCCTTTGTGTATTACTTTTATTGTATTTTTAATATACTTTTCTTGCTTGATATAATAATATAAACATTGACAATTATTGCAATGTTAGCTTTTTGTACAAATATAATATTTTCTGTTAAATTTTAACTTTTGAATGTCTAAAACATTTTTATATTTATTGGATATAAGTTTACAGAATATATATATATATTAAATTTTCATTTTCATTCATGCATATTTCATAATGTTTGGATTGATGTCTTATTCAATTATGAACCCCATTACAACCACCTATTGTTACACTCTTGGATTCTTGATAGCCAATGGTCATTTTCAGAGCAGTAAAGGATAAAACATTTTGAGTGATGGGTTTTTTGCCTTCACATGGATTTTTGCTAAATAATCAAATAATGTCTAATAAAACAACCACTATTTATATCATGTACTATAATCCTGTTTTTTAAAAATTAATTCACAAAAATTTGGTGTTTTTATTTTATTTAGCTCATTGTAGAAATAGACATCCATTGGATATTTTTCAATATATATGAAATCTTACAATCTTAACAAGAGAGTATCTTTGTATCAACTGAAGACAACAGTGAGCTTTATTTAATTATTTGTTTCGAGTACAATGACTTTAGCCTTTGCCTGAAGCTACTTGTTTTGGTTACATTCCTTTTAAAAGTATGATAGGTGTACAAAGTCGATGCTATTTTTTTCTATCTGAAAGATTGAAAAAGTATTCGGATTACTATATAAATGACACTACTTTACATATCAGTTGCAATGTTGCAATGAAATATATCGTGGCATACTTTTTCTTTTTGGTACCTATTCTGAAAAGTGCCATTTTAAACATAATTTGGGTCCTTCACTACAACGGAACTGTTTCTATATAGTGGTGTGAAGTATCAACATACTAAATGTAGGAAAACGGAGAAGAAAATATGGACTTTTCTTCAAACTATTTGTCTTTTAATCTTTTGCAATGTTGAAAAAGTCCATCCATACTTCATTGTAGAAGAGTTTAAGAAAAGTGAGTAATACTGCAACAATCCAATCTTGCAACCCTGCAGCAAAGAGATATGCATTTGCACACTTACACATTTTAAATATTGCATTAATTTAAGCATAGACAATTTAGTTACAGGTCATACCAATTCTTCTATATATTATTACAAAAAATTGCAGATTAGTGTTTGAATATATATATATATATATATATATATATTGAAGCTATTTAGAGCAAGTTTATGAGTTCTTTCTAATTCTAACAGTGAGGGTCAACATGTTTAATAAAAACAATTAAAATTTTGAACTTTTTGTAAAAAATTAAAGCTTGAATATCCAGCTTTATTTCCCATTTGAATAAGCATTCTTCAGCTCTTATCATTTCAAATTTTGTAGAATTTTTTGGATGTTTAAAGTTTATTCATTTTAGATTGAATTTTAGTAGAAAAATAATTTCAAAGAAAAAAACTGTATTATATATATATATATATATATATATCTTCAATTCTTTGTTCACTAAATTCATAAACTTAAGGATTTTTGTACACGGATTTGATTTGATGACCTGAATGTTTCAAACTTGTGGTGTTATTTAAAATCAATATTTAGACACAGTTCTTCTTACATTAATTCTTGCATGATTTAAAAGATGATTTATCATTTTTTTATGTACCTATATAATCATAAATTAATAGTATATTTAGTTCATTATGATAAATATGGTTCAAAGAACAATTTGTTACAACTTTTAACTTTTCAATGGTTGATGTTTTGTTATATATTTTCAGGAGATATTAAAATGATGATTAATTATAATATATTGGATCTATTCAAAAAATTACTACAAAATCTGAGAATGTATCATAAATTACCGAGTCATTACAAATTATGAATTTGCAAATCTGATATTCAGAAAATGAAACTTTTACTCACTATTAACACTTGTCATCTGTCATCACTCACCTCCAATTGAGATATTTGTTTGTTTTTCTTTTTTTTGATATTTAAAACTTAAGTGGCCACAATCTGCGTGTTAATACATCCTTCCCTCAAAAAAATGCACTACATCAACTATATTAATTTTCCAAGCATAAATAATGTACTCCGTTTTATACGTGTAATAATGGATTTTCCACTTTACTATACAAATCAAACAACTATACAAATCCAATTTACTTTCGTAATTAATCACACTAATATATATATATATATATATATATAATCTTCTATAATAATGTCTGAAGCATCCGAGATTGTGTCTGGATTGTTTGAAGTAAGACATGACCACCGAGAAGCATGACGAGTGTGTGACTGCAATGAACTGATTGCATTGAAGCCGATCTTCACTCGGAATTCTTGAGGTGTGAGCTCACAACTGAAAGCCAAGCATAATCAGGGAAGATATAGATGAGGAAGCTGATTGTTTTCCAGTCCTTTTTATCGTTTTTTGCCAGTTGGGTTCTTTGATCTTGTTTGGAGCTCGTTGCTGCGATTGGCATGAGTTCCAAAGATAATGCCACAGCAAGTACATCTTTGTACAACAATGTTGACGAGAGAGAACACATGCTTGAGGCGGTGGCTGGTATTCTAAGTACTGCAGCTTGAGATGCTTGGACTTTGAGCAGCGGATGACAGCGAAATTATTATCAACCGCTGTAAATGGAGTATTAGTGGGTTTCTTTGTGCAGTCACTGAGGAACATATGGTAGCTTGTGGAGTGTAATAGCAATCTGGGAGAAAAGATTTTTGAGAAGAGTTTGTTTCGGTGTGCTAAGTCCTTGCGTGAAGGCACATGTAACACATGAGCTACTTAGATCGAAACAACATTGGATGTGGCGGTCCGTGAGTGGCTATCTGAAGAATCCCATAGAATTGCTCAAGGATATGCTGGCAATCGCTGACTCCAGTCATTAGCAGAGCGAGTGGGAATAACTTTTTGGCAACTGCCGCTGGGTTGCTTCCTTTAGTGGAGAGTTCTTGAGAAATTCCGAGCATTTTCCGACAAATACTTCAACAACACTCAACCATGCTGTTTCTTCTTTGTCTGATGTTCTGCTATGGACAAGGAATGCTGCCAATGATCGAGAATCTAGACACCGGACAACCATCATTCTCGCAAGCTAAGTTCGATTGCCATAACTTCCGCCATGCTGATCCCATTTGGTGATCGATTATTAACAGCTTCAGTATCAAATAGGATTCTGAAGCTGTTTTGGTTCTCGTTCTTACATTATACGGATGACAAGATGAGGAGTCTGAAGGGTTTGATTTTTAGCAAATCCATTGTTGAATAGTATGACTTTCTCGATCCATTACCCGTTCCTCCCGACCCATAAAGTCCCATGTAGCTAATACTATATTTAGGTTATTTTAGTGATGAAATGCTCAAGGGTAAACAATTGAATGGGTTGCAGGTGAAATAAGTAAATAATGTTATTTTATTATGAAGACGAAGGAGACAAGGGATGAAAGAAAGAAAGCGAAAGAAAGAGTAAAAAATGAAAAAAGAATGAAAGAGATTCTCAACTTGGAATAGGATCCTAGGTGACCTCAAGTACTGCATCTCAGTGCTTCCTCTTGATGAGCAACGAGGACAGGAGCCTTCCTTATCTGTCGACAACCGAGAGTAATCCAGGGCCACTATTGACGTCTGATGAACCATGTTCGTTCATAGTTGCAAGAGAATCGTCGTCGATCTGTTGTTCCCCATCCACAGATACTCGTTTACTCTCTAGTCTACCTGGTTTAGCTCCCTGTCAATCCCTTCTTCTGCGGACCCCAATTTTTTAACCCCTTCACTGGGGATCAGAAAATTCAGTGAGAATTAGGATTTTCTTTTGCTCCAACATGGTCTTGGATTTGTGACACAGTCTTTGAGACGTTGAGACTGGTAACATCGTTACTGTCTACACAATTATTTGTTTATGCTTTCAATGGTAAGTCTAAATTTTTGGATTCTATTTGCTTCAGGTTGGCAGCAATGGTCTGTCAGTTGTGGAATTGAACTTGTTATCACATGGATTTGTCGATTTATTCTGCCCTGCCCTATTTTCGGTAACCTATGTTCACCTGCTTGCAGATTTCTGTTCATAATGTGACTGATAACTCGCGGAATCTGAGAATCTTCGAGCTTTGAGCTTCCTCGTCATGGAAGCTGTGAATTGCACTTCTACTTTGCTTACCTCAGCCAGGCCTTCGTCGAGCACGTCGTCCGCTTCAGCGAGTTCTTCATTACAAAAATCTTTGGGATTGACAATGGCGTGCAGAAATTTCAGTGGCGCAGCGTTAAAGGTATATACTGTCGAAATTGGATACGGTGCTAGGTTTTTGTCCGCAGGCAGACACAAGGAGGGCCTATCTTCGAAGAATGGAAGGAGGTTGATAATAAATGCCTGGCGTGCGAGCCCTCACCGAATGCTTTTGAGCACACGAACTTGTGGCAATAATTGGTCGTCAGGATTTGCGATACAAGATGCAAAGTCGCAGTGGCAGAGCAAGATTACAAGTGACGGTAATTATTCTTCTAGATCTTTGGGAGTATGCAGCGCAGCTTCCAGTACTCAAGGTGTTTCCTTGGACAAGGTATTCTTGCTCTTGCTTCGCTTCTTGAAACTTTAGGGTGTTGGTGCTATTGTAGCCAGAATTGCACGATTAAGACTTGTCCTTTGTGTTCGCTGGTTCTGTCAAGACCCTGCATTTAGGGATAGTTGTGGGAGACGAAGGGTTTTTGCCAAGTTCTAGGAAAGGTGGAATCTCATGAGATAAGGGAGCCATGATGAATGAGCATCGTACGTAGATTCACATATCAAAATATCTCTTCTTACACAGAATGCTTCTGTTCAAAACAACATGAAAAAGGACCGCACGTGTTGTTAATTCAGCTAGATTTTGTATGAACTGATAGTTCAACCTCTAGTAATTGTTGCTTCGAATTGCTCTTGTTAATGTCGCAACATGTTCTTATTTATAAAATGGAAGAAGGAGTAAGGAAGTGTGTTGTGGTTTAAACCAATTAAAATGTACAGTTCTTTTTTCCAGTCCACTTTCACAGAATTAAGAAGCTGAAGAGAAGTACGTAACTGGTTTTGCTAGGATATTATATCTGGGTCAGATTTTGTAACCTAATCTGCACTGTGAATCTTGAGCAGGAAGTTAGCCGTGATGTCTCCATTGTAACGGACATGTTGAACTTTCTGAACGAATCATGGACACCTTTTCATGCAACAGGTGAATCAGTCTTCTCGCTTGTGTTGAAACATGTAGCAATTCGCAATGAGTGTGCCATGCTGATGTCAGGGTTAGGTTTTTTATGATGAGTTGCAAAGAGTAGTTAACAAGTTCAGCGTTGGGTGCGAGCGATTAAGAGAGGGATATGACTAGAGTTTGTTGATCCTCCTATCAATTCACACTTAGCATAGAAATGTTCCTCGCTTCATGGATTGAAGACATTTCGTCCAGTCTCCAGGTTCAGCGTATGAGGTGTAACTTTCTAAATTTGAACATTTTCAGCGGAGGCAAAGCGGCAATTGCTGAAAGCGGGATTTCAGCAATTGAATGAGGAACAGGAGTGGACAGTGCAGCCCGGTGGTCGCTACTTCTTCACTCGGAACATGTCCTCCATCTTTGCATTTGCCATTGGACAAAAGTAAGCTTGTAGTCACATTTCACTTCTTGTGGATCAGTTTTTGTGATATTTGTAAACTCGGAAGTAATATCCCGCTAATTTAGTAGCACAATGCTACGATTACTCCAAATCCTAATGTCATATTTTAGTATTTACCAACTGTTGTTTTCTTGTTGGACCTGTCTTGTTTATGTGCAACACAGGTATGAAGCTGGCAATGGCTTTAACATAGTGGCAGCACATACAGACAGCCCTTGTCCTAAACTTAAGCCTGTATCAGCAGCTTCAAAGGCAGGATTTTTAAATGTGGGTGTGCAAACTTATGGCGGCGGACTGTGGCATACTTGGTTTGATCGAGATCTGAGCGTCGCCGGGCGTGTGCTTTTGAGAAAAGAAAACGGGACTATAGTGCAAGAGTTGATAAAGGTTGACCGTCCAATCATGCGCATACCCACTTTGGCTATTCATCTTGATAGGTACGTTTCTTTTGTATTCAAATTACCATAACTTCTGTTCAGCAAAACTTGTTCATATTATCACTAAGATTTGTAATACAATTTATTTATCTTTGGCTATTCACAAAGTCCTTTTTAGATTGATCTTTTAATGGAAGTGGAAGGATCAACACATTCGCGCTTGGAAAAAATCAGTTTCTGAGCAGTGAGAGTTGCCCATCTGATATTGGTAGTACAATTATTTCAGGACCGTGAACACAGACGGCTTCAAACCAAACTTAGAGACTCATTTAGCTCCAGTACTAGCAACCCAGATCAAGACCGAACTTCTTGGCAAATCTGAGACGGGAGGCCAGTCTGAAGGTGGCAATGGAGCCATTAACTCCTCAAAGAAACCTCATCATTCATTGCTTTTGGAGGTCGCTCGCATAACCAACTTCCTTTTAAATGCTGTGATTTCGGGTCATTTCTGAGCTATTTAAAATGAGGTTTTGTTGAATGCCAAGAATAGAGCGTCCCACTGTGGATGCAGAAGTTTGTTTCTCAAGTTGATGTAGCCACTACTACAGATATTTTATTAGACATGAAGACCCAGAATTTTTAACCTTGCAGGTCCTTGCAGAGCAATTGAACTGCTCGGTAGAGGAGATAGTGGACTTTGAGTTGAATGTTTGTGACACCCAACCTAGTTGCGTTGGTGGAGCTCGAAAAGAGTTCATCTTCTCAGGCAGGCTTGACAATCTGGCATCGTCATACTGTGCATTGCGAGCCCTTCTGGATACGTGTCCAGATTCAGCCTCTCTGGCTGATGAGAGCTGCATTAGAGCAATTGCTTTGTTCGACAATGAAGAGGTAATCTTCATTGTATGGGCCTCGTTTTATTACCTTAGTGTTTCTCATTACCATGGCATATAAGTTTTTTTTTTTTTTTTTGTCTTTTCAGCTCCTCATTAATCAGTTACGTCAGGGATTTCAAATTTGTACATCGTTAATGACTCACCTTTACCGTTAATCCAACGTAGGTAGGGTCAGATTCAGCTCAAGGGGCGGGATCACCTGTGATGTTTCAAGCCATGAGTCGCATCACGAAGTGGCTCACGAGGGACACTCCTACTGAGGGCATTGAAGAGCGTACTATTCGAAAGTCGTTTCTTGGTAAGTCATCAACGAACTTATTAATTTCAGCAGCTATTGTTCATTTTCTTGCGGATCACTACGTCAATTTCTGAGTCTTGTGTACATATTCTGTTGGAAACATGTGCTGAATTTGCCTTTAATAGGCCATTGAGTTGTTTACAAATTACTCCTTCCATATCAAGTTCCTCAAAGCACTTGCCTTTTTGCATTGAGATGTATTTTTAAGACGCGGTATGTACCTGCATGTTGACAGTGTCAGCCGATATGGCGCATGCTCTGCACCCAAATTATGCTGATAGACATGAAGAAAACCATCAGCCCAAACTCCATGAGGGGCTTGTGATCAAATATAATGCTAATCAGCGATATGCCACCAACACTGTGACTGCTTTTCTCTTCAAAGAAGTGGCAAAGGTTGCTGGTGTGCCAACACAGGTACTACACTATTGTGATCATCATACTACGGCTTCTTTGTTTTGTTTTTTCGCCAAACATATTGCTGCGGTTTTAGAAGTTGCTGAATATATTATGGCACGGAAAGCATAAAATGATGGATGTACGAGACTTTAGTTTCTTCTCTTTTGAGTATTAGCTTGAGAGGTTTCAAGCATCAGCAGAACTGTTGCTCTGTGGCATTTTGAGGTAATGAAAACACCGTCGTAGAGATTGAATTCTCATTTCTCGTCTTTGTTCCTTGATGCAGAATTTTGTGGTACGTAATGATATGGGTTGTGGGTCCACAATTGGCCCAATTCTTGCGTCTGGTATTGGTATTCGGACCGTCGACGTTGGCATGCCTCAATTATCCATGCACAGGTATGCTCTATGTATTTGATTTAACCCCCAACAAAACTACGTATTTGATGTATTTGTTTGGGAGTTAAACAAACACATGGTTCAGTAGTCCATGGACTTTCTGTCACTATTCATATTGTTGTGGTATTATTGAATTTAGTCTATTTGTTTAATTCCTAAACAACTCACGTTTTGCCCTGAAAATATATATATATATATATACGCTAAAGTATACCGCTTGAAATTCTCAGCCGTAGAAATTAACATCGAGATCTTTAACAAGATCTTATGGTTGGATGTCAAGAAACTATCTCAAAAATAGAATATAGTTTTTGAAGTGTTGTCCTAAAAATTCAGACGGTCTCGCTGCAACTTCATGGCATTTCGGGGTCAAAGGATATGTTGTATAAAGAATGCTGTTACAACGTCAAACAACTGAAATTGCTAATCGTTGAATAGTCCAGCTGGAATTCCTTCATTGGAAACGTATGAAAAGAACCTTTTGCTGTGGTTGATATTGTTAATTGTGCTTACGCACTTTTGAGAAGAGAGTTTGACTTAGACGAGGTTAAATCGAACATTGTAACTCACTTCGTGTTGGTGTATTTGCAGCGTACGAGAAATGTGCGGAACTGAGGATGTAGACCTCTCCTATCGACACTTTAAGGCCTTTTATGAGCTCTTCACTACTATTGATAAGTTAACTGTAGATTCGTAACTGTTCGAGCGTGAGCCTGGCTTAGTAAGATTTCGATTCTTTGCTTTGATGGCAATATTTTGTTTTTACCTTTATATCGACCTGTTACAATTTACGTCATCAAAATTATTTTTTGGCACGATGCATGCAAATCTGGGGCACAAGTCGTGATCGAACAAGCTTTCGATTGCATGATGTTTGAGATCTGGAGAATGTTTGAACTATCAGACTGTAGTGACTTGTCACAGAAAGCTGCTAAAATTAGTTTGTGTTTCCTTCCTCAAATCCTTCGCTGTCTCGCCAGATGGGAGATGAGCTTTCAATTGCAATGGCCCCTACTCATTGATAGAGAACAACGACCCAAGTCACAATAGTTCTTCAACGTTGTTCTAGAAAGACTTGTGGGTGCTGTCCTCGAATACAGTACACCAATTGCTTCGATCCTGAACAATTGAAATATGATGCAAGAGTTGTTAAATATCTAGCATTTCAAAAGTCTCTTACGTTGCTTCATTGCACAGGGAAAGAGAATGAAGCGTTTCGTTTTCAAGCGGTCAGTGCTAATCTTTCGCCCAGTTGCAATTGGTGCAAGCTTATGGTTTTGTTTTGAGAGAGCTTAGGGTGTGCAAGATGTCTATGATAGAGCTATCCCAGAAGTTGGAGATTTCAGTAGAAGTTTCCAGATGTGGGTTACTCTTGATGTTAACTTCAGGAAACTATTCTTTCTGATTTCGAGGCTAAAACTGACCTTGCACCAGAAGAGCACAGGAGCTCACGGATGTCAGTTTGCCTAGAGCTTCTTTAAGATCATAAGAAAGCTGGAAAGAATTTGTTAGATATGAGAAAATCTGAACATGAGTTTTTATCACTAAAGTCACTTGAAAGACTGGAGTTTCTGGAATCAACGCTCAAGAGATAACTTTGGAAATTTTCTTAATACCTACACACGTTCTTTGCTATAGCGTTAAGTGCATTTGTTTGTCTACTTGTTGCTTCAGTATACATAATCAATTGTGAGAATGGGAGCATGTGGATGTCTTTGTGTAATGGCTAGGCCAAGCAGTTTAAGGGATTTTAGTTATGATTTTATAAGACATGGATTTAAGTTGTGTTTCTATTGTGGAAACAATTGTAGTGCTGAAGTGTTGCATCACTATATACTAATGTTTTTAGACATGATATGGAATATTTGACGATTATTTCTACTTTTGCAGTATTATAAATACTTGTATAATTGTGTGATACAAAACTGAATAAAAATTTGGCTGCTCAAAAAATAAAATAAAAAATAAAAAATAAAAACATTTCCAAATTCTAATTGAATATTTTAATATTATCTTAGCAAGGTACCTAATTAGAATATATAAAAAACAATCAATCACATGTTTTAAAAAAATAATATCTTTTATAAAAAGATTTTTATTAACTTATAATAAAAAAATTAATGATTTTCTTGATCAATTCAATACTCTTAAATTTTACTTCAAAAAAGTTATGAAATCCTAGCTCACTTGCTTTCATATAGTGTTTTATAGTTGTGAATTTTCCAGATAAGATGACAAGATAGAGGCATATTCACCAATATTCATGTGTAGAAAGTTACATAGCTTTTATTACTTTAATGCAATGTGTTGACCATAATCATCAAATAGTATGCTAAACTATTTGCAATAATTCCATTTTATCTTTTTGAAAAATCATTATTTTATGTTTTGCAAATAAAAATTGAGTGTGTTTTTTAACATTTATAAAAATTATAAAAGGACTAATTTAACTTTTCAAAAAATGAATACATATTTATATATATATATATATATATATACACACACACTTTCAACTCAAGTATCAATCACTTGAGTATATACAAATGAGCTATATATACCATTCTCATTAATAAAAAAATGACTTAAATTTTATTTGAAAAGAATAATCAGGAACTTGCCAAAAGGGAATTCTGTGGGTATCAATCCAACTCATGGATGAATGGGTAAATGAATAAGTGGATGAACGGTTGGTAATTGTGCTTCCAACCTTCCGCTAAACTCTTGCAGTGGTTGGATTCGTCCTTCATTAAACCGTCATTTTCCAATAATAAACATTTACCAATGTACTCATCCATCCATTCATTCATTCATCCCCTCATTCACTCACTCTCTAGAAACTTCCAACTCCCCAACTTGCCATGCCCTAACTTCAATTTCGGCGTCTTTGTCCATAAAAGAATATTGGCACCCACATGTACCAAATAATTAATAACAATCATTCTCCTTATGTTTTTAAAAGGTATATCCTGCACATTTTGAATGAGTGAAACGGAAATGATTCTTTCATTCAAATAAACAGATAAATATAATTAAATTAAATTCAAACCTTACAACTTGAGTAAAAAATTATTTCACTTGTATGGATTTTTATTTTAATGAGCTATAAATAACATACAAAAAAATACAAATATATATATATATCGTACACATCCTATTTTGAAAGTTCTGTCAATTCTTTTAGTATTCTTCAGAAAGAATGAGATACAAACTTTTGCTTTACAGATTAAATTAACTTTTCAAGATGCAAATCATATACATGACCATTTATTTAGACAAAATGATGATAGATAGAGATTAATTTGCTTTGTGTGCAACTCATGTGAAACATCTTCCTCAAGAGAGCGAAAAATTATAATAGCAAAGGAAGATTCTCGAAGATAGGACACAACTCCCCATTGGCTTCGCCGCAATATCAAAAAGGAAAAAGGTGTTTTCGGCCAATCACAGCTGCTGATGCGGCAATAGAAAGGAATCTCCTTAACCAATGAGAACCCTAGTGCGGATAGGGTTCCAGCATGACACCGCGGTCATATATCCCGCCCCTTGGTCACGCTCTACACAACCAATCGCTGCTGCCGCAGGCATATAGGTCAACGGTGCTTTCACACGGCTTCGGATGCACACATGATGCGCCGCAGCATGGCCAAACATCGCGGTCCACGTGATGGTACTCATGGGTTCCCACGGTGGAGAGGGAAGAAGTGGGTGTTGCCGCGATAGATTGGGGCTACCGCGGCCACCATGGAAGAGATCCATTGCTCCGTCAACGATAGAAATAAATAAAAGCGTTCGTCGACGATCTCAAACGTCATCCTCTGGATGACGTCCCACATCCGTTCACCAAGCGTGGGTTTAATTGGCGCAGTGTCGTTGCTGAATGAGTCGGTAGCTGCTTGTGTAATAAATATTTTTCCATTCTTTGTTAAGCATAATTAAAATCTTAACAAAATGGAAACCCAACAATGAATAGTAAAGTTACAAGGTGCGACAGAACTAACCCTAAATAGCTCCTCTTCGTTAACAAGACGGTGCTGAAACAGGGGATCGTCACGGAGAGCTTCGAGAAATCTTCTCTCAGAAAGCGTTATGCTTCTCTGGACCCAAAATTTTACACACACAATTTCACTACAAAGAATTTAGGGTATGGGGATGCTGTGTCAATAAGGGGCACTTCTGCTTGCTGGACGCGAATTGCCCGGCGGGTGTGATGGGTTGCAGACAATCACAGTAGTTGTAGGGGCTCTGACTAAGCGATGGGAATTTCGATTTTTCGGATCAATTGGGATCATTTGTGGTTCTACATCTTGTGTTTGGTAGCACACGCACGAGTTTAGAGCTCCGCAGGACTCCCCTGAAGCCAACCTTTCGATTGCTGCGTCGTAACTGGGGAGGTATGTGTCGCAGAAGCGATGACAGTTGGATGTTCCCACCACGTCACTCATTCTACTCGCAGATGCACACGCGGCTGCATGCGATAAGGTTGAAAGCGGAGGGCATGCAGTGTCGCGATCAGGGGAACCCTAAATGCAGTAAACCGAGACATGGGACATTTCAATCTGGATTGTGAAGGCAATGTGGAAATTTCTGCCGACTGTTTTCAATGGCGGTTGCAATTAGAATTGTTTGAAAAAAGTTGTGTATGGCGACTGGAGAAGGAAATTGCTGATTGTCTCAGACACAAGACAACTTGAAGCGAGGTTTCGGATGCCTCGTCGCAAGCAATCTTTTTCCACTCCAAACCGGAGATGTCTTGTGTGGTATCGCTGTCGCTTGCCTGCCAAACAACGCTACACACTACCGTTGTTGCGGTCTGAGTGACCTCTTCCATGCCACGACGATTAGAGTTTGCGTGCCCCTTCGCAGTTACCGCAATTAGGGTTTGAGGCCACGCAGACTTATAACATTTGACAAATAATTGAATTGTTCATTCAAGTTGGAAATCTAAGTATAATTTATTATAATTTTAGAAAATCTTCAAGGAATATTATTGATGATACTCTTTGCATATTTTATTATTGCTTAAATGAACTCAAATTAACACATTTGAAATTGTTTGGTCATACACTCTCTTTTAAAACTATTGGAAGAGCAACATTCACTTATTTATTATACAGTATGATAACCAATAATAAAACTTTCAAAAATAAATGCATGTATTCATTGAATACAATATAAATGTCATTTCTGTTATTTTATTTTTAAACTTTTTTTAATTTCCCATCCTATTTTTTCTCTCTCTCTCTCTCTCTCTCTCTCTCTCTCTCTCTCTATATATATATATATATATATTTTTATATATTACACAATTCTTTTGTACAAGTCATTGATTGTTACAACAGACATTAAAAATGAAAAATGAATATCTGTCCATGCAAGGCAAGCACAATGGTCATAATCAAAACAATGAAGTCAGACATTTCTTTGATTCTACTCAGCAAAAATTACTAAAATTATACGGTCGCCCTTTTCATTGCATGTATTCACCAAATTTTTATTTTTTTCTTTACTTCTACGACCAAATTCCCAAAACTAATTGGACTTGCTTTCTGTTTTTGTCCCCATAAAAAACTTTCTCATTTACATCATCACATCCATAAGCACAACTTTGTGATATTGTATAATGGTAACACATGCTTGTCATGAAGGAAGGAAACAAACTATGTTATTATTTTAAGTGTCATCCAATTGTGCATCAAAAACACAAAAGTAAAACAATGATTTCGATACAATATCTGTTACAAAGTATCACAGTGACAATTTATTTAAATATATATATATATATATATATATATACATACATACATATATATTCATTACAATGAAAATGTTTATTTCAAAAAAGATATGATTAATTGAGATATTAAAATGACTTTTTCAAATTTAAAGATGAGTTAACTAACTTTCAACTGTTATTCATACAGATGCTTTTAAACTTAAGGTATATAATATCTAAAAATTTAGATACATTTAAAACTTCAGAAAAGTTAAAGGATTTTAGAATGTATATCACATTAGGAAAATGTAAACTTATTTGTTATAACTAATAAACAAACTTGATCAAATTACATTCATCAAGGATATTTGGCTAATAAAAATGCCAAAACCTTTGTTGATATTTAAAATTAGCAAATAATAAGATAGTTCAAACTTTTTGCAGAACTTTGGAAATTGTTACAGAAACTGTAAAAAGAATTTGTTTTTAACTTTTTATTTCCTTACAATAATAATTTATCTAAGTGAAATTAAAAGTCATACATGTTGTAAAGGCCTATCGAACTAAAAGCATAATTTATTACATAATATTTTTGGAATGCGTTTTATTTTATTTTATTTTAACTAAAATTATTTGAAGTTTAAAAGTCATGAATAAAATAATACCGTTATTTTAGGATAATGCTAATATAAGCACAATTTTTGCTATTGCTACTACAACCTGCTATCTACCACATGCCACCCACATCCTTTGTTAATACTAAATAAAAAAAGTATAAATTTTAAAAATTATTTAATATATATATTTAAAATCTTAATAAAAAAAATATATAAAATATTTTTATTAAATTTTATTAAATTTTATTGAAATTAATTTTTATATATATAACAAATATTAACAATTATTTTGCTTGGAATTAAAAAAACTAAAGAAATATGTTGAGTTGATGGTGAGTTGTAGTCGCAATGGCAAAAACTATAGTAGCATGAAGTGGATGACAAATTGTGGTGGAATTTACAATATCCTTATTTTACTTGATAATTCTACTATATTAGTAATCAAATATTAATAACTAATTAAATAATTAGAAAAATTCTGATTTAAATAAATTTTATAAAAAGTCTAAAATTATATCAATATATATATATATATATATATATATATATTTATTAGTAAAAAAGACTTAAATAAAATGATACTACAAATACTTGTGATGTTTTTAAAAAATATCTTTACTTTAATAAGTTTTTTAGAATTACTTATTGATATTATTATTTTTTTGAATCAATTGCAAAAGATTTATAGTACTTATGCTATTAAGTTCATAAGTTTTTATGCAATAACTTCATTGCATATTACAAAACTAAATATATTTCAAAGAATCATGATTTTAAAATACTTTCTGATGTTTTTTTTTCTACAATCCTATTATTATTATAAGGTTTTGATAAATATTAAGATGCATTTGTAGAAAGGCCAATAAAACTTACATATTTTAACACACATGAAACAACAATAGTAAAACATATGAACTTTATTTTTATAAAAATAGAGTATTTAAGCTATTAAATGTATGTATATATGTTTGTATATATATATATATATATATATACACATTAGTTTGATTTTGTAATTTAGATTTGGTTTTAAAGATAAAATCTATAAAAAGTTTGCATAAAATTTTAATAGAGTTAATGATTTTATCTTGATCCTTTTTTTGGATAAATAAATAAGTAATTAATTAATCAATCTCATATCTTATAAATTAGAAATTTTAATTTTTATGAAGCCATTTTATTGTATATTTTATTTCAAAGTTAAATATTGTTCATCAAATAGAAGTTGCTTTTCCAACCATAGATATAAAGAAGCAAGTTTTAGTAGTGGATAAATTGATTTAAAGATGATATTACAACTAATAATTTAAAATCAAAATAGAAATATTATAATTTATCAAATAAAACTTTTTTAAAAAGTCATATCAAAATGACAAAATTTTAAACATATTATGTAACATCATGTAATGAAACTCAATCACTTAATAAAAGATTTATTCTATATTGTACTTTGTAATGTTTACTTTTACATATATGTAAATGCATATTAAATTTATTATTACTAATGTTATAATCAATTGTGTTAATCTTTTATGATTTTTGTTGAAAAGAAAATTGTATTAAAACAAATCAACAATTTGGCTGGATATTTAAGTAGAGAAGATTTATTAATATTTTTATAGAATTTAAGATAGAAGGTTTTTAAAGATATCATGCACTAATGACTTAATATTACAACTCAAAATATAGATTTACTTACATTTAATCTTATCTTTGTTCCCATAAATCATTTAAAAAACTCGTATTTATCTGACAGACTTAAATCTGTTTTTCACCTGAAGATTCTTATGATGATATCTTCTTTGATATAATGAGATAATGTTTTATCTTATTTGATTAGGAAAGCAAATGTTGTTTCAAACACTTGCTTCCATTTGAGAATTTTACTGTAGAGTTTAAGGAATTTGCAATGCAAAGTTCCCATTTTAGCACTTGTAAATTGATAACTTTGTTTTTTCCAGTCCAGTCATAAAATTGATGTTCATCAACAGTTCAAAATTCAAATCTTTCCAATGAATTGATTCTACACAATTTAATAATTTTTGTGTGTAATTTGAATATTTAATTAAATTTTTTTTCTTATTTTATAGAACCAAGATTATCCTTTTCCTCTTTTTCCTTTTTGTATATATATGGAATTTCATCTTTAAGATCACTTAAGAAAACACAAAAATAAAGAAGAGTTTTCCATTTGCTTTTATTTATTTGAGTGTTATTATTGCTGGTTTTTCAACATTTATATTATGAAATATCCCATTTTTTTAACGAGTTAAAATAAAAAATATATTTTTTTATTCATATATTTATGCATAATTAAGATTTCAGAAATCATATCAGTTCTGAAATCACATTAATTTAAAGGTTAGTAAGCATAATTTCCACAATGATTTTGTGTTAATAAAAAGCAAAGTAATAGAAATGTTTTGATTAAAAGATTACATTCTGAATCTAATGGAAAGGCGTTTTCTAAAATCTGAAGTGCATAAAATATGAGAACTAAAAAAACACTATCTTATATTAAACACTGAGGAGTAACTTGATGAGTAAGATATGATACAATAACTTACTTGGATTGCTTTTAAACTTATATTGATATGTATAAGTTTTATGTTGTTTAATTTGCCTAATTACAAGTTTGTACTTACGAGATTTTGTGATTTTTCCATACAACTAATTGGGAAATTCTAAAGCAATAAATCATGTTTATAAACTTATTGAATATGTATGTATGTATATATATATATATATACACACATATATAGATAATTGGAATTATTTAAAGATAATTATTAGATAGCGAGCATGTAATAAAAACATAACAAACACGTAGTTTTACCATCAACAATTTCGACCAACGCTTCATTATCAATACAACTTCAAAAAGGATGATATAAACCATTCTCCAATAATTCCAGAAATTATTAGCAAATTTCTTCAAAATCGAAGAACGCTTAAATAATTACCCTCAAACCTAATATTAAACAATACTTTTTGCTTTTTACTTACAACCATCAAAAACATGTGCTGTAATCAAACATGTTTACTAATCCACAATCGATCCATCCCCAACCTGCAACTTCTCGGCACCTCGAAATCTTGCAGGATCGACCTGGCTGCACTAAACAACCTCGCTGGCTGACGATTGAAGCTTTGATGTGGGTTTTGATTCATCGTCCAGCACAACTTCGGCGAGACAAGCAGTCACTGCATGCATCCAACGGGGATTCATTTGCTGTGGCTCTGAATCCCATTGTGCGAGGCCATCAACGCCGCGCCGCCGGCGAACGCCGGGCGCGGTCAAGAGGCACACGGCGAAGGGCCCCGTCCGGTGCTCACGCCGGTCGATGGATAAAGACATCGCGTCATTCGTCCGTGCTTCATTCGTTCTTTGCTTTGCGGCTGTTCTCACATCCGAGGCCCCTTTCACCAGAGTGGATTAGGTTTTTATCTTGTGTTTGATTTAATGTGCATTGATTAAATACATATATACAACTTTAAAGTGGGGGAAAAGTTAAAACTGGAGGTCCAAGGATTGTGTAATAGAGAAATCATTTTAATAACAATATATATTCAAGCTTGAAAATATATTGTTAATGACAACTTTTAGATCGGAATTATTGTCATTGTATTCAAAGAATTCAAAAAATAATTATTTTAAGTTCTATTTGTGTAGCTTAGAGTTTATATAAAATGATTGAAATGCATTTGCAATTCAAAATTCGATTAACCACAAAAAAATATACAAATATCAACATGTTTTGTTGGATGAATTGTTTAAATTACTTGGTCTTGAATCAGTTTTGAACCTCTGTTTTTTTAAAAGCTTGAATACACATGGCTTACACTCTAAATTTCTATCATGATACCAGTTGAAAAATCAGATGTGTGTGAAATTATTGAAATACCGCATGCTAGTGTTGTTTGTTATTGCTTAAATAATCTTTAAAATTAATACAAATTTAAATCATACTTTTAAAAAATACATCAAATACAATTATATATGCAGAATATTCTTGCTCATTTGATATTTTTCATAAAATATATTTAAATTATACGTTTGACAACTTCAGAATAAAGTATATCGACTAAAATTAATGTACAATAATACAATACTAATATGGTCACGAATCAAAATGTAAGTTGAAATAGGCATTAAATACCTCACAAATGTACCACAAGAATAATTCCATCCATAATATTTGTCCAATCCAAAGTTTTGCCACATCAGACTGTCACGTTTTTACTTCCCTACAAGCGATGGGATGTGTTGTACACGTGGGTGGATACATCGGTGAGACCCCTTGCACTCCGTGACATCGTGCTGATACCCGGGTTTCCCTATGGCCATGGTGCAGCCGGGTATGTTAGTCGACTGAGATTCGGACAGGATGGATTTAATGTGAAGTTCCCGTGTTGCGAACAGCGGAGTGTGGAACATGTTCCCTTCATTACTCATACGCCCGATCAGACTAGATTTTATTTAAATTTTATGCATATCATTATTGTGTGGCTGAATACTGTGAAATAATAACAACCTAATTGCTAATTTAACTTTTTTCTTTTGGTAAAAGTGTTAAGACGTTTATCATGACACGTTATTTTCCATTTTTGCTAGGCATTAATATTCAATCGAGTTTTCATTTTCATAAGTTTTTGTTTAGGTATTTAGAATTGAAATTAAAAAATGGTGAATGTGAATTTTATTTTATTTTAGAAAATGAACATGTACGATGTTTCTCGAGTTTATTTTTGGAGGTTTTCAAATTTTGCTGAACTGCACTATTAGTTCAACATTTGTGATTCCATTAATGTAGATACAAGTTTGAATTGAAATAAAACTTCACAATTATTCTTTTTATTCAAAAAATAAGATGATAATAGCTGAATTTAAACACCCATTTTCAATCTGAAAAATTATAAAATAGGATATTGCTAGAGTTATTTCTCAATCAACTTATAAATGAAATACCTCAAAGTAACTACACCAAAAGTTTTATTTCAATATAGTACCAATTTTTACAAAAAATTAAATTTGAGTACTGTGTTAGAAACAACTCGTGGTCATAATTTGTACAAACCACATGATAATTAAAAATCCAAAAGGAAAAAAGAGGAAAAGAAAAAGAAAAAAGACAAAGCCAACCTGAGAGATTGAAACGTGACCATTCTCCAAACATCATCCAACACCAACACAGCAAAGCAGGGGGGGTCAATACGAAGAACCAAGTCCTCCCGGTTACCCCCCCCCCCCCCCCTAAGGGGGATTTGCGTTCACACGGCATTTTCCCCCCAAGGTACCCCTAGATCAAACCCACACCACACACGCAGGGCTCCTCCAGGGGCATGGGTGCCTCCAAAGTAAAATGGGAGGTACAGGCCTTAGGACATGGCCAAGGGCACGTAGGGAACAGAAGGAAAGGAACGTGGGGGGGCAGGGGGAGGATCAATCTCCGCGATGGGAATGATGGGCAGGGGGGCCAAACCCTGAGAAACGAGCAATAGATTTGCAAGCCCCAAATAGAGCACAAGCCTTTACCCGAGAAGGGGGGGGAGCCACCCAGTTGCGGCGAAGCACAGGGGGGTGAGAAAGCAGCGGACCTACCAGAGGAGGGCAGCTACCATCCAAGACCGACCCTACTTGTGCCAACGCACTCTTTTTCTGGACCCCTAAGGAGTTCAGATCAGCCAATGAGGGTGCCACGCGGCGGGTTCCGCCACGCCCCTGGGGCTGCGGCATCACCATCTTTCAGAGGGGGGGAGTCTAGTGTGGCAGAGCAGGGAAGGGAGCAAAGGGGCGAAGCGGAAGGGGGAGGCCTACGACTACTATTATTGAGAGTGTTTTCCATGGCACTCTCCCCCACCCCATCCCCATTTGAGATTCTTCTCCTCTGCCATGTGCGAGCTGGCTACTTGCCATGCAGCGAGCTTGGCTCATCCCCCCTCCTCCACCCACATCCCCTTAAGTGTCTTCCAGATACTACCTACTTTCGTACCCATAGTCTTGCCGGAATTTGTCTAGGTTTCCTGTAGATGACGGGCTCCTTTCTTATGCTCTTGCTTCTCCATCCTCGTGGTCATTCTCACATATGATGTGCTAGCAAGCACTATGTTTGTTGTTGTAGTAGTAGTTGTAGCTTGCAAGTGAGATTTGAGGGGGAGTTTAGTTTGGGTTGGTTTAGTTTGCTGAGGAGGAGTTTGAGTTGCAGGAAGTGGAGATTGTGTTGAGAGGTGGAAGCGTGTGGGAGAGATTATGTGCTCCGTGGTGAGGAGGAGTTTCAGTGGGCAGCCGACTAGTTTGGGAGTGATGAGGGACGTGTCGCAGAGCGGGCTGTATTCTAACATAGTTTCGGCGGAACAAGGAGGGTGTATGCTGGTAATGCACCCGGTGCTAGCCGCATCCACCAAGACGGAGCACATAATGTCCAGGTATCGGCCCATCGCGCCGAAGCCCGTGGCCAAGAGTGAGGATGCCGCCGATCAGGCTGACACGCATTCGATATCGTCGGTGTCGGCTGATAATAGCACGACGAGATCCTCCACTGGCACGGAGTACAGGAAGCGTTCGCGTAAGCGACCGCCAGATGGGAAATCGTCGGGTGCTGGGAAGAAGATGCGAGGAGGGAAGAGTATGGTGGGATCAATGACAGGGAAGAGTGGTGTCGTGGAAGGATGCAACTTGGACTTTCAGCCTCCGAGCTACAATCTCACCCCTATTTTCCCTGGGGCCGTCGCGCGGACGCTTGGCCATGGCGGATTTCAGCGGTTTGAGGAAAATTTTGATCACACTCAGAGTGGACTCTCCGTTTCGTTGTCTTTGTCAGCGAAATCTTCACCTCAAGAGGTTTGCAACGAGCAAGTAGTTTCAGGCTCCTTCAACACTCCTTTGCGATGCGGTCGAGACGATTTGGGTCTCAAGATTGGTACTTCGAACGCTGAAGGGCCCGAGAAGGATTTGGGATTCATGGAGCGTGCGGCAGCTAACGTCCCACCGTCTCTGCTTTCTGGGGAGCATTCAAACACGGTTTTGAGAAGAGAATCTAATTTTTTCGGTGGTCCATCAGCTTCCACCAGCTTTGGTGCAGATAGCAACCAGGTTTGCTCTCGCTTGTTTGAGCGGACTACGATGGCTAACACCCATTCTCTGTTCTCTGCGGATCGTTCTAACACGGCTTTCCGCCGAGAATCCTTTTTTGGATGTCCTAGCCTTTCTTCCAGCCACTGTGCAGACAGCGAGGTCTGTTCAGCTGAGAATGCATCTGATAGTAGAAAAGAGAACATTGTAACCTTATCTCTTCTTCCCACCACTCCCTGTTTTTTGAACACTCGCTCTTCGTCCTCGAACGCGACCTCCTCTCTTGCTCGCTCTGACTTTCGATGGTCTCCCGGGAGAGAAGCTACTCAAAGCAGTGGCGATTTGAACACGAGCCTGACCATGTCAAGCAAAGGCCAGTGGTCAGACGAAGGCACAACCCTTGGCGGGAGTGCAGGAGCTCCTGAGAGCTTCCGGCCCTTCATGGACCGGACGCAAGAAGCATCTCAAGGAGACTCAGGAGTGCAAGTGGTGGACGCTTACTACTTGGAGCAGAGGCATGGTGGATCGTCCGAGGCGGTGATGTTAACTGATGAATTAGATAGGAGAGTACTTTGGGTCAATTCGGCGTTCAAAAGATTGTCCAACGAAAGGCTGAGCAGTCGAATGCAGGTGTGTATCTCCGGCTTTCTACATGCGTGTGTGTGTGTGTGTGTGTGTATATATATGTGTGTGTATACATTTATATACATGCTCGACCTAATTCTGAGCTGCTGGTGGACGTTGAAGGTGGCTTCAATTACTAGTGATAGGATTTCAATTCCAGCGAATGGTCTTTTCTGTTCTCGTTCTTTCACTGGGCATACTCTAATTTCCCTTTTTGTTGACTCAGGCAATTGGACCATATATCGATCCATTAGGAATTCGCACACAGCTTGCTTATTTGTCGTTCCAGCCACCGTTTCCTGCACCCAAGTGCAAGGCGGTGCTATGGGGCTTCTTAAAGAAATTTATCATGCACGAAGGAGTGGCTCACAAGCCGTCCAATCTTTTAGAAGGACAAGCTAAGGCGATTGCTGCACAAGCGATGGTGATTGCGCCACAGCCTGTGAGGGCCGTAGGGTCGACCATTACCGTCCAAAGCGTAGACTACTTGGATCCACATGCCGCTGCCTTGACGGAGGGTTTTGAATCTGTTCGGGAGAGCCTGGACAAAGGTGACATGCCATCGGTTATCACGGATCTCAGTTTTCGTGTGAGATGGGTGAACACCGCCTACAAGAGGCTGGTTGGGCAACCCAAGTGCTCGTGGCTGGCATCCACAGTGGGCGGCACATCTGATGGTGAAGACTCCCCGGGGTCTCACCGACTTGCAGGCGATGTATCGCTCATTTGCGACGGTTCACAATTACCAGATGATATCGCAGCTTTCACATGTCAAGTAGGGATCAAATGGAGTCACCAGGGTGATCACTGTGCTACGGGCGTGACGTCCGAAGTAGTGAGGTTGGAGGACGAGACTGGTGGTGGATTGTATGTGTGGGGTTTCGATATCTGACACAGAAGCTAAGACAGGGTTTTCCCTCAGATCGAACGTAGAAGTCCTTTTTGTCAATATATTCTTCCGGAGCTTTTTCCCCTTTCAATTATTTTTTAGCCTAGAGAGCCAAGTTGGTTAAGATGTTGATAGTGAGCCCATAAATATGTGCCTGCGAAGTCTGTTAGTTTCTTGTTCCTCTACGCAGACCGTGATTCAGAGCAATTTTGTTGCACCACTCCAATTAAGTGACTGGTGGCAACCCGAGTCAACTTCTGCCTCTCGAACCATGTTATTCAAGCAATATATGACATGTAGGCTATCGTTTGATGTATATTTGAGCGGCTTACTTGTGCACCTAGAGATGGTGTCCAGTGGCCCTTTAATAAATATATATGTATTTTTTCTATTTCTACTACGTGGCTTCATCGGCTTGTCGTCCAAAATACATGAGTGAAACGAAAGTACTAGATCTTTTAAGGTGATGGAGTGCAACAATCAAATGCTGGCCTCCGAAGCCATCAACACTATACTGCAGTTATCTCAGTGCTTATCGACATCCATCACAAGAGAACGGGAATGACACACCTCACACAACGGAGTGATAAACTTCGCCAAAGCAAGCATCAGAGGATGGAAACCTACGGGTTGATGTTTCAGAGCACTGAAGCTCAAAATATGCTTGATCCAGCTTGCATTAACCAGAATTTCATTCTCACTGCAGGAGGAATTAAGATCCAATATTATCGTGGAATTGCTTCGACACTCTCGACATGCCATCCGAGGGTGGAAGTCCGTCTTTTGACCCTATCAGGCGTCCGACCAGGCCACCACTTCCTCCAAGTGAGCTCATCTAAATCGAGTCCCGAGACAACTGACGAATCGAGACACCCAAATCAAATGCTCTGCATCCAGTGCAACTCAACCCCACCATTCTTACCTTTTCCAACTCTCACCCCCGAATCAGCAGTCCCATAATTCGCTTTGCTCTTTTCATTTCCTTCAAACACCTCCTTCCCCCGGGAGCCCAACCCAGTAATAAACCCCAGCCAACCGGCAGTGAGGCAGCACCCTATCCTGCCTCACGTCATTCCACCCACTTTCATCATTGCCCAACGCCGACGCGGCACATGAAAATACTGTAACATACTGTGAATGTACCGTTCCATCGTATGAAGACGTTACTTGCATCGGTTCCGCTGGATTGGAAGCTTTTCTACGGTGAAGCCAGAGCGGGGATCTAGGAGGCTCTGCCAATGAGATATGAATCCATTGTTTGCTGTTCCTGGGTACTTAGCTAGCACTGTGCCATCAATCTCTGCTCTAACTTACTCGCGATCCTTGTGTGTCGTCTTGCTTTTTTATTTTCCGCTTCCACCTGGTGGCACCGAGTTGGAAATGGAATAGTGGCTTCTGTCGTGGATCTAGCCTTTTCCCTTGCCTGGTGGATGGTCTTTCCGCTCCTTCTGGCGCTCGAGGTCGGTTTGGTAACCTATTTTGTCTCTTTCGTTTCATCGACCAGATCACCCGGTAAATTTCATTAATGCACCCACTATCGAAAATTTACGTCTTTGTCATGCACTATTGAGAAGCTTTGTTTGAAGCCGTCATACAGTTTTTTTTTCTTTTTTTTTTTTTTTCTTTTGCAATGTATGTATACACATTTGTAGGTTCAGTGCTTTTGTCCACAATGTGGCATGTTCCTATCACATGTCACGTCGTGGGCAGTAGAACATATATTCTTGCGTACAAAGCTTTCTTTTAGCGCACTCTCGGACCTTGACAACAGGATAAATACCAGTCAAAATCCTAGCCAAAATCAACTCATATAGACGATGGCAACTAGACTTGATCGATGAAAAGGAAGCACCAATCTGGTAGGTTTCAAAATTAGCCGAGGTCGATGGCTGAGTTATTGCTTTGAAATTGGATCTGTGAGTAAATGTTTGAACCGGAACCTATATTTACGCCACGAAAGGTAAGAAAAGAGTTAGGCATCTTGCATCAACCAAGCAGCTGACTGACCGTCAATTATGGGAAGCCAAAATCTTTACCTGGTTCGGCTCAAATTTCTTTCAAAGCTTGGATCGCGGTACTGATTTCGCATGTGGCCAATCCCAACGACGCAATTGACCCACTAACACCAATCGCAGAACTCCATCTGCAAGTTTTGACCTGCTAGGTTAAAGAAGATGCCAGGTCAGGCAAAACTGTGGACTGACACGCTGAAAACCGCACCGACACAACCTTACATCTGACGACATCAAACCTGTCTCACATACAATCATTTCAAATCTAGCGGGCAGATGATAAGCTCATCGAGTTCTGATCTAAAATAACGCCATCAGTCTGCCGCTGGAAGCGCCCCTCGAATCCCACCCTAGATGCTGATGAGACAACGCAAAGTTGTAACTCCCCCAATGGGAGGGTCGCAATGGATAGCGCCTCAACGAAATCCTGCACCCACAGGGCTCATTGCAAAAGTCTCCAATGGGGCACCAGCTATTGGGTCCACCGTCGCGAACCCTCGCGACCTCGCCGATCGCGTGTCCATACCAACTCGTGAGAATTGATGGGGCACCCCTTGCAGCCAGTTGGAGTCCAGTACTTGCAGACGATCCAACGACGGCGAAGCGCTTGCTGCATCTTGGCCGCAAGAGGGCCTGTAATCGATCGACACGGTGGAAGGAAAAAACACGAAGATATGGGTTCAATGACAGTGGAGGCACATGGGGTTGTGACGGATCGGACCGATCCGTGCTGATGGCGTTCAGGGATTTGCAGTCTGCCATCAGTTCTGAAATCGGCGATCTAAAGGGAGCCTACGTTTTGAGCATGCGCCGGGTGGTTATTCTCCAATTTGCAGCCGGCCCATGGGGGGTCGTTTTATACTGTCGGTAGCAACTTGATGAAGTTTGTGATGGTCGTCGACACCTTCGTTGGTTTTCTCTGGTCCAGGTTATCCATCTCTCGTCAAGGGATCACGGTCACTGGATGGAATCGAGGGCATTCGACAGGGTAGAGGAGGATGAAAGATAGAACGAATGATCAGTGGGTTTTTCATGGGTAGGTATTGTGGACGGAGTGGATGGGTTTGTCGACGGGAGATGCCAGTTCGTCTGCAAGGGGGACTTTCGCGGATGCTAGCAGTACAATGGAGTTGGATTGGTCGTGCGACGATAGCGGTGGGGCGTGGATTGGAGGAAGCAGGCGTGAGCGCATGGGTTCGAGCACCACTGCTGGTTAGACGCGGCTGCCGCGGCGGGAGTGGTGGTTTGAGCGCGATGGGGTGGAGTTAATGAAGGGTGACTAAGCACGGGATGATTGTTTATGTCATTTGGACTGATGCAAGTTTTGCATATGTCATGTTACAGTTGCGTGCTTGACCATGCACAGTGAGTGGGTGTTGACAATTGGCGAGTCAGAAAGCAATGATCCAATGTTTGCGAGGGAGGGGTGCAAGTTGTAGGAGCGAGTTGGACGTTCCATCGCCTCGTTCTTCGTGTTCGTAGAGGTACGTGGATGAGCAAGAAATTTCTTTAGAAGGTCCATTTGTTCTAGTTCCCACATACCAGGGGAGTGTAGATGAATGGCCGTCTTTGCAACGTATGTCTGTCGATGTGTGTCTGTGAACTCTGCCTCCGGAATTCTTGTTTCGGGCTGAGGAACCTGCCTCTTTGTTAGCGAGCAAGTTGAAGTCGAATTGGTACGCAGGCCACAATAATCCTGAATAAAGTTTGAGGCCAGTCTCCATGTCCGCAGTGGTTAAGAAAGTGACTTTATGATACTTAGACGGTAATGAGGACTTAAATTATGGAGGTTTTGGGTTAATAATGAATGAGTTCATTATCAATGATTTTGTGATCCGTCATTTAGCCGTTGGTATTCGAATGTGTGTGAAAATTGTGTGTGTTTTTGTAGAAGTTCTGAAATCTTTCGACAACTTCGTGTTTGATATTTATTGTGCAGCCAGTTTCGACTCTCCGGAGGGTATTCAATCTGATATCTTCTCCTCGGTCTTTACTCATCGACAGCGAATGCTGCCCCTCGTGCCGACTTGACACGAATCTAACCAACAACACGACAGTCACGCTCCAAAAGTGGCTGCAGCGCGATGCAGCGTCTATCTATGTCGATCACTTTCTAACCCTCCCTCGTTTGTGCGTTTTACAGACCTTTTTCATGTAGAGAATTATGCGTGTTGTTTCACATCAAGCTATTCACAGCCTCGCTCACACTATATAATTTGGGATGACCATCATAGAATAACGAACCTGGTCTGATTCCACCGCAAACTCTCCACTCCGGCCTTTTTTCTCCAGAGATTCGGTAGCTCTTCCCTCAACACGAACTTTTTGACCACTGTTTGTCTGTGTTGAAGCTTGTACGAATCACCACGCAGGGATGCAAAACACCCCTAACAAGCAAGGAGCATCTTCCACGGTACCCAGAAGACCAGGAGTTTGCAGGTTGGCTAGACATTCTGGTGATTCTGGGAGCAAGAGTCTGTGAGAGAACTTACTATAATATGCTGCAGTACCGGTTGTCTGTGGTTGGTTCTGAACATGAGGAAGCTTTAATTAGAGACCAGTTTTGCTGCTCCTCTGCTGTGAGAATGTGAGACCATAACGGTGGTGGAAGACTGTGGGCATCGAATCCGCATCCTGCACGGCAACAATATGCTCATCTTGTGGCTGGTGGGGGTGAATCACCGCAACACCCATTCATTCGAAGTCGGCACACTGTAGTCCATCGCAACAAACAACGAACTGACCTTCTTCTTCCTGGTCTCGAACACAATCAGTTTATGCACTCGCAGTTCAAGTTTCTATGTATCCTTCAATGTCGCATCATGGATACAGTCGGTGGTGGCTCATCGACACTTCCTGTTTTGTAAATTCCAAGGTCTTGTGTTAAAACTTCCAACCCTAGGGTCACGGCAATAAGAATTAGTTGAATGAAAATATCTATTAACACGACATTATTAACATGTAAGATTATAATGCTTTCTGCAAAGAAAAAAACTTTCTTATGTTAAAAAAAGTCATCTTCGCAACACTCAGCGTTGTTAGTATGCACCATGTAGTTGCAAAACCTTGACATGATTCCAACTACGTCTGTGAAGAGAATTTCTAAAGTGGCAACATTATTTTTGGTACTATTTGGTGAATTTTGCAACTTATTCAATGTTGGTTCATTGTGTGAATTAAATTGGAAATGATTATCTAAGTATATGTTATAGTACATGAAAATTGTATCAAATTTACTACTCAATAGAAGTAATAGATGAGGAGGTGTCAAATTAAGAGAATATTTGGAAAGAAATTGTTTTAAGAAAGTGGCATTGGTCAATAAGGGGATGGTGGATTTAAAGTTGGTTGATGCTCCTTAAAAGGACCCAATGCTGATGCATTAGTGAAATAGAATATATTTCCAAAATTTGTGCAATGATTGGATAATTATCGAATGGTTAGAGTTCAACAATAAAATGTAATAAAAGATAAATTTTGAAATGTGGTGTAGCAGAGTGGTGTGACTGGACTCATATATTGGCTAAGAAGGAGACAGGGTTGTTGACTTTGTGGTCTATTTTGTACTGCTTTGTTGATTTTGTATTTTTAATTTTGTATTTTTAAATATTAAACTATTAGTAATTTCATTATAATTGACTTCTCTTATTTATTAATATATATATGTATATATATATATATATATTTTTATGCTATTGTCACTATAATTGGATTTTATATTTTTATTTATTTAATTATTATTTTTTAAAAAGATTATCCCTAATTCTGCTCTAATTTGCTTTTACTTTGCTATCTCATGATCATGGACTAACATTTGTGTTTTGATTTTGATTTTTTTAATATTAATAACTTCATCATGGTTGACTTTTGCTTAAGTAGATGATGAGCATGGATTATTATTATTATTATTATTATTATCATTTTTATCATTTTTATAGTTAATATTTTTAATATCAAATTACAACTTAATTTATTTTCTTAATTTTTGGTTGTTATATAATAATGAAAACTGGTATTTTTCTGATTTAAGAAAAAATTGATTTTATTATACTTGGCTTTTGATTTGGTGGATTATGACCATGGATATATATATATATATATATATTAAAAAAATTCTGTTTTTTAAAACTAAATGAACATTAATTTTTTTTTCACTTAATTTTGACTTTGATGGATCATAATGATGGACTTGACTTGTACTTGGTTTTATTTATATATATATATATATATATATATATGTTTTTTTTGTGTTGGAATTTGTGTTTTTATCTAATTTCATGTATTTTTGTGCTGGAATTTGTGTTTTTATTTATTTATTCTTTTAATAACAGTTACTCTTTATTTTATTATACTTGACTTCTGGTGTGGTGGATCATCATAACAGAATGTTGTTTTGTTTTGATTTGTTTTAATGAAAAAAAATACTAATTTCATTATATCTGACTTCTATAGTGGTATTTCATGATCACAGACTGTTATTTTGTTTTTGATATGTATATGTGTATATATGTACATATATAAAAATAAAGACAATTGAATACTAATTTCATAATACTCGACTTCTGGTTTCCTATAAAATTTTACTGCAATCTTTATTTTGTATATGTATATATATATATATATATATATATCAACTTATGTTGTAGTACCATATTTTGGATATAATATTTTTAAATTAATTTTTTTTGTATATTAATATATATAAATTTTAAAAAATCATTATTTTATTGTTTAGACATGAGATATTTTATTTTTTGTTGCTTGTTTTGTTCTTTTTTTAGTCTTGTTTTTAATGTTGCATTGAATTCTTCATTTATTAAGTTTTCTACTACTTTTGCTACCTTGGATTGTTTTGGTTTTTTTTGTTGTTTGATGTATATTTTTAATCTTGCAATCTCTTCTTTGCCACTATATATCCTTACCCCATTTGATCTTTGCTTGACTTTCTTTGATTCTTATTCTAATTTGGTACTATGTTGATTTTATTCTTTTTCTTCCCTTTTTGGTAATGGTGTCACTTGTTTTTTTCTTCTTATTGCCTTGTTTTCTTAATTATCCTCCTTGTATTTTTGGTTAACTTCTTACTTTGAGCTTCACTTGTACGACTACTCTTCTTTGTTTGCACTTCTTACAAGTCTATTTATATATATTACAAGTTTTTTTAATAAGTTTTTTCCTACTCCTCCCTTTGTCCAAGACTCACACTCATACCACAACTTGGTTTGTTGTTGCCAATGTAATATAAAAAAGTCTCTTTGAAAAAACACATGATTCTTGGTAAAAAATTAGATATTTTAAAAAGACGGATAAACTTGACAAAACCAAAATTTATGATTACTTGTAATAATAAACATTTATCAACAACTGAATAGAAAATTACACCAACTCCAAGAACTAAATCCCATAAAACTTTCCTCGACATACTCCCCTTCCCACACACATATACCAGTTTTGATTCTGCTTTGCTTTCTAACTCAGATTCTGCTGAGATTTTATTTTATTTATTTTGCTTTTTCACACAAAAATTCTATTGATCTTGATTCTTTGATTTTCCATAACGCTTTATTATTCTCACCAAATCTACCACTACACTAGCACTTCTTCTCTTTGGGTGATCAACACCTAATTAGTACTATCGCACTCTCTTCTCTTGCGTCACTTCATGTTCTTCTTTGCACAGAATTTCTCGAGTTATGTCCACACTTTGTCATGATGCTCCTTACCTCGTGCTGCAGCACTGTCTCCTTCTCAACTTTTGCTTCCGGGTCATTTAAATTTTTTTTTAATAAATATATTTGGATTTCTTTTCTCTTTTTGGTGATCACTGATTTATCAGTACCCTCTTCATTGCTATTGTGTTTTTGCTTACCCTCTTAGCTCCACTACCTCAAAGGCTGCCCTTGTCCTGCACTATGTCTCGCTTAGCAATCGCTCTGTTGCTCACACCTCATCGCACTTGCTGACTGGATCTTCAAATTGGTCGCTTTTGCTTGCGATATTTTTGCTGTTCATGAGACTTGCCCTATCACTCACCCGCTTGACTCAACTTCCTTGCTAGCTTCTTCTGATCGCACTTCGTTATGTAGTTGCTTCTTGTAGTTGGGGTCTGAATATTTTTTTCTTGCCGTTCTAGCTGCTGAATTCTCTCCTTGCTGTTCCTGATTTAGTACATCGGTACCCACATACACCTCCACTGATTTTTTTGTTTGATTGCTTTCGCTAGATCACCTCTCCAAATCAGTTTCCTCGCTCTTTGCTACAAGTATTGATTGTGCTTTGCTCTTGATTTTGATTCTCACTCACTTCTGCCTTTGTCCTCGTTCCTGGTTTTAGCTTTTCCCCCTTGTGCTATGATTTTTTGTTTTCTTGTAGCATTGACTTGCAATGCTCACTTTTTTTTTTTTTTTTTTTTTTTTTTTTTCTCGCTGGCCTTTTGTTGTCGATCTCTTCTTCACTCGTTGCTCTACACTTCTGTTATAATTCTGTATAATTGTGCAGAGGGCTTATGTCCTTCTTGCTTGCAAAATAATCGCAAATCCTTTTTCCACTACAGCACCCTAGATTGCCTAGTTGTCCTCTTCATTTGATCAGTTTTTGTGTTGAGGTCTTCCATGGTCTAATCTTCAATATCAGCAAGAGTGCGAAGTAATGAAATTAGGAGAGAATAGCATCAATCAGCAACCAATTGTGGTTTAGAGAACAAGGGTGAACCGACGATAGTGTGTGTGTATGCCGTGTGTGGTGCAAGAAGGTAGCGGTGTGAAGAAGAAAAATTGTAATCAAGGGAGAGGTGTGAAACAAAAACAACATGATCGTGCAAAAGAAAGTGTCAACGATCAGCAAAGAGGCATGTGAATGTAGCAACACCAGCAGCAAGAGAATTTGAGTGGAGTTCTGGACTATACTCTCATAACCCTTTTATAGTCCTAACACACACTCACATACACAATCACATAGATACACACACCATATCCCTCTCTTGAATACACACACTTCAAAAATAAGCCTTCTCACTTGGAGCTCATTTGATTGCTTTCCCTAGATCACCTCTCCAATAATAATAACTATTTAAAATAATTTTTGTATTAAAATAAAAATCTATATAAAGTAAAGAAAATGACATAACATGTTAATAAAACAAATTATACCTTAAATTGAATATTATCTATCTAAATAAAACTAATAAATATATTTTATACTCAAAAAATTTAAGCATAACTTAAATTTTTTAATTGATACTAGTTTTGTCAATATAGCTATTATATTTACTTTTATAACTATCTCTATAAATAGACTTTACTATTAATATATTTATTAAATTTTCTTTCTCTATGCCATATTACATTAGTATTTTTTCAATATACTTTCTTTGTAATATCCAAAGTCTATGTCTTTTACAATTTCTATAGATATCAATTGTGTCTTTAATCTATCAATATATATATATATATATATATATATTTTGCAACAAGCAATATATGAATAATATATAATATAAGTATAATATAATTATATTAAGTAGTATTTTTTAGTTGTTTGAATTACATATTAATCAAATTTATACCATATATATACTTTTATTTTCATAGACATCAAACCACTTAAGCCATTGTTTTGGACTCTACTCCAATTCATATAATATTTTTTTAAAGCTACATATACAATTTTTCTTCATAAGTCTTCTAATAAAATTTGATCTCTTCTTTTGATTCTTTATGCAAAAAATCAATATCAACATCTCATTGCTTCAATTGCAAATCATGATGTATAATTATTACTAAAAATATATAAATAAAAATAATCTTTATCATATGCAAAAAGATTTTGATTCCACTAATACCTTTTTTTGAGCATATCTTCTTACCACCAATTTGACCTTGCATCTTATTCTATCTATTTTAGATTTTTTTTTTGCTCCTTATATGCACTTATTCACAATTAATTTTTTTATATTTTTTTTTATCTCTTTTAAGTAATTATATTATGTTCTAAAACTAACTCTTTTGAAGAAAATTAATTTCTTCATCCATCTTTATCTTCTATTAATGTTGATTTAAATAAAATATAAAATACTTACTATTTTTAGTGATAAAAAATTCTATTATATTTGGATAGTAAAATCTATTAAAATTTTTGATCTTTTATTGAGACCTTTATAATTTTAGATATAATCTATCTTTATGACTAATTATCTTAGTTATATTGAAATTTGAGATATTTTCAAATTTATATAAAGTTCAAGGAAATCAACCTCTATCTTAAGAATATCACATATAATATGATTATCTTTCTTTTTAAATAGAATATCAAAACTCATATTTCTATTTATAATAATCTAAATTTATACGTGTATTCCACATTCACTATTATTTTATGAACTTGTCATAACCTAAGAAGCTATACTTCTTAGCTTTCAAATCCAACTTTGATTTTTTTTGTTGAATATGAATATTAGAGAGGCATCCAAAAATTCTGAATTTGAAGTAATGTACAAATTTACTACCCTACATCTCTTTAGGTGTCTTGCACTCAACAATATTTGATAAAAAAAGATTTACTACAATGCTATCAATATCTCAAAAGTTCTTTTTTAATCCAATATTACTTTATGTATTTTGTATATTCTCCAAAATTATTTTTTTAAAAATATTTTTGCTATCTTATCATATTAAAGAATATTTAAGGTAATAAAGTAATAAATATTTTTTACATCTTTGCAAAATAGATCAAATTGTGTTAATAGACACTCTCTTTTATTTTAAAATCTAAAACACTTTTTATTTTTTTATTTTTCTTCTTTATCATTTTATTTTTATTTTTAAAGATAGTAAAAACCAAGCCCATATACATTCATGTAATCCAATTGTATATGGCACAATTAAAAAAATATCCACTAAATTTTCTTCATTAGTAGATATAGCAACAATTTTACATGTGATATTATCTTCTACAAGTTTATATATATTTTTAATCCTCTTTATCTTCATTCCACTATGAAAAAATTTATAAACATTTAAAACTCCACCTTTTACTTTCCATTCACAACCAACAAAGTCAAGTATATCTGAAGAAATTAAGTTCTTATATAATTTAAGGATATACCAAACATCAATTAAGGTTCATATGATTTTATTTAATACAAATTGTACCAAATTCTATAATCTTACATGGCATATTATTATCTACTAATACAATTCTACCATTATATAGAGTATAAATATAAAACCAATTCTTTTAAAAATACATGTAATATCAACAATCAAAATCAAAGATTTGTACATTCCAAAATTTATCACTTCTAGTAGTCATAGTGAGGATATTTCTAATCTTTTCATTTGAATCAACAAAACTAGATTATTTAAACTACTAAGTTCTATCTATGTTTTGATTGTTATTATATTTTCTAATTTTTTAAAAGATATCCTAATTTCTATATTTATAGTATTTAATCTTTGATTTATTAAATTAAATTTTTGATTTTGATTTGGACTTTTTTCTATTCTATCCTTCATCTACGATTCTACTCCTCATAAATAATGCTTTAGAATGTGAAGCTATTTTATTTCATCTCTTTTTAAATTTTTCAGATTTAAAAAAGACTTCATCTATTACTAATATATCATATCCATATCTTAAAGTAATGACCAAATTACCAAATAATAGATGTAACAAAGTTAATAACATTAAATTTTATCTTTATTTTCTAATTTAATAATAATAATTTTAAACTTCCACATAATTTTATTAAAGGTGCTCAATTGATCCAATACATTGGTACTCTCCTTTATATGTACTATGCATAATTTTTGCTTTGGATATAGTATTGTTAATAACTTTGCCATATAAAAATTGTCTAATTTTTTCTATTACTTTGGTGCTTAATTCTTGTTTATAATATTGATTTGTTAAAATTACTTCCTAAAGTTATATTTTTTGATAAAATTTCTTAATGTTAGAAGTTATCTATTAATAAATATAAGAAATATTAAAAAGATTTTTTTATAAATAATAAGATTTTTTTCTTGATAAAGTTTTTATTTAAAAAAATATGTTTATACTCTATTGTCTTAAATTGTTTTTATGGATGTTTTTGTATTTAATTTTGATATTTGTAGGAACTATAAAATAAGGGGCAAAATTAGGCAATAGAAAGACACATATTTTTATAAAAATTTAGTAGTATTATGTTGTATGATTCATATTATAATTGGACATTGTAATTTTTTAATATAAAACTTTTGCTAATTGATGTTGTACTTCAAGTATTAAGTTTCTTCTTATTGGAATAATGGTGTACAATATGTTTTGGTTTATTGCAATACATACATAGCTTATTCAATTGTTGCCTCTGTTTTTCTTATTAAGTTAAAAGTTCTATCCAAGTTGCATCAATTTGAATCAAATCAACTTAATTATATAAATTGTTTATATCACTTTTATAGACCAAATAAAATTTATTGATAATTTTATTTTTATTTTTATTTTATATAGTATTATATTTAAACTATCAAAAATTACTGTTATAAATTAAAGCAAGGATCATTTTTGGTTTGAGGTTTGTTTTAAGATGTTTTCTTTGCTTAAGATTTGTCACAAAGCATGTTCTTTTCTAAAGGCTGCCTTAAATTTTATAATTAATACTTCAAATTTATTAAAAAAATTAGAGTTTATTTCAAAAAAAATTCAAACCAAGACTATGTAGTACCAAACAAAAGAAGTATTAATTATCCAATTTAATTGACTTAATTAGAATAGATTAAAAGATACAAGTATACAAATAATTATGCTTATTGAAAATTCTAATTCTTTTTACTCTTATTTCATCAAACTTATTTAGCATATTAATTATAAGTTCATTTGTTATAAATTAACAATAATCTATGGTAGTTTTTTTCTTAAAAGTAATTCTTTTAATTATTTTTGTAACTAATTTAGAATAATTAAAAAAAGTTGTAGTAAAAAAATAAGTTACACATTACAAACTCTTATACTTGTAAGCTATTTATGGCTATAATAATATATTTAAGTATATTTGTCATAATAAAGTAATAATTATTTTCACTGATATATAAGTTGATTAGAAATGTTAATTTTAAAGAGAATATTCTTATTTTTAAAAGTAATATCAAAGGTGAAATAAACAATTATCTTTTAACAAATGCTGCCTCTTGTTAATTTGAGAAGGAAGCAAAAATTGCGGCATCCTTGGATGCATTATCAACTTAAACACCGGCAATTTCTTAGAAGTGAGGCTTTTAATTCTTAATCGTAAATGCACTAACGTTCAGTTTAGAAAGACATTACTGGAGTTGCAAGCAAATAGAAATTTACATCCTCCTCACAAGCTGAGGCCTCTTGACGTAGCTATAATCAAAAACTGAAATAAGGAGTCGGAATTAGTCCATCTCTTGAACAAGGAACTGTGTATTGTATTAAGGACAATTCAATTGTACTTGCCGTTGATGTCCGCCGGAGGAGGGCTTGGACTTCCCTTTACGACTGGAAAACTTAGCTAATGAAGTGACATACAGGCGGCTTGAGGACACCTTGATAGAGCTGAGCAAGGGAGTCAAACGACCAGCTGCCGATCCGGTTCCGGTTTTGTTCGAAGACAAAGCTCCTTCCTTTGAAAAGGAACTGGGTACTTTTACATTTTGTAGCAAAAATCTCGATCTCTCCTAGAAGTCAGCTGTTTCGGAAGCATTGGGCTCAATCAATGTCATGTTATTATATGAAGCTCCTGACACAGGAAAGAAATCTGCCATGGTAGAGCTTATCCCTCGAGGTCAAGAGGGGCTCCAAGATTCTAGCCTACGTGGCGTCAAACATTGCTGTCAACTTACTTGAGCGGCTTGCGTCTCACAAAGTGAACTTGGTATGAATGGGTAACAGACTGCAGAAGTTGGTACTCGCAATGCATCATGCACTGTGTGGTGGATGATCAAACATAAAACACACAATTTGCTGGGAAAGTTCAAGCTGTGCAGAATTCCCCCGCCCCCGCGGTGTGCCCCGGATTATCGTGTGGTTCGATATCGATGCGGACGGTGTCTTGATCGTGTCTGCTTATGCCAAAACGACGGGATAGAAGAACAAGATCACGATCACGAATCAGGGAAAGCTATTCTTCAGAAGATGAGGTGCCACACAGAAACGCAATTGGGGATATATCATTGGAGTGGCACAATTGAGAAGCTAGCTCAGAGACTAGCTGAATAGTAGATCGAGTTTCCTTGAATGACTAGTAGATAGAATTTTTGGTGTGCTGTAGAGAGGCAGAGCAGCTTGTGTGGAGCGATTTAGATCTGAGCTAGATTCTTTTGGTGAAGAAATATTTTGTAAGAACTACAGAATAAAAGAGCTTTTCAATGCCAAGGCAAGAAATTTTTGTATTGTTTTGTTATATACATTTTTAATCTGTAAAAAGATTAATTAACTAATAAATGGTTTAATACTATAATTTATAGTTTAAAATTAAGATTTAAAATAAGGTTTGATTAGAATTTCTTAGAAGTAAAGTTTATAAATTAAATTTTGCTTAGGTAATATTTGGTTAAATGAACCATGATATAGAATTAATTGAATATAAGATAAAAGAAAATGGTAGATTAAAACTTAACAGTTGACATGCATGTGAGATTCTAATTGCATGTAATTATAAAAATAAATATTACAAGACTTGTATTAAATTTACATATAGGTGTAATAAAAATCAAAATTTTAAGATATATGTTAATTTAAATATCATCTAATAAATATTTTCATATATATATATATATCAAATAATAAATTCTTTTTTAAATAGAAAATAATTTATAATATAAATTTATAAATTTATAAAAAAATAAAATAAAAATTAATTAATATTTATTATATCTTGTTAATTATTATATTTTAATTAAATAAACTTTTAATCTTATGAATAACTTAAAATTTATCTTAGTGATTAATTTAATATAGAGATAAGTAAATCTAAAAATATCCATTCATATATACTAAATATTTATATAGGTGGATAGAATAAAAGATGTTAAGTAGATAGAAGATGCAAAAAAATTAATTTACTTAATTGTAGTGGTTAAAAAGAAAAAAGAAAAAGAAATCTTAGAAGATTAAATCTTAGAAGATTTTCTATAAAAATATATAAATAAATAGTAGAAAAATCTTTATATAAAAAAAAAAAAAAAAAAAAAAAATGAATTGAAAGAATTATCAAAAGAGGTGGTGGAATTAAAATATAATAATTAGTTAATTAATTTATTAATCCATCATTTTATTATCACTATGTAATTAAAATATAATAATTAACAAGATAAATTAAGAATAATTTTAAATAAAAGTAAATTAAAATATATTTTAAGTAAAAATGAATTAAGAATAAATTTTTATTTTGTAAAAATTGTTATATCATAGTTTTTAATAACAGTGAGGAAGAAGAATTTTTTTAATTATAGAAAATAACAAAAAGATTGAATATACCTTTAATACTGTCTTCTATACTAAATCTTCTTTAGTATTACTAATATTTTATATTATTATCTTGATGCATATATATATATATATATATATATATATACATACAAACATACATACACATGTATATATATATATATATATATATATATCTATTTATGTTCTTGACTTAAAAATATATATATAAAATAATACATATTTAAAGGCTTATTTTGGATTTTTTTAAAACAAAAAATTATAATTAAAGTTTTTTTTTTAAAAATTCTTTTTGCACTTCAATTAATTTTAAAGAAAAATAACAATGATTGCTCTTGAATTTTTCATTCAAAAAATTCTCTAAGAAGTTTAAAAATTAATATCTTTATAAATATATGTATATGTGTATATGTATATATATATATATATATATATATAGAAAGAGAGAGAGAGGGAAAAAAAAAAAAAAAAAGTGGCAAGAGCATGTATTGTAGTATACTTAAATGAGATTAAACATATATGCTAAAGTATAATAGAAGTGAACAAAAGTAAATAGAAGTAAGTAGAAACATAATAGATAAATATATCTTTCTTAAGAAACATTGCAAAAGTTTCTTAAATGTGGATTATACATACAAAAACTCATTGATTATTTAAGTGATTATAAATTTTTCTTCTAAAAATTTTCTATCTTTAGAAATCTACTATAGAAGTATCTTAAAATTTAAAAATTTGATTTACAAGCCTTCTTGTCCTTAATAAGCTTCAACATGGCCTTCTTATTAGCTAATATATATATGAAGATAAGATTAAAACTATCAATATATTTTTTATATTCTAGTATTAATTTAAGTCTCTTTAGTTTTTTTTAATTTGGTAATAGCTATTTTATTATATTTTTATTTTTATATATATACATGTTTTAATCATCTTTCTTTCTTTTTAAGTATATATGAGTATATTGTCTTTTAAGAAGTCTTTTTTTAATTTATATCTTTCATAATTTGAAAAGATTGTGATACATAATATTAGAGTGTAAATCTTTTTTGATAAAGAATAGACCATTTTTTTTCCTGTATAAGGCTAAAAATACATTAGATATTAAAAAATTCTTTCTTCTAAATTTATATATTTTTTAAAATATAATTTTTTTACTTCTCTTATTTATATAGAAATTCTTTAATAATTATATTTATAATAAGATTAGTAAAATAAATAAATATTATAGCATAATTATTCAAAATAAATCAAGAAATTCAATACTTTCTATTTATTAACTTTTTTTAATCATCTTAACCAAAATTTAACGTGATTAATAAAAAAGATTTAAAATTAACAAGAGTTTTTTAGCAACTTTATAACATCAAGGGATTCAATGAAATATAATTGCACATACTAATAAAGCAAGGGTTACTCTTTTAAAAAATTTAATAGTATTAGATCTAAATGTTGAGAATTTACCAACCAAAGAAAACTTATCATTGGGCTCCAATCTCAAAGTTCTCTAATCCAAGCATCTCAAGTCAAATTTATTAAAAATTTACTGAATATATCAAATCTTTCTTAGATTTCATGATTCTTAGAACAATAAGATTTAATGTTTGATAATTCAAATGTATTTTTAACAAAAAAATTATCTATGGATAGTGAACATAATATTATTTATAGAACATTTAATAACATCTAAGATTTTAATGATTGTGCAATTGTCCTTTAAGAAAGAGCTTAGCCACCATTTTAATCAATTTACAACTTATTACAAAATAAATTGACCACCCTCAAAGAATACATTAATAAAAACATTTGAAAGATTCTTATTTGATATTTAAAATCTCTTCTAAAAGTGCTGTTAATTATTTTTAAAGAAAAAAGAAAAAAAATGAAAAAATAAAAAAAACAAAACCTTGATGAGAGTGAATAAATTATTGTGGATTTAACAAATTGTCTATTAAAGATTGTTGTTCCTTGCCTTTGATATTAAAACTTCTTAATCAATTAAATGAAGTTAAGTTAAATATTAAAACAGATTTATAGAGGGCCTATAATTTAATATGTATTGAAAAAGGCAACAAATAGAAGGCTATATTTTAAATTAGATATGACTATTCTTTATACAATATCATACTTTTTAGACTTTCAAATATTTCAACCACTATTTAATATTTAATAAGTGATTTATTTTTAAAATTTTAGATAAATTTTAAATTTTAAATTTATAAAATATTCTTATCTATTCTAAGATTACATTAGATTGTGAACAATATATTTGTCTTGTATTATAAAAACTCAAAGATGCATGATTACATGCCAAGGTGAAAAAAATGTGTATTCTACACAACTCAAGTAGATTTTTTAGAATACATAATTTTAAATAAAAATTTGTATATGGATTTTAAGAAGGTACAATCTTTTATTGATTGGAAAATTTCAATTAAATTACATTAAATATTTAGTACTTTTTAAAATTTATATATTATAATTATATATTTATCAAAAACTTCTTTTAAATTGTTGTTTTACCTATATGATTAAGTTATAAAGACTTATGAAATTAGAATTAAAAAATTAAATTAAATTTATAAAAATAACTTTTAACACATCTCTTATTTCATAATGTATAGATTTTTTAAATTATTTTTTAATTGTCTATTGAATTAGATTATATATTATTTTTAATTTTAATACAAAAAATTCAAATAATATAATTATTTTTCTGTTTTTTATTCAAAAAATTTCTTATCAACTACAACTATTTGTAAGATCTATAACAAAAAAACTCCTTGCTATTTTGGATTTATTTCTAGATCAATATTATTATCTAAAAGATGGTTCTAATTTAATCAAAAAATTTACTTCTAACAAGAATTTTAAATAATTTATATTAGTGTATATCTTAAGTCATTGCCAAATCTATTAAAGCAGATCTTTGTTATAATTTATATTTAATATTATACACTATCTTAGAAAACAATAAGACTTGTTATATGTCATGTCTAAATACTACTATCTTGCATTAAAAGAAGATGTTATATATGATTAAAAATAAACCATCTTTTTAAAATAAATATAATTATATCTTTAAGTTAAAAACTTAAAAATGTCTATTAACTTTATTTTTTTGATGAAATTTGTTTAAGTGTATAAAAAATCTTATTATTTTTCAAGTTATATAACCTTTATGATGATTAAAGTACAATATAACTTTTTAATAGTAGGATATTTTGGATACAATAAAAATTTAAAACTTATTTTAAGAGATTATTAGTGGTTTTAAGTGTAGAAATTTTCAAAGCATTTGTAAAATCTTACAATATGTTTTTTTAAAAAAAGATTCTACATCATCAACTACATAGGCTTTTATATTTTTATTTATTATAAAAAAATATATATTATCATTTATTTTTAAATATTTTATTATATATTCTAATATTAGATTATTTTTATTTTTATTTTTATGATCTTATATTTTATTATTAAAATTATTCATCTTGTATCTTATATAAAAATTATTATTAATAAAAAATCATATGATTATTTTTAATAATATGTATTAATATTACAAAATTCTAAATATTATTACATCTTATTTAAGATTTTAATTTATACATAAAGTTTTTAGAAAATGTTCTTCAAAATATTATTAATTAATATTATTTTTTTTAATAAAATATCCTTAATTAAATTAATAAGCAAAACTTGTGAATCAAATATTGAAAGGTTATTTGCAATGTACCATCAATTATTCTTTAAAAAATTATTAAACTATCTTACTAGAAAGCTAATTTTTATAGAATAATATAATATATTTTTCTATTTAATAAGTATAATTTTTTAATTATAATTATTATCTATAATATGATAATTTTTACTTTATAAAAATCTATAATTTAATAATAGAATATTTACCAAATAGAATATTAAAGGTTTATATAACAAAAGAAATACAGCCAAAAAAATTTCAAAATTTAAAAAAGAATCTTTATTCAAAATTAGCAAAAATCTTAGTTATTTTATTATAACATCAAAACCAATTGATCTTACAAAAAATTGGATTATCAAAAACTTAGACCATTTATTATTTTATAATCAATATACTAAAAAAGAATTAATTACTAATACCTCTTATTAGAATAAATAATAATCATGAATTTTTTTAAAAAAAAATCTTAGATTTAAAGCAAAGCTTAAATAAACTATAATATTTTGTATATTGATATATATATATATATATATATATATATATATAATATTAATAATTATATATCTGAATTATCAAAGAATCTTATGAATATATCACAAATGATTTTTGATTTTCATTAATAATATCCACCAAGTTAAAGATTAACTATTAATAATAAGATGATAGCAAATAGAAATAAATAAATTCAAGAATCAATACTTTTTTACATCTATATTATTTCTTATGATAAATCAATAGAAAATTATATTGTTTGAAGATAGAAATAGAAATATATGAATATAAGATATTCATTACCTAACCAATAAGAACACAAGAAAATTAAATTATAATTAAATAAACTTTGGATTTGAATTCTTATACTATTAGTCTATTATCTAATTATGTGGACTTTTTAATATGAATATATTAATAACTGTCAAGGACATGTTTGTTAGAACCTTCTAGAACATTTTAGAAGGTACTTAGAACTCTCTAGAACCTTTCAGAATCTTCTAGCATCTTCCAAGTAGATAGAAGTTCCTTGTGAAGCGCTTCAAGCTTTAATTAGGGGTTGCTTGAGTAGGCTAAGTGCAAGTTGCTTTCAATATGGTGCTTGCTTCGTGTTTTCTTAATTGGTAGAAGTTGCTTGAGAAGCTTCCTAATTGGTGGAAGTTGCTTGAGAAGCTTCCTAATTGATGGAAGTTGCTTGAAAAGCTTCCTAGTTGGTGCAAGTTGCTTGAGAAGCTTCCTAGTTGGTAGAAGTTGCTTGAGAAGCTTCTTAGTTGGTGGAAGTTGCTTAAGAAGCTTCCTAGTTGATAGAAGTTGCTTGAAAAGCTCCTTAGTTGGTGGAAGTTACTTGAAAAGCTTCATAGGTAGGAGTATATATTGGAGTCGAAGATGAAGACTTCTTCAGCCTCAACAACACATTTCTTGGGGCTCTAACTCACCTCTCTGGTGTTGTTTCTTGTACTCATTTGATTAATCTAGTTCTTGCTAATTCTTCTTGAACTTCTTGTTTAGACTTCCAGTCTATATTTTGCGTCTGTGACAGTTTGTCAAGACTGCCCTTCTATCAATATCAGAGCTTAGTTCTTTGAGGCAGAGAGTGGACTACCCCTCTCCTTGGAGATACTTGAGCATTTTAAAGGTTGCGGATTATCCTCCTTTAGACCAGTATTGATTCCTTCTTCTTTACTTAACATGGTTGGTAGAGAAGACATTAACATGGTAGAATCTTTGGAGTCAAAGTTAGATGTGATCATCAATGTCTTTAATGCTCTAGTGGTTAGAATTGCTGAAATTGAAGGAAATTTTGCTAAGCTCTATGGAGCTACAAGAGTGGGAGTGGCTCAGACTATAGTACAACCACCTCTAATTAGTGAAGTACTGCCATCTACATCTCAACGTGAGAATTTAATTACATCGCAGTACAAAGAGCCTCGAGTCAGTTTCCTAAAGAAGTTTGATAGTACGCGATCAAAATTTTGTGGTTTTGTAAATCAAATTTGATTGGTAACATTCTTATATATAAAACGCTATTCAATCAAGGAGTTGCAAGTTGGATTAGTAAAGACATTGCTTATTGGACAAGCTTTGTCTTGGTTTGCCCTCTTATTTGAAAAAAAGTCTTCTATCTTGAATAATTTTGAGACTTTTCTAGAAGAATTCGAGGAGGCATTTGGAGAGCATAATAAGGCTCGGTGGACAACCACCAAGATTCATTCTTTGCATCAAGGATCACGTTCTATATTTGTTTATCTATTAGACTTCAGACAACTTGCTTGTAATATCAATTGGGGAGAAGAAGCGCCAGTGAGTCAATTTTATTGGGAACTCAGAGATGACGTGAAGGATTTATTGCTATCTCTGCGACTAAACGCTCGGCGAAGTGTCAGTGACGGTGAAGTGTGATAATCGAACTTTTTGATGACATCGAAGACCATTATTAAAGTTATTGGCTGTAGAGCAGTTCTGGTTTCCTATCGAGTGTTTGAAGCTCAATAAAACGGAAAGGCATTCAAATTCATCGTCGTTTAATTTTTGCTTTCTCAAGACATAATGGTTGAAGCAAAGCATGCTTATATTGTAGAGACAGGCCATAAAGTTGAAACGAGAAGAAAATTAGCCATAAAAGATTAACCCTCGAACAACAAACTCAAAATCACAATGTAGGAAAACGAATCTTTTAATCTTGTCTGGTTGCATTTAGACATCTCAATATCAAGGAATTAATCAAAGGTCTCTTTCTCTCGGTCAACGGTCCGGGATCTGAAAAGGCGTACGGCGGATTGGCATTGATGCTCAAAATTGCCAGCTTCACTCTATGAAACTCAAGAGCATCTGCTTGCTTTTTAGATGAAGAGTTTGTCAAGTTTCACAAATTTTCTCTTGTAAAGAAACCAAAGCCTGTCCATGTAGAAGTCATAAACGGTTGACTATTGTCTTTTGGCGATCTTACTCATAAAACTAAACCGTTGAAGGTACGTCTTGAAAATCATAAAAGTAGCATTGTGTTTAATATTATCAAAACCCCTTTATGTCCAGTCATTTTAGGGTTATCTTGGCTTGATAAATATAATCCATTGATAGATTGGGGGTTGCAGAAAGTAACATTTCCAACAAAACCCTTGAAGGTAGAACCTGCCAAGATAATGTTTAGAAACAAATCTTTATTTATAGATGTGAGGGCCTTCATGAAGGAAGCTAAGTATAATACACCTCTTGTCATCTTCGCAATACCAGCTCGAGAAGATGCAACTCCAATTTTGATTATTTCGGAGGAATATAAAGAATTCAAGGATGTCTTTGACAAGAAGAATGTTGACATGCTACCAAAGCATCGATCATATGATTGTGCTATAGATCTCCAAAAAGAACACAACCACCATTTGGCCCAATCTATAATTTATGACAAGACAAGCTCTCAACATTGAAGGTTTACATTGAAGAGAATCTTGCGAAAAACTTCATTTGGCATTCTAAATCTCTAACATGTACACCTATCTTCTTTGTGAAGAAGAAAGATGGCTCATTACAAATGTGCGTGGATTATCAAGGCTTGAATAAGATCACTGTGAAGAATCAATATCCATTACCACTAATATCCAAACTCTTGGAGCAACTTGGTGAAGCCAAAATATACACCAAGATAGATCTTCGTAGAATTGATAATCTTGTATGAGTAAAAGTAGGAGATGAATAGAAGACAATGTTTTGAACGAGGTATGGACATTTTGAATATAATGTCAAGCCTTTTGAATTGACCAATGTACCAACTATATTTTAACATTTGATGAATGATATTTTTTGAGACTATTTGGACAAATTTATTATTTGTTACCTCGATGATATTTTGATCTATTCCAAGAATATTCAAGAATATGAGGATCATATAAAGTTGATGTTACAAAAACTTCAGGATATAGGATTATATACCAAGTTAGAGAAATGTGTATTCCATCAACCCAAGATGGAATTTCTTGATTATATTATTTCAAACAAAGGATTTTTGATGGATTAGAAGAAGATTCAAATAGTAACGGATTGGACAATATCAAAGGATGGTATGGGACGTGCAATGTTTTCTTAGATTTGCTAACTTCTATCGCATTTTCATCAAGAACTACTCACAAATTGCAGTCCCATTAACGTGATTGACATCAAAGGACAAGCTCCAGTGGAGTATCCGAGCACAAGAGGCTTTTCAAGAGTTAAAGTTGGCGTTTACAACAACTCCTATCTTGGTACATCCCGACTTTGCAAAGGCCTTCTATTTGGAAACAGATGCTTCTGACTTTGCGCTAGGAGCTGTATTATCATAGATGGGGAAGGATGATAAACTTCACCTGATTGCGTTCTACTCAAAAAAAAATTCGGCAACAAAAATCAACTATGAAATTCACAATAAGGAGCTGTTTGCGATAGTTGATTCTTTTTAAGAGTGATGTCATTTATTAAAAGGTGCTGCATATCCAGTGACTATATATACAGATCTTAAGAATTTGGAATATTTCACAACAGCTCAAATTTTTAATTGTCGCCAAATTCGAGTTTTGAATCGTTGCTAAGCTCGATAGAACATGTCATTATTTTGATTCGACTTTATCATTACATATCGGCCAGAAAGACAGCAAGGACTATCGGATGCGTTATCGAGGAGATCATATCTAGCATCGAAGGTTGGAGATGCAACATTTGATCAACAGTGTATAACTTTGCTACAACCAGAACGGTTTTGCCTCCGTACCACATCCATGATCATGCCAATTGATGCTGATTTTTTAGAACAAGTCTGTGGAGCATCAACTGTGGATTCATTAGTCTCGAATGTACAGCAATACTTTGACAAAGACAAGTTCAAGATTGAGGATGGTGTCATGTTGTGATTTGGCTACTATGTGAAAAAATTGCACATGTATATTTAATATATAATTTATTACATAGCTAAAAAAAAGCCATATTAGTAGATTTTTATTGATTATAGGATGTGATTAGGTTTCTAGTTTAAAAGGGATCTATTAAAAGGATTATTATTAAGATTTATATAACCTTTTTTTTTTAGTAGTGACTTTTGAAGTTAATTTTATATTGATAGTAACTTGTATATATCTTAAGTCACCTATGTTAGACATTGGTGATCCTTAAGATCTTATTTACTTCTTTTATTTAGTGCTTAAAGCACCAAGTATGTAAATCTTATAAGAAGAAGGATTAGAAAAAGATTTTTAGTATAAAAAGGGTAGTTTGGCCATCCATATAGATGAATAGAGGTGGATGATAGAAATCTCTATTCTAATTGGCCAAAAATCATACCCAATGGGCTTCAAGGAGGCTGCCTAAGGGTTTATTAGGAATTAGGGTTTGTTTTTTGAAAGGAGTCGAATATCAGAGGCTAGGATCATAAGGTTTAGGTTTTTGGATCTGGTTTAGGTGCAAATTTTGTGTAATTTGCACTTTTTATGAAGAAGTTATTGGCGCTCAAAGTTAAGGTGTCGATTTTGGATCTATTGTCACTCTTTTGGGTATAACATGCGCATATAGAGAGCAATCAAGGATCAGCAATAGGGATTGGAAAGGGCACTTTTTTGGCTACAGCTTGATAAAATTCAAGCTAGGATGAAGGAGATATTGGGAGTTGAAGTCAGTGCTTATAAACTTAAAGGCAGTAAGTGACCCGCTTACATAGTGGTTATATTTTGAGCTATATCTTAGGCAATTTGATAGATTTTTGGCTCAAAATTTTCAAGAGTGTATATATTTATGTCACAAGACTATATGAAAAAATTTTGTGGCATTAAGATTTTGGGTTTGTGAGATATAAGAAAAATAGTGCTTGGGTATCTCTGAGCTAGGATTTTAAGCACTTGCTAGGGATTTTGAGATATCAAACGATCGGAAATGAATTTATGATTGATTTTTCTTATAGTAAAACCTAAGAAGATTATCTACACTTTGAACTAAATTTTATAGAAATTCAATAGTTAGATCAAGACTTATTGGATTCTAAAGTTTAGTAAGAAATAAGTCCTTATAGGTGAATAAAGTTTTGAAGGATTTTTGAGGAAATTTGAACCCTTTTTGTACAAACCTACTTAAATACAAAAAGGTTTATATATATAACTTCTCTTTTGTGAGATTATTATATATATATATATATTTTTTTTTATTAAGGACAAATTACTTGTTGAATTTTTGCCATCAAATTTCAAGTAATTTCTCTACAGCTAGGTATACACTGTATTCTTAGATAGAAGGCCACGTCATACGACAACGGATTATTATATTTTGAAGATCGACTATACATTCCAAAAGGACCAATTCAACTTCGTATTTTTCAATCTCGATATGATTTCTTGGCTGCATGTCACTTTGGATTCAATAAAACAATAGAGCTTATTTCTCTAGACTTTTTGTGGCCTCAAATGTGGAAAGTAGTGAAGAACTTTGTGCTATCATGTGATCTTTGTTCAAGATCAAAGAATCCTCAACATCACCCTTCTAAGCTTCAACAACCTCTACCAATTCAAAAGCAACCATGGTCTTCAGTATCTATGAACTTCATCACAAATTTGCCATCTTCTGCAACATTTGATGCTATCTACATGGTGGTAGATCGGTTTACAAAGATGGCATATTTTATTCCATGTAGAAAGACAACTTCTAGTGAAGAAACAGTAAGATTGTTTATTGACAATATATATCGGTATCATGGTTTATTGAATGATATTATTTCGGATCAAGGGCCTCAATTTATATAAAAGTTTTGGAAGTCGCTTTTTGACATATTGAGGGTAGATATCAAACTCTTTTTTGCCTTCTATCCTCAAACCGATGATCAAACAGAGCGAGTCAATTAAATCTTGGAGCAATATCTATGATGTGCGATCAACTATCAACAAGATGATTGGACTACATATCTACCATTGGCAAAATTTGCGTACAATAGTTCAATCTATGCCTCAACCCAACAAACATTTTTTTTTTTACAAATTATGAATATCATCCAAAACTCGATTTGTTGGATAAATCCAAAGATAAAAATCTAATAGCTGAAGATCTTGCAAAGCATTTAATAGACATCCAGACCACCTTAAAGCTTTAATTACAAGTAGCTCAAGACTCATACAAAGCTTCTACAAAAATTTTTTGGAAGGATTCTCCTATTTTTTAAATTAGAGATAAGGTTTGGCTCTTGCGACGAAACATCAAGACTACTCGATCTTGGGATAAGTTAGATTATAGGAGGTTGTGACCATTCTGCATTCAGAAGCAAATCAATCCAGTGGCTTATTGGCTGAAACTATCCACATCCATGAAGGTACATTCAGTCTTTCATATTTCTCTTCTAGAAGCTTATAGCAAATCAACTTTACGAGAATGGATACAACCACCACCATCTTGTGTTGAAATTGAGGACCACGTAGAATATGAGATGGAACAAGTCTTTGATTCATGACAGAGACGGAGAAAGTTGGAATATTTAATTTACTAGCATGGCTATGATGTAAATGAGCGAACTTGGGAGGCAGTAGAAAATGTAACAAATGCAGCGCAAAAGGTACAATAATTTCATCGACGATATCTTGAGAAATCAAAAATCGACCACTGACGATATGTGAAGATGAAGCCTTTTTCAAAGGAATGTATATAAGTAGGATCTAGGTCTTATCAAAATATAACTTGTTGTGTTTTGTTTTCTTGTAGTATCAAGATATCTAATCTCAAAGTATATTTAAATATGGCTAATGAGAATGAAAATACTACACTGGTGATGCCATCTCAACTGAATAGCTCACGGCGTCAACTTTGAGATGAAGAATTAGAAAAACCAAGAAGACGTCGAAGAATACCAAGTAGCAGGTTACTCATGATTGTCTTTGAAATTGAACCAGCTCATGAAGGTAGTGGCGAAACAATATTTTTAGGACGCTTTCATAATAAAGACACAGAAGTTCAGGCATCGTCTCAAGTGGAGGGTGTTGATCATTATCGATGGCTACAAGGATCCATGAATCATCTACCTCGTGAACGACAACTGGAGTATATTGCAGAGACTATGCGCCAAATCTTTGATTTCTTGCGTTTGAGAGCATACATCTCAAATGACTTCTCGGAGACCTCGAAGCTAGAGGAGGGGGTGATGTCAAGGACATGCTTATTAGAACCTTCTAGAATATTCTAGAAGGTACTTATAACTCTCTAGAACCTTCCAAAATCTTCTAGCATCTTCCAAGTAGATAGAAGTTGCTTGAGAAGCTTTCTAGTTGGTGGAAGTTGCTTAAAAAGCTTCCTAGTTGGTAGAAGTTGCTTAAGAAGCTCCCTAGTTGGTAGAAGTTGCTTAAGAAGCTCCCTAGTTGGTAGAAGTTGCTTAAGAAGCTCCCTAGTTGGTAGAAGTTGCTTGAGAAGCTCTCTAGTTGGTGGAAGTTACTTGAGAAGCTCCTTAGTTGGTGGAAGTTATTTGAGAAGCTTCATAGGCAGGAGTATATATTGGAGTTGAGGGTGAAGAGTTCTTTAGTCTCGACAACACATCTCTTAGAGCTCTAGCTCACCTCTCTAGTGTTGTTTCTTATACTCATTTGATTAATCTAGTTCTTGTCAATTCTTCTTGAACTTCTTGTTTAGACTTCCAATCTATATTCTGCATCCGTGATAACAACTAGTTTAGTCAAAGAGGTCTAATTAATATGTAGATACTTGTCTTATTAGGTTGCATGACAACTTAGTAGGCTACAATGGCTAAATGATAATACCACCAAAATATGGCAATTACAACTTATCAAATAACAATACAATGTCAATTGTTATCATAATACATATTATCTAATTTGAGAATGTATTAGGCACTTAACTATGGAAGATAAAGTTATATTTTACAACTAACTAAAAATCTAATAATCCTAATAAAATCCTAAATAAATCTAAATTGAACCTTTACAATTCCTAATCAAATTGTAATAAAATTTTAAAGAAATCTTTAAAAAAATCCTTTAAAAATCATTAACAAATTCTACAAAAATCATAAAGAATCCTTAAAAAATCTTGATTGAATTTTAATCAAATTTTAAATAAATCCTAATAAATTCTAAATAAATTCTAATTAAATTATAATAAAATTTTAATTAATTTTAATTAAATTTTAATTAAATCTTAATCAATCTTATTCAAATCTTAATTAAATTTGAACTAATTTTAATTAGTCTTAATTAAATCTAATAACAGATTTAATAAAAAATCCTTGATTTAATTTAATTATTGATCTAATTTAATTTAATAGTGAAAAAATTAAATTAAATCAAGGATTTAATTTAATTAAATAGTGAAAAATTTTAATTTAATTTAATTTAATTAAATAGTGAAAAATATTAATCCAAGGTTAATTTAATTATTGATCTTGATTCAAATTTTTTACACTTTTTAATCTTCTAAGTGAAAACAAGTATACAAAATTTTAAAAATCAAACTTATAAATTGGAAAAAAAAATACTTAATCCGCTTAGATATTAGCCATCCTCTTTTTTTAATCATGATATCAATCTTCCAACTTCAAAATCTCATTTTTTCATTATTTATTTGCTCTCAAAATTTGAACAAATTTTAAAAATTAAGTCAACTATTAGCTCACAAAAAACAAATTCAATCCAACTAGCAAATTTCTCAAAATCATAGAAACCCTCATTGATCCTCAAAATCCAATTTCCAAGACCTTGATCTACTTAAATTTTAATAACCTTTAATCTAACCTTTTGATTAAGCTCAAATTTACAAATCATATTTAACACAATTTTATTCACAAATCACATTTAATACAATTTTATTCACAAATCCACAAAGTTTGAATTATAGATTTGTTACAAAATACACACAATTCTTTAAAATTAAAATCCATTTTTACCTTCACCTTGTAGTTGTATTACAACACAATACCATCTATATTATATTATGTCTAATAGTACTTTTCTACTCTTTTAATACTTCTTTGGAAAACTTACTTTAATAAGATGAGAAATCAATAGCTAATATATATATTTTTTAACAACTATTATTAACAAAAATTTTAAATGAATTATTTAAGTAGTATCTACATTGACAAAAATGAAATCAAAATGAAGATATTTAATAAATATATATTATTTTTTATTTATATGATAATATATAATACATACAATATCATAGTCTTAAAAGAGAATCTTGGTATTTTTATACTATTAGAGATTGGTATTACACTTGAAACTATTACAAATATATTATTTAAGTGAAGTTATAAATGTCTCAATAATAATCAAATAACTAGGTGGTATTTTTGTTTGAATATAGAATATCATTTATGGTTTAAAGGACCTATGAAGTACTTTGTTGTAGAGCATACATTAGATTTTGTAGCAAAGGTTAAATGATGGATCTTAGACTTTATGAACTTATGAAGTTACTTGACCTCTCTTATATTATATAAAGTCTTTTTTGAAAATGCTTGAAGTATTTAATTATAGATATATTATTTTTAATAATATCACAAATATTTTTTAATTTTAAAAAATAATTTTTAAAAAAAATATCAATCATCTTAAAAACCCAAAATTCTATCAAATCTTAATTCTTAAATTTTAAAAATTCCTAAAAATTCCTAAAAAAATCCTAATAAGCCTTAAATAAATTTTAATAATTCTTAAATCTTAATTAATAAACTGTAATAAGATACAATCTTTAATAAGACCATTGAATTAGTTTCAAAAAATTATAAGATTTTATCTTTTAATTATTTATATAATTATAAAATTTGAAACAAATCCAACTTATAGATTGTTAGATCTTATAATAAAATCTTTACTAATATTATTTTGTTTTCTATTTAAGTTTAATAAAGACTTCTAGTAGTTATTTTTCTAACATAATTGTTAATTTTTGTTCAAACTTGGTATAGAATTTGATCTTCATAACTCCTATTAAGATCTTATGTTTTAATTCTATAAAATTTATGGATTTTGAGATATATAAAAATTTATTACTAACCTCAAATTGCTAATTTCTAGTACTGCCTTGTATATGATCAAATATCTCTCAATTGTATTTTCAAATTAATTTAAAAAATCTTTATAAGAATAACTTTTTTTAATAAATCTACATGAATATAAAAATACCAACATAAGATCAAGTATAAAATATTAGAATTGAATCTAAAATTAATAGCATTTCTCTACTAGTCTTAAATCATTGTTGATATCAAAATCTTGATATTCATTTTATTTTTGAAGATTATTCCTAAGTTATGACCCTGTAAAATTTACATTTCTAGAATCACCTTTAAGCTAGTTTTTTAACCATATCTTCCAATTTCCAAAAAAGTTCCTATCTACCTTACGTCTTTATTTTGTATTTCAAGATCACATTTAGACCATGTCTTACAAAAGATTGTCTTCTAAATATTAATCCTATCATATTAATTATTAATATTTGAGACATCTAATTTTAAATTTGCCTTAGAAATAATCATATTATTTATTTAACTATTCTAATTTATTTTGATCCATTTATGGCCTTATAAAATTTATAAAAGTTTTTATAATGCAAAATAAATAATTTTAACATAAAATATAAATATGTTAACAAAACTTGATTTATTAACTATTGAGGTATAAGAAAAAAATCTATAAAAATTATATATGAATTCTCTTCACATATCATGGATCTTTATCACTCTTTGTCAAACTTATGTCTAAAAGGAGAGGCAATGTGATAAATTCTTCTATTATTTTAATATATAGAAATAAAAAGAAGTAGATAAAAAATATATTGAATAGATATTATATTTTCTAAGAAACATCAAAGAAGCTTCATAAATATTATCTTTAGATATAGATTTTAACTTTAGATTCTTTTTATTATCCCTCATATCTATTAAAATCAATCTTAGAAGAATGTGCAGTTCAAAAACTACTACAGAAGTGTCATACAACTTAGAAGCTTGGTCTATAAACTTTAGGATTCTTAGAAGCTTCCACATAGAATTTTTGTTAGTTAATATATATAAAATAATTTCAAATCAACTTTTAATCTTATTAATATATATATTTTTTTGTATTCTAATCTTAAAATAATATTTTTTAAGATTTTTATACTTGAAAATAGTTATTCTAATATCTTTCTACATTATATTAAAATAAAAAATTAATTTATATTTTTTTTAAAAAATATTAATATATAAATAAAATTATCTTCAAAAAAATTAATGGAATATTTTTAAAAAATCAAGTATTGACTTTATAAAGTTTTATATATAAAAATATTTTTATAAATAAGAATGTATATTAGAACCTTAAAAAATATAATTATTACTAATTATACTACTAATTATATAATATTTTTATAATTCGTATATATTTTAAAAATCTTTAAAATAAAAATTATGTAATTGATAGTATAAACAATAAGAATAGATTTTACCAAGGCTCAAATATATACTCTTAATTTAATCAAGATTAATATTAAAATTTACAAAAAAGAATCAAAGATAAAAAAATAAAAAATAAAAAATAAAAAACCATCAAAAGATATCAAATATTTTTTAGTGGTTATATTATTGCTTCTAATTGATATAAATAATATAAAATTAATAACATAAAAAAATTGTGATATTAATATTATATCTTTGAAAAAAAACTACAATAAAAAATATCTATGACTATTAAATTCTTTATTGAAGAACAAGAACCAACTCTAAATTATTTTGATAATTGTATAATTATATTTTCTTCAAATCTTGTCTTTTTCTTTTTTTAATTTCTACCCTTTAAATTCCATGGTAGCAATAGTTTCAAAAGAAAATTTTAAAATGCTATTATTTTTAGATTTTATGAATCCAATATGAATAAATAAGCTACTACTCACTTAGATTTTATATAATATTAGCTTAAAAAAATTGCTAATGAGTTAATTAAAGATAGTAACTTTAAGATCTTATCTTATAAAAATTTATTTTTTAGAATTAAAATTATTTATAGTTCTAAATATTCTTATAAATAAATAATTTATTAATATTATAATACTTTCTCCTTAATAATATGATCTAAAGATTAGAGGATTAAAAAAGTATTATGACTTTAAATAGTATAATTTTTTTACTAAAAATTATATTTAACTAAGCCATCTATCTTAAATATTATAACTTTGGTCTATTTATTTATTTATTTTAAATTATTTTATTCAAATATAATATATTTTATAAATTTATGTTTAGAAAAAACAAGTAAAAAAATACTAAGAAGTTAATTATGTTTTAAATATTTGATTTTAAAAACTATAATTAATTAATTAATTAATTAATCAAATCAATTGAAGTTTATATCTTAAAATAAGTAATATCTAAGAATATTCAAAGATTTCTAACAAAATTATCAAATTATAATTTTATTTTATATTTTAAATTATGTTTAGCTTTAATATTTTAAAATAATTTTATGCCATTCATTTCTGTTTATGTTCTAATACAAAAAATATTTCCATTATTTAGAAAATAAACATATGACAATAAAAATTATATTTAAAGTTCTACTAAATTTTATTTATTTATTTATTTATTTATTTATTTGTATATATATATATATATATATATATACATAATAATCTTCTATAACTTGATATGGTTGATGGACAAAAGCAATATCAGCTAACAAAAGATATGAGGTTATTGAAATAAAAAAATGGATGTCATCTAAGGTAAGTTTATCCCATAGATTGGATAAACTTTTATACAAATGAACTTCCCTTAGATGATGTCCCTTTTGCAACATCACCAAGGTTCATTCACATATGAAGGGAATATTTTTTAGAAGTTTATCCATTATTCATGTCCCATTAAAGCTTTATAACTTTTTACAAAGAGATTAGTGGAACACAAAAAGGAGAAACTTTCTACCTTCTATGTTGTGATCAAGCTCCTTGACATTACAAAACCTACACAATGCTATCATGTAAAAAAGGTTGTTGAATTATAGAATATTGATTTATAGAGAGATTAATGTATATAATGTTTGAATATAAATATTTTAACTATGATAACAATAATTACAATTTTTGGTTCATAGTATTAAAGTTAAACCTCAAATTTAAATAAATATCATAGTTTTGTTAAATATACATTTTACATAAGTGGTAAAAAAATAAAATAAACTTTCATTATTTATTTATTTTTCATTAAAAATCTATAATAATATTAAAAAATGGTAGCAAGGTGGCAAAGACATTAATGGAATTCACCAGCCAGGTACCCATCAGAAACAAGGGACATAAGGACAGTAAAAGATATGAGCTGGGACATGAGGTGGCCTTGACAGCTGTGGGTGAATGCTGGCCATGGGAACTCTCTGCACCCTTTGTTCCCTATGGTTCATTTACTTCAAGGCTTATCCTCATGTCTATCATTGGTTCGGAGGGTGGAAACGAGACTCTCAACTTTGACGATCATTTGTGAAAAGAGGAAAAATAAAAGAGAAAAGGTTAGTACATTGTTTTCTATCCACATCTTATATTGTAGACATCTTCCCCAAGACAATTGTGGGTGCAAATATCAAAGAAGGTCCAAAGGACAAAACTTCATCAGAAAGTGATATAGATGAAAGTAGAAAAAACTGGAAAATTCCTATGGTGACCTCAAAACAAATGAAAAATGTTGTGAAGTGGCAAAGATCTTTCCTGAAAATCTCTCCTCTAATTAGTTGCAAGATTGATTACAAGAAGTGCAGGTTTAGATTCGTTTGCTGATGGATGAAACTGTCGTTGGATTGCATCTACAACTGTTCGAATCTATACTATTTTTGACTTCATCACCAACGGATCGTTTCACAGAAGGACCCACAATCAGCCATCCACATTCATTCCTGACAGAGCTAAACGAGAGCGACTATACCGTGAGCCACTCTTCATCAACAGTGTGTGGGTGCCCGTGCAGAAAGCACAATCCCCAGCCACATTCTAACTGAGTACAAGAGCCTCACACTTTAAGGTCCACAATGCAAGTGGGACCAGGATCCAATGTGTGACATGGGACCAGATATTTCCAAAAGAATCTACCTCACACAGACGGAATATTCCTCTGTTATGCCCACTTGGCACAAGTTGGCCTCGTTGGTGTGAGCTCATTGTCGGTTATAGGTTCTCGTGGCCTTCAGCGGGCAGCGGAAATAGGTACCCGAGCAATGTATTATTCCTTTCGGGGAAAGGTGAAAAGATGCACGGAATGGACGGAATTACCTTTCCCCGAAATGGACGGAAGTGCCTTTTTGGAAGCCAACCTCAACTTGAGTTGACCAAAACATTCTTGAAAATTTTCTTAGAAGGGTCGAAACATTGTATATATATATATATATATATATGTATATGTTTTCCCACACGCACATAGTGCAACATTTTATTTTTTTTGTCCAATTTATTCTGTATTATGTTTGAACTACACATAATGTTTTGGGTGCTTTTATAAATACTTGTGTAAGTGACTGTAATAAAAAGATCATGTATACGTGATAATGCTTCTAAAAAACCAATGACTCAACTTTATAATAGAAAAAATATTAAAAAAAAATCACATAAAAATAACTTCGTAATCAATTGCACTAAGTCTTTGAATATGGAGGATAATTAAACCCATAATTGTTTAAATCCTAACAATGTATTTTGAAATATTAATTTTTTCTTTTTCTTTTCATAAAACTACTGGAATTCTACTTTGTGGGTTGATTTATTACAACTAGATGTTACCTAAGCTTTCACTTTCCATTAAAATTACAAAGAATTGTTTCACTCCACAATTTGTACAGTTTAACGCTTAATTACACAAGTCACACTAACCTAAATTATGGAAAACATCCATGAATGCTTGGGAATTAAACGGTATGGAAACAAAGACTAGAATTGAACAAAATAAGGTCAAACTGAGGTCAACAAGCAGACTACTCATTCGCGCGCAGTGATATGCACGATAGGTGTAGTGCCACCTCAGCACGAGGTGCTGTCTCCGCGGGCGTTTGAAACCGTGGGCGTCTGAAACCGCGTGCGGTCACGGGACGTCGCCACGGTGGGGCGCGGGTGCTATACTTAGCGATGGCGGAGCGCATCGTTCGAGTTGCGTCACCGGTGCTCAGTATCGACCGCGGATCCATTTCATCGGTGGTAGCAATTCCACCCATCTGATGGTGGAGCTCGTTCGAAGTTACTTCGTGGACGACCTCTCTCGCCTCGTTCTGCAAAATAATCTCCCATTCGCCCTCCGCTTGTGGGCCATTTCTGCACCATCGATCAGTCTACGCCTTCAGCACCTTCTCGGAAGGAATGTTTCAGCTCAGGACCTTGAAGAGCAATCGCGGATTTCTCATGATCTGCAGTTTGGGTTACCAGAAATTGCAGAGGCCGCATTGTACCTTGCACCTGAAGAGTATCTAGGTGCTGAGAGAGAGATTGTGTTGAGAGAATTACGTTGAGGAGGTTGTGAGATTGGACGAGATGGCGGCTGCTCTGGCAGCAGTTGCAGCAGCAGCGGCGTTGACCGCTACTGCTTCCCTCGCGCGTCTTTCAGCTGAAAGAACTACCCGTGGTGCGCTTGTTTCCGGTGGTAATGCTCAATTGGGTTCAACCTCTTCGTCTCTCCGGGGCACCGGAGTAGCTCTGTCTTCTTCCAATGTGACCATGCGTGGGCGGAGACCTCGCAAGGTTGTGGTCTCGCCCCGCAACGTGTCGGATTCGCCAGTGAGTGGCGAGGCTTGCCTTGACCCGGACGCTAGCCGGGTAAGACTGTAATCCCTTGTTGTTTTAACGATTGAATCCTCCGAAGAATGTGGTTCAGCACACGCTCATGTGTGTTCTTCTTGGAGTTTCATAGGTGTTGTATTGATTCGCAATTTTTGGAAGAGGTGTCGTACATTGTCGTGTGGGAATGTGAGCTGATTGTAGGCGTGAGGAAATAAGCCATTGAAATATGCTTTGTCAGTGGAGTAAGATGTAATTAAGAGTGGTTGTTTTGAATTGTAATGTGGCTTGCGTTTCGCTCGTGGAACTTGTTGCCCTTCTTCGTTATTTTTTGAATCATGCATTAAGCGTTCGAAAATTGCATACGGTCATCGGAACCACGTTGTTTGTATATTCGGTGTTCTAATCACGTTGAGGTGTATTTTGCATATTGCAGAGTGTGCTCGGAATTATTCTTGGTGGAGGAGCAGGAAGCCGTCTGTACCCACTGACTAAGAAGCGCGCGAAGCCAGCCGTGCCATTGGGTGCCAACTACCGGCTGATCGATATTCCCGTCAGCAACTGTATCAATAGCAATATCAATAAGATATATGTGCTTACGCAGTTTAACTCAGCGTCTCTTAACAGACACTTGTCCCGAGCTTACGCTAGTAACATGGGAGGGTACAAGAATGAAGGTTTCGTGGAGGTTTTGGCTGCCCAGCAGAGTCCCGAGAATCCTAATTGGTTTCAGGTATGATACCTGCATATCATCAACAATTGTGGGTTTTTGAATGGGATGTGCAATTCTCTGGGAATCTTCCCAGTCTTACCTGATGTACACACGCTTAGATTGAATTAGACTGTAGACGAATGGGATGTATGGGATTATTTTGATACAACGCTATGCAGAAGTTACTATGTACACGCTCACTAATAAACCGTGTTGTAAATTTTGATGTTCTAGGGAACCGCCGATGCAGTGAGGCAATATCTGTGGCTTTTTGAGGAAGCCCAAGTTTTGGAATATGTCATCTTGGCCGGAGATCACTTGTATCGAATGGACTACCAGCACTTCATCCAAGTCCATCGTGAGACAAATGCTGATATCACTGTTGCTGCTTTGCCTATGGATGAAGCTCGTGCCACCGCCTTTGGATTGATGAAGATCAATGATCAGGGGCGGATCATTGAATTTGCCGAGAAACCGAAGGGTGACGAGCTCAAGGCTATGCAGGTAATAGGCGGTGTCAAAAACTGACAGAATAAACTTATGATCTTGTTTGTGGATCATCTTGTCTCAACAAATTCGGAGTAGAATACTAGGTGATAGAACGTTCAAGATAGAATAACTATTTGAAACATCAAGTTAATCTTATGGAAGATTATTGAATTGTTTTGGTATTATATAGTGAGATCTCTTCTATATTGTAAGTTTTCTAATTATTTTCCTCATACGGCATATGGTGAATCAGGTGGACACGACAGTCTTGGGTCTAGATGCCGTGAGGGCCAAAGAAATGCCTTACATTGCAAGTATGGGTATTTACGTCGTCAGCAAGGAGGCTATGATCTCTCTGCTTCGTAATGAATTCCCCGAGGCAAATGATTTTGGAAGTGAGGTCATTCCTGGTGCTACGAAGATGGGCATGAAGGTCGGAACTCGTTTGCAAGATTTCTCCTTTCCATTAAAACGTTTGCTTGTACACTCATTCCAACTGTTGGAAGGCAAAGCTTGTTTTCAGAGTCTCAGTTTCTTGAGAGAAATGATAAGGCGAAGCTGGCTAGGTCTTTTAAGTAAACTAGCTAAAGAGCGATTTCTGACGACTGAATACGCATTAATTTCCCAGCGCACACTTGTCTAGCGTGGAAAGGTTTCTGAATCTTCGGAAGATAATAATCTGTGAATGTGATGTTCAGTGGCAATGACCCGCATTGTTCCTAATTGTTTTGCGACTGAATTGTGTACCAGGTTCAAGCGTACTTGTATGATGGCTATTGGGAAGATATCGGTACTATCGAGGCTTTCTACAACGCGAATTTGGGCATCACCAAGAAGCCCGTGCCAGATTTTAGGTGAGCAGTCAGCAATTTGATGAACTAAATACAACTGTGTAGATAGTGATCTGCAAGTTTCTTTTGTGACTTCCTCCCTTGAACTTCAAATTTTGCTAATCGCTTGTCATTTGATAGTTGATGTAATTTACTTGAAAGGTATGCTGTAGGATGATACACTAAAGCAATAATTTTGTCGTTAACATGCTACTTTTTGCCTCTTCAGTTTCTACGACAGGTCAGCCCCTATTTACACACAGGCTCGCTTCCTCCCTCCCTCAAAGATGTTGGATGCTGATGTAACTGATAGCGTGATCGGAGAAGGATGTGTCATTAAGGTAGGATCCCCAGAGATGCCTTACCCTTGTTGGGTTAAAATTTGATTTACTTCCTGCAACATACGCTACAGTTGGGTTTACTCCACTGAGGAGACTGTGTTTTATCACAGGGGATGCTATAGATAGGTCAAGGGTTGAAACTTTTATGTTGAGAAGGTGGCCTAATTTTAGATGTATCACTCTGCTAACCAACCTTTCTTGTGAAACGTGTAGAACGCTAAAATTTTTCACTCAGTGGTTGGCCTGAGATCTTGGGTTGCAGAAGGTGCAGTTGTAGAAGATGCACTTCTCATGGGTGCTGACTATTATGAGGTACTCTTATCTTTTCCTCTGTTCAGTCGTACGAATTACATAACCGAATGTTAACTATTTGGTGCGAATCTTGATTCCTAAGTGGCGTATTGAGCTACTCCATAAGTAAAAGGAATTCGCTGCAATACGAGTGCCGAATCATGTGATAATCTGCTACATCTGCGGACATAGCTAAGTTGATCAGAAAGAGGCTGACATAAATCTTGATGCTTGATAACTGTCTAATGGAGCGATCATTCTTTGTGTGTGGCAGACCGATGAGCAAAGAAACGAGTTGCTAGCTTCAGGCGGCATTCCTATGGGCATTGGTAGAAATTCTGTAGTGAAAAGAGCAATCATTGACAAAAATGCACGAATTGGAGAGAATGTTAAGGTATGCTTTGTTCTCGCTTTAGAAAGCTGCAAGTTATATTCATATGCACATGAGGAATTTCTTAAGAAGTCTTGTATAATATATACATGGGAGTATTACCATTTTAAATATGGAATAATGGTCGGACGTTATCCTTCGTGTAGATTATCAATGTGGACGGTGTGGAGGAGGCTGCCCGAGAGACAGATGGATACTTCATTAAGAGTGGAATAGTTACGATTATCAAGGACGCAATCATTCCCCACGGAACGGTCATCTAAGCTTATTCGCTTGAGGTGAGGAGTCCGAGGGCAGTAGGGAATAATCTCCTTGATGCGTAAAAGCTTTAACCTGGGTAGTGATAGAAAATCTGATGAAAACATGGAAATAGCGTATTTGACCTTTTCTTGCCAGGGCTTGTAGCAATTTGAGGGGAAGTGTAACGGAGATGTGGGACGGTCTCTGCACCTGTTAGACCATAAACCGTCATCCTCTATACAGTTGAGCTTGTAGGTCTAGGGTGGGATTACATGGGTATGTTTAACCCACGTCCTTCTTTCTTTCCTTCATTATTTTTATTTCATTTTGTTTTCTTCTCCCCTGTAGGTAAATTCATTGTTAAGTGCCACCTCTTGCTCTCATTTTTTAGCCCTTCTAGTTTTAATAAGCTCATCAACAGGCAGATGATTAGGTTAGCGCTTGGTGACGATGTGACACTGCGTTGTAGGAAGGTGATGGTCAATTTTGGTAGACATGTATACAAGCCTTAGGCATTGGTTCAAATATGTACTGTAAACAGACATGAACCAATTTGATCTTTAATTTGAATTATTAGTCACATAATGCAAAAGGGTTCAGTGGTATTTGTTTATTGTGATGAATAAATCTCTCTCAATGTATGAACTTCCACTATCATGAACTATCACTATTGTCAAGAAAATAGTTTAACTGATGGAATTTGTGACAACCATGCTGTTTCTGCTGATAGAATATATTTGAATATAGGTGAATTTTGGTGAAATATTGCAATATGTGAGCATTTTTATGCACTTTTGATGATATTTATTAAAGCCAACATCACTAGCAATAATTTATCTTTACTCACAATATCCCTGCTGACATTGCCATTTCTAACACATCACTGCTGCTGCAACCACTAATCTTCATATTCAAAATTTGTTATCTTCATAACTTGAACCTGGACCAAACTTCAGATGTCATTCTAACACAACCAGCATTCTGAAGAAAGTGCTGTGATTGTCTTCAAAAGCAACCAACACCCTTGAACTACCCATTCATTGTGATGTGAGCAACTAATCCAACATCATAAACTGGTCAGCATTTGATCACAGAAAAAAAAGTATGGTGTTGAATGAAGTGCAAACATTTACATCAGACAATGAAATGTGGGGCCCAGAAAGACCCTGTATTCAACCAAACTTGTGGTAGAAAATGAATGGAGCATTTGTTTTCTGACTTAATACATATTCAAATACATAGTTAAAATTATTACACATTGAACTATTGTCTCAATTGCATCAAAAGACAATAATGATAACTGTTTCCATGCAAAATCCTAAGAATTTTGAGAATGCATATTTTGAGTGTTTTGTATAATACACTTAATGATTATAATTCATCTACATAACCTACAATATTATCAAAAATATTATATCCATTAATATAATCAAATGGATATTAGTTTTGGTGCAATAATCTATTTAAAATGCACCAAAACTAATGCAATGTTATACTTGATTGATACATCTTAAGGTGCAACTTAATTATTCAGGTTTTTATTGATTTAGAATCAAATTTTAATAACTTTGAAGTCTCACAAAATTTACAAAAAAATATATGTACAAACTCAATGCATAATCAACATCACATTTATATTATTTTAAATTTATTTAATACCAATTCAAAAATATTATATAGTTTTTTGCATTTCAAAGCCTTATGCAATAAATAATATCATTACTTCAACATTTATTATTACATATTTGTTTTAAAAATAAATAAATAAATAAATAAATAAATAAATAAATATGATAAAATGATCAATCTTAATATAACAATGGCAAAAAAAAGAAGAAAAGAATACTTCACTAACATCATTATAATACTTTATTGCTAATTAGAAGACAAATGACTCTTATATAATCATAGCCAGTTTTAAATTCACATGCATAGAATTACTAATAATTAAGCTTTAATATTAATCATAATATTTTTATAATTTTTAGATATTTTTCTAGTTGATTAAATAAAAAAAATTTATATATAAAAATATATGTATGTATGTAAATAAATAAATAAATAAATATATAAATAAATAAATATCATCAATTTTTTTTTAAAATTTAAATTATTTAATCTTGATATTGATTAGAAATTACAAAATATTACTTCAAAATTAAGTCCAAAAGTCAATAAATCATCTTGATTCTTATATTTTTGTGAAGGATATAAATTGAAAAAAATGCATAAATTAGTGAAACCTATGTCAAAGAAAAATAACAAAATAGAAATAAAGAAGTATGTATATTCAAATAGAAATTGGAATAGCTATTACTAAAGACTATAAAATACAAAAGACTCTTGAACTAGATTAGAAGCAAGAAAAGAGTTGACAAGAGTGAAGAAGGTTTTATTCTTGTCTCTATATATATTATCTACCTAAGAGCTATGTGGTGGCATTCTATAGGACGTCCAACATATGTCTAATTTGCAAGACACATGTCAAACTTGCAAGACAAGTTTCTTACATATGCACCACAAATTTAGCTTGTTCCACAAGCTACCAACATAAGCGACATGTGGCTAGCTTGTTTGCCAAGTTTTTAACCTATCAATCACATGTAGATATATATAAAGGTGATTTTGCATCTTTGAAGCTTCTTGGAAGCTTTTCTACAAGCTATTATCAAATTAATTTAATTTTATCTACTTCTACCTATCTATATTAAATAGATAATTATTATAATAAATCTTATGTTTGTAATATTATCCCCCTTTTTAGGGACGAGTTCCACGAGGAGCAATGATTATATATTGAGAAAGTCTAAGATGCCTCAAATTGTGCTTATCATATATTCTGATCTTTATTCTTTTTAAAGAAAGTTAATAGGTCTTTTCAACCATAAATAATATTTTATACCAAGATAGAAGGACCACCTTATTATTTGATCATTATTGAGGCTTTTATAACTTCCTTCAAAGAAAACATTTGGAACACCATTAGGAGTAGTTCCTATCTTTAAAAGTATTATCAAATACTAAAAGTTCCTTCGAAGGTTTTAATAACAAACATGTTATATCTCGCCATTAATTCAAGGAAGAACATGTCATTCTTGAGGATCTTCATGTCTATTCCGTCATGTTGAAAATTGTGATAGTCATAATGTCTTATTTGATAAGTCATGACTCTTGAGCTAAATTTGCTAGTTGTTGATTCTCTATCTCTTTGATACTAATAAATTCAAGGAAATAGCAAACAATAGTACAAAATAGAATAAAATCTCTATTGAACCTCCTTTGCTTTATAAGAAAGATTTTTTTGACTCTTCAACTTGATTTTGACAGATATTGTTGATGAAATGCATTGATTTTTGTTGATACATTTGCTAGATTCTTGAATGGCTTCTATGTGCATTCTCTAATATCATATCCACACCAACGCACAAGATATTCCAATTGATTTTAGCACCACTTTGAATCTAAGAATTCTTCTACCTCAAATTCTTTATTGTTGTCTACTTCTACAATAGACAATGGTATTTGTCTTCTTTTTTGTATATCTATTATCTTATATAACTCAAGGAATGACACTTGAAATACAACATGGATCTAAATAGATTTTGGTAGGTATAACCAATAAGCAATTAAATTAATCTGTTTATAAATCAAAAATGGTCCACGCCTACGAGAATCAAACTTGTTACAAGAACAAATAGTCTTAATATTATAATAAAGTAACTATATCTTATTGTCCATGTGGAATTGAGGCTGTTCTTTACAATAGACATCTGTATTGATTTTTTGTTATTCTTGAGCTTCTTTTAATTTTGCCTTCATTGTTGTATGTAGCTCTAATAATTAATTTATCAAATCTTCTTTTATAGAATTGTTAACTTTTGAAAAGCCAAAAGTATCAAATCATGGATGATAACTATAATTGATAAAAAATAGAATTTATTAAATAGAAGAATATATTGAATTATTATAAACAAACTCTACTAATGGCAAAAGAGTTGTTCAATCATTTTGATGATAATTGATGATACATCTTAAATATTGCTCCAAAACTTTATTTACCTATTCCATTTGTCTATCAATTTGAAGGTAGAAAATTGAAGATAGTTTTATATCTACTTTCAATATTTTGAAAAGATTTTTTTAAAATCTTGATACAAATTGCGTTCCTCTATTTGATATAATATCCTTTGATAATTTGTGATAGCAATAGATACTATCAAAGAAGAGTTTAGTTGTTTCTTCACTTCTAATAGATATTATATATGATACAAAATGTACTATCTTGGTGAAATGATCTACAATCACGAATATAATACCATATGAACTTGAATTTAGAAGATCTATGATAAAATCCATAAAAATAGAAGACCAAGATTGTTCTAGTATAAGTAATGGTTAGAGAAGTCCATAAGATTGATGACAAGGAATTTTTGATCTTGAACAAATATTACATAATTGTACAAACTCTTTAATAGCTTTTCACATTTGATGCCACTAACTTTCTCTTGATATTAGCTCCAAAGTCTTGTTATATTCAAAATGTCCTATTACAAGGAAGTTGTCACGAGCTTCAAGAGCATGTAGTTGTGCTTCACCTTTTGAAACATATAAGTATCTTTTAAAATAGAGTAGATTATTTTTGAACTTGAACTTGGAAGTATTATAAGATTTAGATGAATTATTTTTAATGTCACAAACAAGAAGATTTGAAGATATATTTGACTGGACTTACTTGACAAAAGTTGAATCAACAATAAATGTTGATTTTATTGCTCAAAGATGAAATTGCTTCAACTTTAAGACGATTATTCTTTGATGATGAAAAATTAAATTTCCTTCTTTTGATACAAGATAAGAACATCTAGAAAGGGCATCACATAGACCTTGTTATTTTTCTACTTGATAAGTGATATTGAATTTGAATGTTCACAAAGACATATTCCAACGAGCCTAATGATGATTCAATATACATGCTAATATGAAATGTTCAAGGTTCTTGTGATCTATATACATGGTGACTAGATGTCAAGGACATGAACTAAAAAAAGATGTATAATCTAATAAAAACTGTATCAAAGTAAAGTCACAAAATAAAATAAGAAAATATGTATATTCAAAAGAAAACTGGAATGGCTATTGCCAAAGATTGAAAACATGAGGACTCTTGAAACTAGACTAGGATCAAAAAAGGAATTGACAAGAGTGAAGAGGGCTTCACTCTTGCCTCTATAAATACTATCTAACTAAGAGCTACGTGGCGGTATTCTATAGGACCTCATACATGTGTCTAATTTGCAAGACACGTGTCAAACTTGCACAACAAGTTTCTCACATGTGTGCCACGTACTTGGCTTGTTCCACAAGCTACCAAAATGTGTGACACATGGCTAACTTGTTCTACAAGCTACCAACATGTGCGCCATGTGGCTACCTTGTTGACCAAGTTTCTAATCTACCAATCACCTATAGACATGTATAAAGGTGATTTCGCATCTATGAAGCTTCTAGGAAGCTATCTATCAGATATTATCAAATCAACTTATTTTATCTACTTCTATTGGTCTATTATTACTTAGATAATTTATTGGAATAAATCTTATGTCCGTGACATTACCCCCCCTTCTAGGGACGAGTTCCACGAGGAGCGGTGATTACATGTTGAGAAAGTCCAAAATACGTCGAATTGTGCTTGCCACATACTCAGATCTTTGTTCCCTTCGAAAGTAGTTGATAGGTCCTTTCAGCCATCGATAATGTTCCATACTAAGGCGAGAGGACCACCTTGTTATTTAATCATTGTTGAGGCCTTCATAACTTCTTTCAAAGAAAACATTAGGAACACCATCAGGAGTAGTTTCTACCTCTAAAAGTATCACCAAACATCGAGAGTCTCTTCCAAGGTCGCGATACCAAACACGTTGTATTTTGCCATCAATCCGAGAAAAGACATGTTGTTCTTGAGGGTCTTCATCTCTATTCTGTCGTGTTGAAGGTTGTGATAGTCGTAATGTCTCGTTCAGTAAATCAACAAATGATGGCTCTTGAGCTGAATTCGCTGGTTGTTGATCCTCCATCTCTTTAGCACAAACAAAATCTAATGAAAAATAATGATACAAGGTAGGATGAAACCTCTATAGAACTTGCCTTGCTTTATAACGAAGATTTTCTTGAGTATTTATCTTAATTTTGATGGATGTCGTCGATGAAATGCATTAACTTTTATTGATGCATTTGTTAGATTCTTTGATGGCTCCCATGTGCGTTCACTAATATCATATCCGCGCCAATGTAGAAGATATTCCAATCAATTTCGGCACCGCCTTGAATCTAAAATCTCTTCAACCTCGAATTCTTCATTGTTGTCCACTTCTACAGGAGGCAATGGTATTTGTCTTCTTCCTTGTATGTCCACTATCTTGTATGGCTCGAGTAGTGATACGTGGAATACAGGATGGATCTTCATGGACTCTGGTAGGTATAATCGATATGCAACTGGATTGATTTGTTCAGAAATAGGAAAAGGTCCAAGCCTACGATAGTCCAACTTATTACAAGGACGAGTAGTCTTGATATTACGATGAAATAACCATATCTTGTCCCCCACGTTGAATTGTGGTTGTTCCTTGCGATACGCATCTGCATTTATTTTTTGTTGTTCTTGAGCTTCTTTTAATTGCACCTTCATTATTGCATGTAGCTCTGATAAACAATTTGCCAAATCTTATGCTGCTGGATTATCAACTTTTGAAAAGTCAAAAGCATCAAGTTGTAGGTGATAACCATAATTGGCAAAGAAAGGTGTTTGTTGCGTAGAAGAATGTATCGTATTATTATAAGCAAATTCTGCCAATGGCAAAAGAGCTATCCAATCATCTTGTTGGTAGTTGATGGTACATCTTAAATATTGCTCCAAGACTTGGTTCACGCGCTCTGTTTGTCTATCAGTTTGAGGATGAAAAGCTGAAGATAATTTTATGTCCACTTTTAAGATCTTAAAAAGGGTTCTCCAAAATCTTGACACAAATTGAATTCCCCTATCCGATATAATATCCTTAGGTAACCTATGATAGCGATAGATATTATCAATGAAAAGCTTAGCTGTTTCTTCACCTGTGATAGATTTTGTGCATGGCACAAAATGTGTCATCTTGGTGAACCGATCTACTATCACAAATATAGAATCATAAGATCTTGAGTTTGGAAGATCTGTAATGAAATCCATAAAAACAGAAGACCATGGTTGTTCTGGAATAGGTAATGGCTGAAGAAGCCCAAAAGGTCGATGACGAGGAGTCTTTGATCTTGAGCAGATATCACATCATTGTACAAAGTCTTTGATTGCCTTCCACATTTGAGGCCACCAAAAATCTCTTGATATAAGTTCCAAAGTCTTATTGTATCCAAAATGTCCTGCCGCTGAAAAATCATGACGTGCTTGAAGAACACGTAAACGTGCTTCTCCTTTTGGAACATATAGACGTCCTTCGAAATATAGTAGATTGTTTTTGAACTCGAATTTAGAAGTATCATGAAATTTGAAAGAATTATTCTTGATATCATGAACAAAAGGGTCTGAGGACATACTTCACTGAATTTGCTTGAGAAAAGTTGAATCAACAGCCAATGTTGATTTTATTGCTCGAAGATAAAACTGCTCTAGTTTCAAGAGAATTGTTCTTTGTTGCTCAAAAGCTACATCTCCTTCTTTTGGTGCAAAATAAGAACGTCTTGAAAGGGCATCGGAAAAACCTTGTTATTTTCTTGGCCGATAAGTGATAATGAACTCGAATCTTGACAAAGACATACTCCAATAAGCTTGACTACGATTCAATACTTGTGCCGATATGAAATACTCAAGGTTCTTGTGATCCATATACACGGTGACTGCACTCGAAGCGCCTTCTAGATAATGATGCCATTCTTAAAAAGAATCCATGATTGCAAGAAGTTCTTTGTCGTGGATGTCATAATTGATCTCGGCTACTAAGAATTTTTTTGAATGAAAAGCTACTGGATGAAGTTTGTCATCTGTTCCCATTTGTGACAAAACCGCACCGAAGGCAAAGTCTGATGCGTCTGTTTCTATAAAAAATGCCTTGGAAAAATCTGCACGATACAAGATTGGTGCAGAAACAAACAATGTCTTCAAAGCTTCAAATGTTGCTTCCGCTTCTTGATTCCATTGGAGTTTGTCTTTACAAGTCAAACATGTAAGTGGAGCCGCAATACAAGAAAAGTCTTTGATGAAGATCCGATAATAATTGGCGAATCTCAAAAAGCATTGGACATCTCTTACCGTCTTTGGAATCTTCCAATTCATGATTGTTTCGACTTTCTTAGGATCCATCATGAGGCCATCATTTGAAATGATGTATCCTAAGAAATCAACTTGAATAGTGTGAAATACACACTCTTCCATCTTGGCGTACAATCTCGCATCTCTAAGTTTTTGTAATACTTGACGAACATGTATTTTATATTCTTCTATATTCTTAGAATAGATCAAAATATCATCTAGGTAGCAGACAACAAAATTGTCTAAGAACTCGCAAAAAATATCATTCATGAAATATTGAAAAGCAGCTGGTGCATTTGTAAGTCCAAAAGGCATGACATTATATTCAAAATGTCCGTACCTGGTTTGAAAAGCAGTTTTCCATTCATCTCCTTCTTTGATGCATACTAGATTATATGCTCCTCTTAGATCTATTTTTGTATAGATCCTAACTTGATTCAATTGGTCGAGGAGTCTTAATATTAGAGATAATGGATATCTGTTCTTGATTGTGATCTTATTGAGTCCTCGATAGTCAATACACATCCGCAATGATCCATCTTTTTTCTTCACAAATAGAATTGGAGCTCTTGTTGGAGGTTTTAAATGACATATGAAATTCTTGGCCAAAATCTCGTCAATATACGCCTTGAATTCAACCAATTCATCTTGTGATAAACTGTAGATTGGTCCAAATGGTGGCTGAGTTCCTTCTTTAAGGTCGATTGAACAATCGTATGGATGATGCTCTGGAAGAATATCTGCATTTTTTTTCTCAAAAACGTCTTAATAATCTTGATACTGACTTAGAATGCTACTTGAAGTCTTTCTATCGTTGGAAATAGGTGTAGCATAAATGACAAAAGGTGATCCTTCTTTTGCAACGTATAAGAAAGCTCTTGCACCTACAAATGCATATCTAATTCTACTAGACTTGTGATTTCTTACTTGATTAATTATATTGTTAGTTATACTTTTAGAAAAGTTAAGAGTACAAGAAATCCAATCTATTCGAGGGTTGTATTTTTCTAACCATGATAGACCAAGAATAATTGGAATAGAAGGAGATCTAATTATGTTAAAAATTACGCAACCATTATACCCATTTACTACTACATCTAGAGGAAGTGTTTCATGAGTAACATCTCCAGAAGATAAAGGACGACCATCTATGACTTCTACGTGTACGGGTTTAGATTTTTGTACTATCTGTATTCTATAGCTTTTAGCAAATTCTTCATCTAAAAACAAGCCGAGGCTCCCGAATCTATTAAAGCAGAGGCTTTGTAATTATTAGGTCCTAAATACACATCTATTATAAAACAAGGAGATGGTTGTGAGGAGAGGATAGGACCTTCATTAGAAATTGTACAAGATCCCAATCGCACGATGTTGGGTGGAGAGAATTTGCCTTGAGAAAACGTCGGGTTCCTAGCTGCTATTAGAACTAGCAGGGAACATGAGAGGAAGCCGTGCAAGTATATTCTATACTTGCACAATATTTGTTCAAGCTTTCAAGTTATACTTGTATTATACTTGTACAAGTCTTGTACAAATATAAAGTATAAACACTTGAATAATACTTGTGTAAATACTGGTATAAATACTTGTATAAATAATGTATAATCCTTAGTAAAATACTTGTATAAATACTTATATAAATATTATATGTAATACTTATAAAATACTTATATAAATACTTGATATAAATACAAGTATATATACTTGTATAAAAAGTATAAGCAAAGTATGTATGTATTCAAGTATACCTCAAAATATAACCGCATATGAGGAATACAAGTTATACAACAAGCTGAAACTAAATAAATCACTAAAACTTCATCCAAAGGTCGAATCAAGCGTGCTTATAGCCTATAGAAAGCCAATAATCTATTGTAAAATATATCAAAATTTCACAAATAGATGACTTACCGTTTAAAAGTTATGGCTAAAAGAAGTAGGTACTAAAATTTCCAAGCGAATGCAAAGGCAGCAAAGCTCTTCTTCACTTTAGCCTTTGTTGTGATCACTTCCCTTCTCTAAATTGGACATGCAATAGCTTTTTAGAAATCTCACTCCATCATCTAACTTCTTCTAAAATTTCGCATGCATGCCTCTCAAATTCCAGATTTTGTAGCTAGTTGATTCTTCTCTTCAAACCCTAGCAACAATTTGTCCTCTTTGACACTTCATGGCTCATTAAACTTTCATCAAAGCTCCAAATGTATTGATTTTTGTTTTTGTGGAAAGCTTACACAAGCTATTATAAGCACCTAAATTATCAAAAAGATTGAAGAGACTGTCCGACTTGGGTGGTTGAACAAAGTCTCTGCCCCTCTTCATCAGGTGGCAGCAAACCCTACTCTACTAAAACAAGCATAATTTTTTGTTCACAACTCCAAAATAAGCAAGTGAGTAGGTTCTAGAATCCTCACAACTTGAAGAACACACCTATTAATTTTCATTACAAACGCTTCTATCTCCTTGGAGCTATCTCTCTCCAAATTTCACCATTCAAAACTGCCTCTTCTTTCGGTCTAGCAAGAGGAATATATCTCCCTTTCTTTCCATATTAGACTATGAGACGCCTACATGGGCAGCCAAATCCTATTGGATAGGCCTTATTTACCCCATGCTCTTCTTTCTTATCCCTCACAAGGTCCATTCTACCTCAAAAGTCAAAAAGAAAGGTAAAACAACCTTTACCTTTCTTCTAATTACAAAAGAATCTATTCTAGGATATAAATAAGGTAGGAACAAAACAAATAGCTATCTTAATTCACTAACTAAGTGGCTATAATAAATCCTCTCCTTATAATATCTTCTAAAATAACCTCTAGTATTCACACATGTAATAACAATAGATACAAGATATATATTATTTTTACATTCTGCATGTAAATGCAGTATGACAACGGTCCTTATTGTGGCTGGACAAACTCGTTTTCCGACATATTGTCTTCTTTGACAGTCATACTCCTCATCTTGTAGTTGCGTTGTTTCTTTGGATAATTTTGAATAGTGTGTTTAGATTCTCCACAATACAAGCATAATCTTTTTTGACGACGTCGAGTCTTTTCTTGTTCAGTAAGCGGCTTGAAACATATAGCATCAATTTGCATGTCCTCGACTTCTGAACGTACATATTGAGAAGTCATTGGTGCTGCCACTGAATTATAATATTGCTGAGGTTCTCTTATACGACTTTCAGATCTAAATTCGAAAAGCCAATTATCACACTTCACCGCAAAGTCTATTGCTTGACTCAATGTTTGAGAATCGGGTAAGTTCAACATCAATTTCTTCACTTCATATTGTAATTCGTAGAGAAATTGACTAATGAGTGCAGCATCGTCCCACTTGATATCGATTTCTAGTTGTCAAAATTATGAAGCATATAATGTCACTGATCGATTGCCTTGTCGTAGGATACGAAGCTTGTTGGTTGCAACACAAGTTGCATCATGTTTTCCATACATAGATCAAAATTCTGCTAAGAAAGCTTCTAAATTATCCAATATTGAATCACGTCATTCCAGAAAAGATGAAAACCAAGATAAGGCAGAACCTGAACGTAGTGTACCAATAAATCTGACTTGTGATCTTAGAGTTGGAAAACTTTGCGGTTGCAATTCAATCACTAGTTGGACTTGGTTGATGAATCCTTGAAACTTGGATCTTGTGCCATCAAACTTCTCAAGTAGACCAATTTTTGGTTCTCTGATGCTTGGACGATGTTCCAATGTAGGAAGAATTATATAGCTTGGTGTAGATGTTGAAGCAGCTCCAACCATATCTATATCTTCATTATTTGGTAACCTTGTTGCTCCTTGTGGAGGTACAGCGAGTTGATGCATTGCAAGCATCAATTCCCTCATTTGCTCTTGCATTTGTACCATTGCATTCTTCATTTCGGCAAGCTCGGCCATGATAACACTTCAAAAAATATATAACACTACTCAAGATAAGTAACAGGGAGAACAAATAAAACACTAGGAATAATATCAGTTTAGAAGAAGGTAATCCGCAACTTCTAAAATGCTTGTGTCTTATCAAGAAAAAAGAGGTAATCCACTCTTAAAATCAAGACAAGACAAAGCTATGATATTATAAGTGTACTCTTGTCAATCTGTCAAGGACATGAACTAGAAAAAGATGTATAATCTAATAAAAATTGTGTCAAAGTAAAGTCACAAAATAAAATAAGAAAATATGTATATTCAAAAGAAAACTGGAATGGCTATTGCCAAAGACTGGAAACATGAGGACTCTTGAAACTAGACTAGGATCAAAAAAAGAGTTGACAAGAGTGAAGAGGGCTTCACTCTTGCCTCTATAAATACTATCTAAGTAAGAGTTACGTGGCGGTATTCTATAGGACCTCATACATGTGTCTAATTTGCAAGACACGTGTCAAACTTGCACGACAAGTTTCTCACATGTGTGCCATGTACTTGGCTTATTCCACAAGCTACCAAAATGTGTGACACATGGCTAGCTTGTTCTACAAGCTACCAACATGTGCGCCATGTGGCTACCTTGTTGATCAAGTTTCTAACCTACCAACTACCTATAGACATGTATAAAGGTGATTTCGCATCTATGAAGCTTCTAGGAAGCTTTTCTATCAGATATTATCAAATCAACTTATTTTATCTATTTCTATTGGTCTATTATTATTTAGATAATTTATTGGAGTAAATCTTATATCCGTGACACTAGACTAGAAGCACCTTCTGGATAATGATGCCATTTTTGAAAAGAATCCTTAATTACAAGAAGTTTTTTATTGTAGATTTTGTAGTTAATCTCGGTTGCTAAAAATTTCTTGGAATGAAAAGTTACTGGATGGAATTTATCATCTGCTCACATTTGTGACAATAATATAACTAAAACAAAGTTTGATGTGTTTGTTTCCAAAAAAAATATCTTGAAAAAGTCGACGTGATACAAGATTGGTGCAGAAGTAAAAATTGTCTTCAAAGCTTCAAACAATGCTTTTATTTCTTTATTCTACTTGAGTTTGTCCTTCCAAGTTAAGCGTATAAGTAAAGCTGTAACTTGAAAAAAGTTCTTAATAAAGATTTGATAGTAATTGGAAAATCTCAAAAAGCATTACACATTTCTTACTATTTTTGAAATCTTCCATTCCAAGATTGTCTAAACTTTTTTGAAATCCATCTTGAGACCATCATTCAAAATGATGTATTCTAAGAAGTTAATTCAAGTAGTGTGAAATATACACTTTTCCATCTTGGCATATAGCCCTACATCTCTAAGTTTTTGTAATACATAATGAACATGAAGTTTATGTTCTTCTATGTTCTTGAAGTAGATTAGAATGTCATTTAATTAATAAATAATAAAATCATCAAGAAATTCATAAAAAATATCATTCATATGATATTAAAAAGTACTTGATGCATTTGTAAGTCTAAAAGACATAACATTATATTTGAAATATCCATACCTTATTTAAAATGCAATCTTCCATTCATCACCTTCTTTGATATGCACTAGATTGTATGCTCCTTGTAGATCTATTTTTGTATAGATCTTATCTTGATTCAGTTGATCAAGAAGTTTAGATATGAAAGATAGAAGATATCTATTCTTAATAGTAATCTTATTGAGCCTTCAATAATCTACCTACATTTGTAGTGACCTATTTTTTTTTTTTTTTTTTTTTTTTTTTTACAAACAAGATAGGAGCTCCTACTAGAGATTTTGAATGGTATATGAAATTCTTAGCAAAGTTCTTATTAATGTATTTTTGAATTTAGCCAATTTATTTTATGATAAATTATAGATTGGTCCAAATAGAGATTTAGTTTTTTTTTGAGATCGATTGAGTAATCATATAGATGATATTCTAAAAGAATTTATACATTTTTTTTTTCAAAAATGTCTTGATAATCTTGATATTGACTTAAAATGCCACTTGAAGTCTTTTTACTATAAAAAATGGATATAGCATAAGTAACAAAAGATGATCCTTCTTTTATTACATTTATAAAAACTTTTGCATTTACAAGTATAAGTTTTATTATATTAGATTTATAGCTTTTTACTTGATTAATAAGACTCTTATTAATGCTTTGAAAAAAATCAAGTCTACAAAAAATCTAGTCTATTTAAGGATTATATTTTTTTAGCCATGATAAACCTAAAATAAGTGGATTAGAGAGAGATTTAATTATATTAAAGATTATATAACTATTATAACTATCTATTGTTATATTTATAAGAAGAATATTATGAATAACATCTCCAAAAGATAATGGACGACCATCTATGACTTTTATATGTATAGATTTAGTTTTTTTGTATTGAAGGTATTCTATGATTTTTAACAAACTCTTTATCTAAAAAATACATTGAGGCTCTTAAATCTAGCAAGGCAGAGACTTTGTGATTTTTAGGTCTGAAACACACATCTATTATAAAACAAGAAGAGGGTTTTGAGGAGAAAATAAGGTCTTTACTAAGAATTGTATAAGATTCCAATTACACGGTCTCTATTATAGCTGGACAAACTTGTTTCCTGATATATTGTCTTCTTTGACAACCAAGCTTCTCATTTTGTAGTTGTGTTTTTTCTTTGGATAATATTGAACAGTGTGATTAGGTTCTCCATAATACAAATACAATCCTTTTTAATGATAACAAGTCTTTTCTTGTTCAGTAAGAAGTTTAAAACGTATTGTGTCAATTTGTATGTCTTTTACTTTTGAATGTATGTATTGAAAAGTCATTGGTATTGCCATTGTATTACAATAATGTTGAGGCTCTCTTATATGATTCTGAGATTGAAACTCAAAAAGTCGGTTGTCATATTTCATAGCAAAGTTAATTGCTTGATTTGATGTCTAAAAATCAAGTAAGTTGAATATCAATTTCTTTACCTCATATTAAAATCCATAGAAAAATTGGCTAATGAGCGCAACATCATTTCACTTGGTATCAATTACTAGTTGTCAAAATTGTGAAATATATGATATTACTGATCGATTGTTTTATTGCAAGATATGGATCTTGTTGGTTGCAATACAAATTACATCATATTTTTCATATTTAGATCAAATCTCTGTTAAAAATGCTTCAAAATTATCCAATATTGGATCACATTATTTAAGAAAAGATGAAAACCACAATAAAGTAGAACTTGAAAGTAGTGTTTTAATAAATCTTACTTGTGATCCTTGAGCTGGATAACTTTGAGATTGAAGTTCAATCACCAGTTGTACTTGATTGATGAATCCTCAAAATTTAGAACTTATTCCATCAAACTTCTCTAAAAAACTAATTTTTGGTTCTTTAATGCTTGAACAATGTTCCATTGTAGATGAAGTGGTATGGCTTGAAGCAGCTCCAATCATCTCTATATCTTTACTTCTTGCTAATTTTGTTGCTCTTTGTGGTAGTACATTGAATTGATATATTGCAAGCATTAATTCTCTCATTTTTTCTTATATTTGTGCCATTGTGCTTTTCATTTCAGCAAGCTTTGGTATGATAATATAATAGAAAGAAAAGAGTGTTTACTTTCACTATAAAATAAAATATTCAAGAATAAAGAAAAAAATTCTAAAAATGATATAAATTTAAAAATAGATAATCTATAATTTTTAATGTGCTTATATCTTTTCAAAAAAATAGATAATTTATTTTTAATCAAAAAAAAAAAAAAAAAAACAAAGCTTTGATATTATATCTTCACTGTTGTCAATCTGTCAAAGATACAAATTGAAAAATGATGCATAAATTAGTAAAACCTATATCAAAGAAAAATAATAAGATAGAAATAAGGAAGTAGGTATATTTAAGAAGAAATTGTAATGCCTATTGCTAAAGACTAGAAAATACAAAAGACTCTTGAATTAGACTAGAAGCAAAAAAGGAGTTGACAAGAGTGAAGAAGGCTTCACTCTTATTTCTATATATACTATCTAGCTAAGAGCTATATGGCGGTATTCTATAGAACCTCTAATATGTATCCAATTTGTAAAACACATGTCAAACTTGCAAGACAAGTTTCCTACTAACATGTGCAATACGTGGCTAGCTTGTTTGCCATATTTCTAACTTATCAATCACCTATAGACATGTATAAAGGTGAATCTACATCTATGAAGCTTCTAAAAAGTTTTTCTATAAGATATTGTCAAATTAATTTATTTTTATCTATTTCTACCTATCTATACTAATTAAATAATTATTAGAATAAATCTTATATCCATGATAATTTTGAAACTAAGATATTTATATAAGTTATTAAAAAAAATCTATTTTTTTATTTATGTTGCACTAAAATTTGTAATTAATTTTTGTAGCCACATAAGCAATATAAATATGTGGTTGAAAAAAAAAAATCTTAATATATTATCAAAATATGGACCTTAAAATTATATAATTTATCTTCAAGAAGGAGCTAAAGCACCATTTGGATTAATTTATAGCTTATTATTAAATTAATATGTTGCTTTAAAAGAATATTTTAATAGTTATTTTACAAAGAATTTTATATAACATTCAAGATTTCTTATATATGTCCAAAGTCTTTATGTGAAGAAAAAAGAGAGACCCTTACAAATGTTGGTAGATTATTAAAGATTCAATAAATTGATTATTAAAAATTATTATTTTTATTATTAATATTAATACTTTTTAGCAAATTGAATAAAATTAAAATTTATATTAAAGATAGATTTATAAAGAATATAAAATATAATATGTATTTTAAAAAAACAAATTTGACCACATTTTGAACTAAGTATGGCTATTTTGAATATAATGATGCATCTTTTAGGCTTACAAATGCTCAATCTACTTTCTAGCATTTAATAAATAATGTATGTTGTGAATTTCCAGATAAATTTGCCATGTGATATTTAAACAACTTTCTTATCTATTCTAAGAATATAAAAAATATAAACAATATATTTGCTTCAAATTACAAAACTTAGAAATACAAGATTATATGCTAAGATTAAAAAAAAAAAAATATTCAATTCAAGTAGAATTTTTGAAATATATTATCTTAAATAATGTCTTGTAAATAGATTCTAAAAAAGTACAAACTATTATAGATTGAACAACTTCAAGAACAATATATAATATTCAATATTTTTTAGGATTTGTAAATTATTATTGAATAAATTTAAAAAATTTATTTGAAATTATTACTTCACTTATATAATTAAATTACTAAGATAAATTGGAATGGAATAAATATGCAAAGAAGTATTTTAAAATTCAAAAATAACTTTCATGTTAATTCATATTATATACTATCTAGATTTATTAAGCCATTTTTAATAAAAATAAAAAGATCAAACCTTGTATTAGGTGTAATTTTATCACAAATAAATAAAAATAATAAACTTCATACTATTGTTATATATTTTAAAAAAATTTCAATTACCAAGATTAATTATAAGTTCTATAATAAAAAATTGCTATTATATTTTTATTTTAAGAATGGTATTACTATCTAAAAATAAATTTTAATCTTATAATAATATATATTAATTATAAGAATCTTAAGTATTTCACATCAATATGTTTTTAAAATTATTATCAAGTTTGTTAGAACATATCTTTTTTGAAATTTATATTTAACATTACATATTATTTTTAAAAATAACAAGGCTTGTCAAATACATGGTTTAAATATTTTTATCTTATACCAAAAGAGAAAGATGTTGCATATAATTTATAACAAACCATGCTTTTAAATCTAATAAAATTGCATCTTTGAACTATTAAGTTGAAAATTCCAATTAATATTACTTCTCTTGATGTATTTTGTTCAAGTATTTTAATGAACCTCTATATTTTAGATGTTAAAAATAATCTTTAAATTGATTCTTAAAAATTTAATATCAAGAACAATCTTCTCTATTTTAAAAGGTATTTATACATTTTAGAAGGTCAAGCATAATTATGTGTATTTTAAGCACAATTATATGTATTTTAAGCTAAACATAAATTTTTAGTAGTAAGATATTTGAAATATAACAAAATTTTAGAACTTATTTAAGGAAAATTTTAATAGCCACAAATATAAAAAGCTAACAAAGCATTTGTTAAATCTTTCAAAACTTATTCTTAAGCAAAGACTCCACATCATCAATTCTTTTTATAGACTTAGTCATTTATTTTAATAGACTTTATTACAGATTTTTTAATCTCAAATTTTTAAAAATCTATTTTTGTAATGGTGGATAATCTAATCAAAATGACATATTATGTATCTTGTATAAAAATTATTATTGGTAAAGAAACAACTAAATTTTTTTTGATAATACTTATTGATATTATAGACTTTTAATTAGTATAATATTTAATTAATAATTCTAATTTATATTAAGATTTTAAAATTTTCTTTTTAATTATTAAAAGCTGATATCAAATTATCTTCAACTTTTCATTTTTAAATTTGATTGACAAATAAAACATATGATTCAAGTTTTGGAATAATATTTGTGATGTATTATTAACTATCACTAAGACAATTAGATAATTATCTTATCATTAGTAGGATTTTTATATAATAATATAATATATATTTTTATTCATTAAATACCATTTTTTTGCCAATTATAATTATCATCTATAATTTAATATTTTTAATTTTTAAAAATTTAAAAATATAATATTAAAATATTTTAAAAGAAGAATAGTAAAGCTTCAAGAAATAATAAAGATATAGCCAAAGGCTACTAAAAAAATAATAAAAAGCTAATATAGATGTTTTTTTAAAAAATAATTTCTATTCAAAGTAGATAATAAGACTAATCAATTGTAATATTAGGACTAATCAGTCTCATGACAAATTAGATTTTCAAAGATTTGATTGATATATTATTCAAAAATAAATTTATTTGATTGTATATGATTATAATTCCAATAGTCAATGAAGATGCATCATGTATTTTATTTATCTCTTTTTGAATCTTATACTACAATCAATATATTGGAAAGAAAGTAATTACAACCACCTTCTATTGAAATAAATTTCAACCAAAAATTTATTGTAGAAGAAATAATGGATTTATAGCAGTACCAAAATAAATTGGAATATCTTAAACATTTGCGTGAATGTGATATTAATAAATGGACCTTGGAGTTATTTAAGAATCTTACAAATACGTCAAAATTTATTTTTACTTTTTATCAATAATATCTGTGAAAATCAAAGACTAATAATTGACAACAAGATGGTATAAATAAAAAAGAAATAAGTTCAAGTATCAATTCTTAGAACTTCTTTGCAACATGAATAACTAACAATTTGCCAAATATATTTTAAAAGTTGTCATTTGAAAAATTATCAAATGAAGCATTTAGATTATTTTAATCTTTACAATATTAGAATCAAGATAAAGATCTTTAAGAGAGACATATCTTTTTTCAAATAGATGGCAAGACACAATGTATATGGTACCATGATCTTGGAAGAAACTCTCAATACTTAGTGATACTATTGGAGGTAGATATTATATTTGATAATATATAAAATATATTATTTAAAAATAGTTATGAAAGCCTTAACAATAATCAAATAACTAGGTAGCCTTCTTATTGTAATATGAAATATTATTGATGGCTTAAAAGACCCATCAATCACCTTAGTACAAAATATAAATTCAAATTTGTTGCCAATATCATTTAAAAGTTTTAGATTTTATCAATCTTATGAAATAGCTTGACTATCTTTTTATGGAATTTATCTTCTAAAAAGAAGGAATAGTTTAATAGATGCATATATTATTTAAATAAATAGAAGTAAGTGGAAGTAGGTAGTAATATATTATGTAGATAATATCTTTCTTAAAAAACTTCAAAGAAGTTTTTTAAATGTAGGTAAGATCTTAAGACTCCTATAGATATGACATGTGACTATTAAAATTTATTCTATAAATTTTATAATTTTAGGAAGTTTTTTTGGAACCAATTTATAATTTAATGCTTAGACCACAAGCTTCATGGTTTCTAAGAGGCTTCTACAAGATCTTTTTAATTGTTAATATAGATAAAAACAAGACTAAGGCCATATTTAGTCTTTTCAATACTAATCTTGTATTCTAATCTTGGTTTGATATTCTTTGGTTTCTTTCTAATAAGCAATAATCATTCTAATTCTATTTATATCTTGCATCTATCTCTACTTTGTTTATTTTTCTTCATTTAGTCATAGAAGAATATATTGTGTTTTCAAAGTTTTGTTCAAATTAATGTCTTTATTAGTTTTTAATTTTACATGATAAAGAATATTCTTTAAAAAATTATAAAAGATATATATAAAGAATAAGAAGATAAAGATATAATTATTAAATAACATAATAATATAATTTTAGAAGAATTTAATTTTATATTATATATATATAGAAACTTAAAGATGTAACTTGTGTTATTTTTTCAAATATGGTTTTTGAACCTAAAATAAGTAATATAAGTATAGTAATACCTCTACTAAATTATGGAGCTGGTTCACATCCTAGAATAGAACTTATGAGAGATTATAACTTAGTAGGGAATAACTTAGCACTATAGAACCATGTTGGCTCTATTATTTTTCCATAATTTTGCAAAGGTTATAACTTAGTAGATAATAACTTAGTAGAGATTTTATAAAATTTTATACGCATAAAAAGTATAAAAAAATTACACATCCATACATGGAAGAATAAGCATTATATTATATAAGAATATTTTATATAGTTTTATTGTTAATATTTAAATTATATTATATATTAGTAATTAAATTATATTATAAAAAAATTTATAATGATTTTTTATTTATTTATACAAATTATTTATTTAAATATTGAGATAATATAATTTATTTTAAATGTATCAAGCATATTATATAAAATTTAGTTTAGATATATATTTTTTAAATTATTTATATATATAATAAATATCATATTTAAATAAAAAATATTTATTAATATTACATAGATTTATATTATATATCAAAAAATATGTATATTTATTATTTATTATATATTTTTAAAAAATTAAATTTTTTTTATATAAAACTTAAATATATTTCTAATTATAAAATATTTTAATATTTTAATATTTTATTTTATATAAATTATATAAAATTTTTATTTTATACTTATTGTCATATATAATATGTTATTATTTTAAGATTGGACATAGGCGCTTAGTCTTAACTAGGATAAGAATTTGATATCTTCTTCATATTATGGATACTTATATTACTTAAATAAATAGAAGTAAATAGAAGTAGGTAAAAACATATTAAGTAGAGAATATCTTTTTGAAGAAACGTTGAGAAATTTTGTTAGATGTGGATTAGATATTTAGACTTTTATAGATATGCGTTGGGAGCAATCTACAACTTGACACTTTAACTATAAGCCTTGTGGTCTTTAAGAAGCTTCTATAAGACCTTTTTGGTAGCCAATATATATGGAAGTAAGATTGAGACCATCGTCAATCTTGTCAATACCTTTCTTATATTCTAATCTTAGTTCAAGACTCTCTAGATTTGTTGTAATTGGCAAAAGTAATTTAATTTCTTTCTATCTTATATCTATTTCTTATTTGTCTACTTTTTTCTCTCTATCATACAAGAGTGTATTGTTTGCTCATAGTTTTGTCCTAATTCATGTCCTTGACACTTAGTACTTAGATCCTCACTATGTATTTATAATCTTGTGATACTACTAAATAAGACCTTGTATATGGCTCTATGAACTATTAAACTTTGATTTAAATGAAATATAACTAGATATTTATCAAACTATACTTAAAAATATATTTAAATTTAATAATATAATTAACAAATTAGAATTTGAATTGGAGGTAATTTTTTTACAAACTAAGTTAAAAATACATAAATAAATTGTGAAGTCAATAAATCTAGAATATTTTTAAAATTTATACTATTTAAGTATTTGATATCTTTTAGAAAAATTAAACATAAATATCTTTGATAGATGAAGTTTTTAAAAATTTATCTAATTTTATATTTAAGTATTTTTAATTATTTATAATAATATATATATATATATATATATATATATTTTTTTTTTTGAAAAAATTAAGATTATTTATTTACAAGTATTTGATTTTACTAATAAAATTTATTTTTATTAATAATTTTAAAATATAAATATTTTTTAATTAATTTATTAATTAAATTTATATATTAAATTTATATATTAAATTTATATATTAAATTTATATATTAAATTTATATATTAAATTATAAAATATAATTTATGTTTGTAATTATAGTCTAAATTTTTATATTAAAATTTTTTAAAAATCAAAATATATTTCAATAGTATTTTTAAGAATTTCCAAACATTCTAAAGATGACTTATGTGTTAGTGATTTTATACAAGATAATAGCATAAAATACTTTTTAATAAGTGTTATAAAATAAATGATATATTTTTATATTATTTTTTATAGAAGCTATTTTTTTGTGAGAAGATGTAACAGAATAGGAACTAAAAAGCAACTACAATCATTTAAATATTATTTTATTTTAAGTTCATAAAAAATATACATACAAACCAAAATATATCATATATTTTTTTATATTATTGTAAACAAATTTTGCAAGTTGTCAAAAATCCATCCAATTATCTTATTCTTAGATTATACAATAACACAAATATTAGTCTAACATTTGATTGATACATTTTATTTCATTATTTTTTTGTTGATAAATTGTCACAACAAGACTAAATTAAATGCTATTGATTCTTGGCAAGTATAATAAAATCTAAAACAAATAGATATATTAAAAAAATATAAAAATAAATTATATCAATTATTAAAAAAGAATATATTATAATTAGACATCTAATTTCTAAAAATTTAAGATATATATATGGAATAAATATTCAATGTGAAATAAAAATGACTTATGTGACATTGAATTTTACATAATTCTAAAAAATAAAATATGATTGATATAAAAAATACAACAATACAAGTTTATTAACTTACAATCAATACTTACACACAAACTAATTTCTAAAAATAAAAGTCGATCTAACCAAAACTCAAATACCTATTGCAATCAAGAAAAACCCTTCGTACAATAGGTTCTAACTTTTTAGGAGAATTTTGGAACAAGGGGTATTAAAGATACAAAACCAATGATTCTTCAACCTTGAATGAATGAATGTCATATGTTAGTGTCATAGTATTATGACAAAGCAGAATCAACACAAGCAAACCCAACTAAGCAACACCAACAAACATACAAACATCAATCAATCCATTGTTTCTATGTCGTGTATGTACGTGGGATTAGGACTCTCCTGGAGTTACTGCGATCCAACGTCTTCTCCACCGAGTAACTTACTGAAAAGTTAGTTTGCAAAGGCAAGAGAAGGCCGGAACTTGAGCATACATGTCCCGGAACAACACACATTCAGGTGCTTCTCACATTCATGCAAAACGTGGCTGGCTTGGGTCTAGTCAAGTCAAGCCAACCAAAGTCTAGTCTTCAACTTCATCTCTTTGTGTGGCCAGGTCCGTATAACGTGATGAATGGTGGCGCTCAGCTCCGCTCGGTGTTAGTGCGGGGTTGTCATTGTTACACCTTGACATGTGTGCACAACCCGCGAGATGTTTGACTCCCTTTGTTTGTTTCCAGCGGATTGCGTATATATGTTCTGAATGCTTATGTCGATGTAGTTCGGACTCACATGTTACGGATCAAATCACGTTTTTTTCTGGAGTTGTAGTCATTCATGCGGCTGTAGATGGCAGCAGTGCATTGCGTAGCCTGAGACGAAGGCGAGCATGTGTGAGGCAACTGTGTGGCGCCGAGACAAGCACGCCCATAAGGTGTGGTTGCGAGACTCCCAGGTCACTATTGAGACGGCGTGTGAGTGTGTGTGTGTGTGTTGAAGTGAAAGCGGTTGCAGTTGCAGCAATGAGCTACTTAAACTTGGTTCTTCGTTGGCAGGTTGTTGTTTCCATCCAAGCAAGTGTGTGAGGAGGTGTTTTGGTGTTGTGTAAAGTAATTTATGTTGTGTGAAGTAGGCAAGCATGGCTGAAGATGTGATGTCGTGTTGCGGAGAAGAAGGGTAGATTGTGTCCTTCCGCGACGTCATTGTGGTAGGCAATAACGGTGTTGGAGAGGCAGATCACGCATCCAGTTGGTACGGCGGATGGAGCGGTTTGAGCGATGGATACGTTGATGTGAGTGGTTGTGTGAAGATGGGAAAAAGGAGGTGCGTTGACCCACATAGATTGGAGGTGGATGTATGGGCGGTAGTATTGGGTGGTGGTGTAGCTTCGGCTTCTGTCTCTTCGGAGAAATCTGTTAAAATTAGAACGATACAGAGAAGATTAGCATGGTCCCTGCCCAAGAATGACATGCACGAATCGAGAAATGGTCCAAAAATTATCTCCCTCCCTCCCTCCCTCCCTCCCTCCCTCATTCGTTTCTCGTCTGCAAAGTCGGCCGCCTTGCTTTTCTTCCCATCATGGATGTTCACAAACATTGTGGCCAATCAAGTCCCCTGCCCCATGTGAATCGTGCTCTCCAACAACATTAATTTTGCAAGTGCATCCCACACCAAGCAAGAGAAAAAAAGAGAATGGAAGAATCTCTCCGACTCTAATCTCATTTGTGTATATGCTGGACACAAGAGTGTATGATTCTATACTCACCCCTATGATAACCAAGAAAATCACATAGCTATTAGCATTATTTGCATTATTGACCACATTGCATGTTTCCACCCATTGTGTTGTTGTGGAGCTTGGGATCCTAAATCAACAAATAAAAGAGTTAAAAGAATAAAATTAAAAAATAGAAGAATTTGAAGAATAAAAGACTTAAATCTAAATAATAGAGGTAGTAGAGATTTGGAAAAGTTTCAATTTTAAAGTTATTTTGTTGTTTCTTTTTGAGGAATATTAAATTGATCTAAGTAAATCTTAAATCAATCCACTTGTTCTTATTATTCTATACCATGTCTTAACCACCCTATCTATTCATTCCACTCTAACATTTCATTTGACTTAATTAATTAAGCTACAAAAAAAGCAGAAAATCTCAATCAATCTTGCCATTTATTGGGCACACATTAGAATCACATGATACAATTGTGAATAAAGAATAGAATTTTAGATGTGTAAAATTGAGAGATTGGTGAAGGGAGATTATCTTCTTTGGATTAGTGAGGAATATATGACTTGATATATGATAGTAAAAATAAAGATGGATTAATTTAACTTTTATTTGGATATATTTAAGATTTATTTAGGTCAATTTTATGTTTTCTTTCTTTTTTTAGTTTGTTTATTTAAAAAATCTCAATTGCTTTAAAACAACATTATAGTATTATGGATTTTATTTTTATTTTATTTTTATTTTTATTTTTATTTTTTTTGATTCAAATAGTAGATATTATACTTAAAGGTTGTAAAGAGAAGCAAAATAATAAAATCTATAAATATAGTCAATAACAACTTGTTTGTAACTTGAGCATTTTTTAAAAATTATATTATATCAAATATTTGATGTAGTTAATATTGTGATGTTTGTATTTGCAATTTTGTGTTTGTAAAATGGAGTCCAAAGAAACTATACTATTTAATAACTTTTATAAATAACAATGTATTTATTATAGCAAAAGTTGTTTTAGATTCTTGATAACAAAACATGACATGATATTGATAAGCTTTGGAGAAAATTGTGTACATTAGCCAATTGGTCTAAGTAACATATATATAAATATTAAAAAAACAAGAAAATTTTAATTTTTTTTAACTATGCTAGTATTATGAAGAATTTAAAAAACTATGCAAGAAAAAACTCATGATATTAACAAAAATTTATGACAAAAATTTAAAGACATGTAATAAAAAAATAATTTTTTTTATTATATAATAAAAAAATAAATAATATTTTTATATAACTATTCTATAAAAATAAAAATAAAATACAATCATTACAATAAAACTTTTGTTATCTTTGATATAATCTTCCAATACATCAATCTTGTATTATTCAAAGAATTTTCTATTAGATGGAATTTTTTAAAGTATGAATAAATAAATAAAATAAATACTATATTTATTTTGATTAAAAATAAAATAAAATAATAATAATAATAAAATATTATCTTAAAATATTTGTAGTCATTAAGATTTTAAATATGTAATAATAGATAAAATAACTTATACACAAAAAATATATTAATACTTTAAAATCTTAAAAGTGTTTAAAAATAAAATTTTAAAATTTGAATTTGAAATATGGATATAAAAAATTATATTATAATTCATGATTGATTTTATAGATAAGATAAATTTTGAATTTTAATACTTTTAAGCTAAAATAAAAAATTAAATAATAAATAAATTCAAATAAAAATATTTGATTTAAAAATATAATAGTTAACTATATCAAAATTTTATTTCTTGAGTTGCTTCAAATATATAAATATTTTATACATGAATAATTTAAAATTTTTAATATTAATACTTATAAGAAGATATAAGTATATTTTTCTTGTATTTTTGTATAATTTAAAATTTTAAAAAGTTATTTTTTATACTAAAAAGATCACTTAATAATCTTAAATAAATAAAAAATTTGTACATAAACACATAGTATATATTTTTAGATGAATAAGCATTTATATTATTAATATGTATCAATACTATTTCAAAAATTAGGAGTAATTAGAGTTTCATGAATTGATTAAAAGAATATATATTACATTTATTTCATAGGCTAATTTTTTAAAAATATTATTTTTACTCAAAGATTATAATACATATTAATTTTTTTGATTTGAAACTATTTACACATCTTAAAATCAAGTTTTATTCAATCAATAATTTTGATTGAATAATTTACACATCTAATTGTGGCCTATTTGGGGTGGAGACAATGCAAGCCAAAATGCCACCAGTGCATTGAATTAGGTGATCAAATTATAACTCACATTTTCTTTTTTACACAGAGTTAACAAACAACATAGCATTCAGAAGTAAAAAGACTGACAACAAGCATCAGATTCTACCTATGCTCTATTTAACATAATTTATTGATTAATTGTGTAGCTTTTAGCCATGTGAGTATGGTTCCCTGACTTTTGAAATATGGTGGGTAAAGACAAATACCAAATAAATGCTAAATAAGTTTCATGCATGATGTTTCTTTAGACAACTTCTATTATCTTATCAAATAAATCAGCATTTAGTGCACTTGACAGCTTATGTATTATTATAAATTATATCTTTTTTTAAAATTCATGATTTGTGAATAAAATTAGCTAACATTATTATGTTGTGATTTGCCTATATCTTAAATAATTTGATAAGATTTTAGCTCAAAATTTTTAATATTATGTATTTTTATGTTATAAAGCTATACACAAAATTTTGTGGTATTAAGATTTTGGATTGTTGAGAATTAAGAAAATAGTGCTTGGATGTCTATTAACTAGGATTTTAAGCACCTGCTAGGATTTTTGAGATATCAGACGATTGAAAGCTAACCTATGGTTGAATTTTCTTGTGATAAAGCTTAAAGATAGAAGTTATACTTTTGAAAAATTTGACAAAAATTGAACAATTAGATCAAAAGTTATTAGATCCTAAAATTTAAGAAGAAATCAATCTTTTATAGGTGAATAAGATATTGAAGGATTTTCTTGTAATTTGAGCATTTTATGCAAATTAAAGGGATTTTTGAAAGCTAAGACTTTATAGAGGTAAAAAGATAGATATATAATGCTATGATAATATTTTTGATATAAAGATGAATTTTTAAAAAGAGACTATGGATTTTTTTAGAAGTTATTGAAAATCTAACATAGATATAGATACTCTTAGATTAAAAATCATACCATATGACAATGTATTACACACTTTTGAATTGAGTAGTAAAAATTGAAACAAATAACTAATTGCAAGTAGTGTACTAAATCCAATTCCTTCTAAGCTTGACTAATAATCAAAATTCTTGCTTCTTAATATATCCAAAATTCTTTACAATTGCCATCATCTTGATTATAAATTGACCAAAGTATATAAAAATAGTGATGATGGATATCTCTATAACTGTAGGACTAGTAGGTATATCAATTATAAAGCTATTTTCCTCTTTGTTTTTAATTCAAGAATCTTGAATGTACTTAGGCTTTGTTTTGTTAGAATTTTACAATGTGAGATCCATAGCTATCTATCTATGATAAACATGATAGTAATTTTTAGAGGCAATATGATCTATATCCACTATATCATCTTTTTTCATAAATGCATTAAAGTTAGTATTATATATCTTGTCTCTACCAACCTAATTGGTATATTAATTATCTTTTAGATCACTATGTTAGAAAGATTTTAAATAATTAAAATTATATGTCTTTCTTGTAATTTGAAATGTAATATTAGAGAGATAAAATATTGTCATGTGGCGTGATCTTCAATTTGAAAATACACTAGGTACCTGGCTATAAAGAATTTATTTGCAACTTATTGGTAAGACTCTAATAAGTGACTTGTCCTTAATAAAAAAGACAAATAACACAACAATATTACAAAAGAAGAATTATATTGGCAAAAGATTCTTGTATTTAAGTAAGTTTGTACGTAAAGTCCTTCTATAATATATAGAAAAACCATTAATAATTTCTTCTATATAGAATCTCAAGTAACTAGTTGATAATAAATTCAATTGCCAATAACTTTCAAGGGAAATTTATAATCTTTTTTCAAAATTCCATCTTTATATTAATTTTTTTTTTATAATTTTATATATCTATTTATTCACCTCTATAAAATATTGATTTCTAAAAAATCTCTTTAATTTGTACAAAAGGCTCAAATTACAACAAAAACCTTCAATAGCTTATTTACCTGCAAGGATTTATTTCTTTTCAAATTTTAGAGTTCAATAGTTCTTGATCTAGCTATTAAATTTCTATAAAATTTTCCATTAAAATGTAGATAACATTCTTAAGCTTCACCACAAAAAAATCAACTATAGATTTGCTTCCAATTGTCTAATATCTTAAAAATCCTAACAAGTATTTAAAACCCTAGTTTATAGATATTTGAGTATTATTTTCTTCATATCTCACAAATCCAAAATTTAAATTTTTATCCATATATGTTTTGCTATGTAAACCAAAATTATTACATGTAACTTCTTTTACTTTATAATCATCTTAGATTTGACTAATCCATTCTTAGACTATAATGTCTATTGTATCTCTACCTATGTTTGCTACTAAAAGCTTGTTCTTGATTTTGAATTCTAACTCAAGCATATTATAGTGATAGTAATATAAAGCTGCTTTAGGCTCAAGCATAATGCTTAGAAGAGAAGGACTTCCCATCAATGATTGAGCACTTCAAATGAGCCTTGCCTATGCCATGCACCATTCTATTTGCTTCTTGATATGGTCATCTTAGATTGATGACATAATCACATACTTCTCTATATTTCCTATAATCAACACATTGTTAAATTTGATGCAAAGGTGATATAAGATACTTGCACCAACTTCTCAAAGATAGTCTAAGATGATATTTTTGACATTGTATACTATAGAGCTTATGAAGGTTCAAAGCCCTTGTTTGCCAAATGAAGTTTAAATCTCACCAAAAATGTACCTATATGAAGAAGATCCATTAATGACTTATATTATTATTGTATTATATGTCATCTTATTTGGAAATGCATTTAGCTATAGAAGGTAAAGTTATATTTTGCAACTAACTAAGAACCTAATAATTCTAATGAAATCTTAAATAAATTTCAATTGAATCTTAACAATTTCTAATCAAATCTTAATTAAATCTTAAAGAAATTTTTAAAAAATCCTTAAAAAATTATAAAAAAAATTAAAGAAATTATAAAGAATCTTTAAATTTTTTTAATAAATTCTAATAAACTTATAAAAAAATCCTAAAAAAATTCTAAAGAAATCATAAAAAAATCTTAAAGAAGTCCTAATAAAATCTTAAAATTTTAAAAGAATTTATAAATAAATTCTAATTGAATTCTAATCAAATCATAAATAAATCTTAACAAATCCTATTAAAATCCTAGTCAAATACTAATCAAATTTTAATCAAATTTTAAGTAAATTCTAAAAATCATAATAAGTTCTAATTAAATTCTAATCAAATTTTAATCAACGAATTACAGCTAATTTTTTGTGAGCTTTTTAATATTATTGTTAATAATGTGTGCTATAAATTTGAGCTCAATCTAACGGTTTAATTGTATGTAATTGAGGTTTAAGTAGGTCAAGGTCTTGGGAATTAAGCTTTAAAGGACAGTTGGGATTTTTGAGATCTTGAGCAATTTGCTAGTTGAATTGCAGTGAAGTTTATGTATGTGGGTAGTAGACTTGTTTTCCTATACATATACAAAATTTTAGAGCAATTGAATGGTGTGAATAGGAAATTTAGATACTGGAACATTGGCATTAAGATTGGAGAAGGAGGCTGGCTGTCACCTATGCAAATTTATGGATTTTTCTTCTTTTTGTGAAGTAAGATCTTCTTCAAATTTAATACGCTTGTTTTTAACTTAATTAATAAGGTGTATGTAAAATTTCAATTAAGATCAACGGTTTATTTGGTAGTTATTGAGATTCTAAAACTACCTTAGGATTTTCTTAGGGTTTGGTTAGGATTTAATTAGGATTTGTTTTAGGATTTGTTAGGGTTTGACCAGGGTTGACTAGGATTTAATTAGGGTTTGTTTTAGGATTTAATTAAGGTTTGATTAAGGATTATTTAGAAATTGATTAAAGAGGTTAGGACTAGTTTTGTTGCATATTTTTTTTTTATCTTCCACAGCCAGGTGCCCGGAGCATTCTCAAGCAAGACTTCATGACATACGACAATGTATGTGCAATAACGGAGTGCACATAGTTAGAGCATAGCAAAGATGCAAATTTACATGTTTTTTGCTTGGTTCCTATTTCTGCATGGATACGGGTTGTTGCAAAGGCTACCCAATTAAACACCATGTCTTCAAGTGTTCCAATTGTAGCAAACAATAAGCGCTTGGACATGTATGTGGTATGCCGATTCAAGGCTAACCGCTTCTGAACAAACCGCATCCACTCCGCAAGCTTTGGAGTAAGTGCCTCCGCCACTTTGTAGCCTTGATTCTTCTCAAAGGATGGCATATCTCTTTTGAAGTAACTTTCTGGTCTAAAGTCAGTGGACACTTTGACGCCTACCGCTAACTCACCTATTGATAAATATAATATCTTTTGTAAGATACTCTCATTGATGCCAATTATTCTCCCTTTTACTACACTTGAACCATCCTCTGGATTGTAATTTTTTATATACTCTGCCATTAGTTCTATATCAATTTGAGGCAAGTTATCTGATCCTCGTAAAAACACATACATCTAAGCATTTCTAAAATCTCTCTATCTTTATAGGAACCAACAGATTTCCAACTTCATTGGCTCCATGTTGGTGACCACCACTAAGGATGGCGATTGCAAGTTATTCTTACTTTGCACGTTTCGGACATTTTTCTCTCTATCTGCAGCTCTCTTTGATCTTTCCATCGAGATTGTATAATATTGACTACGTACTCCTTGCTTATACTAATTGTTATTCTCTGCCTGTAGAAAACTCTACACCCTAATAAGCATACACTCGGACAACCAAGCTCAAAACAGAATGCTAACGAAAACTCTCACTAAGTGTTCCACTCCTAATCTTTTACTCGGGGTGTGAATCAACAATCCTTAATCTAGTGTAGCAGATCATCACGTCCGATTTGCCTGACTAATCCGTATTAGGTTCCAAAACTGACCATCAGCCGTCTTTTCTAACCATCATGCACCTTCAATAAAGGTAAGCTATCATGAACAGGTACACCTTCTCCCCTCTAGTTTTGAAAATCCATCTCGGGTTTATGTAAAATAAAGACGTAAACGATTGCCGTTAATTTGGATGGTAAATTGAATATCTATAAAATCTTCCAATTGAACTGAATCATTAGGAAAGGCTTCAATTATTCAATAAGATCTATGCCAACGGACTTGGAATTTTTTCGAAAAATTGTGAAAGCAACTATCATAAAGAAACACTAGATCATTGGATATAAAAGATTTAAGATGTAATTTACTATCATAATAACTCTTACGGCGATGCTGTGTAGCTTCCATAGTTAAAAGAGCCATAGCCCTAACTTCATCCAATTTTTCTAATTGTGCTAACCGATGTTGGAGGGATTTTTTGTCACCAAGACGTTCATCCAATGCAATTCGTAAACTCGGAACTTCCAATTCAATTGGTAATATTGTCTCTTGCCCGTACACCAATTGGAATGGTGTGGAACTGGTAGTCACTTTATACGCAGTACGATATGCCCACAAGGCTGCAAACAATTTTGTATCCCAATCCATTCCCACACCAAACACTGTTTCAATTAAAATTTTATACAAAATACTATTGGTCCTTTCAGTTTGCCCATTGGCCCGAGGATGATATGGGATTGTCTTCCAATGCTTGATCTTGTATTTATCTGTCAAAGTCGCAATTGTAGAATTAATAAAATAGGTACCACAATCACTAACCAATTCTTTGGGACATCCAAATTGAATGATAATGTTCTCATATAGAAATATGGCTATGGTATTGGCATTATCAATTTTTGTTGCCATCGCCTCCGCCCATTTTGTCACATAATCAATCGCTACCAAAATATATCTTTTTTGTCCATTACGCGAGGCTCATGCAATTGGTCCTACAAAATCAATACCTCATTTTTCAAATGGTGCTTGTGCTAAAATTGATACTAATAACATGGCAAATGACATCCTTCTAATATGGTACGTACTTCACTTTAAAAAATACAGCGGCATAGAATTCCATTTCTCTCTTATTTATACAAGGCGTCTCCAATCATCGTATATAGCGTACTTTTCAAAATCAAGCGTTTCTTAAATTTTTCACTATATGTAGATGCAAATGTCTAAAATGTCAGATACTGGATCAATTCACTATATTCTGGGGTGATCACATCGACAACAAATAATTTCGCATCAGGAAGTGCATCATTGATAGATTCATTACCAAATATACTAGACAATCGAGATAAATGATCTGCATTGGCATGCTTCTTTCTTAATCAAACATTAATAATAAAATTAAATTCTTGAAGGAATAACATCCATCGAGTAATGCATCTACTGAATTAAGGTTTATTAATCATATACTTAAGAGCATCATGATCGACATGAAACACAAATGAATAACCAAGCAAATAATGCAAAATTTTTTGGATAGAATATATCATGCCCAAGGCTTCTTGTTTAGTCGTAGTGTAATTTTGTTCTGTAGCAACAAATTATTGACTAGCATGGGATGATCCAAACCCTTTTTATCTTTCTGGCTTAACACAGGTCCAATAGCAACATTCAAGGCATCAACATAAACATGAAAGGGTTTTGTCCAACAAGATGCAACAAGTATTGGTGCTGATACCAATTTTTGTTTTAATTCGTTGAACGCAATTGTACATTCTTTAGTCCAAATTAGACTAGATCCATCCTATGGCAGTTTTTTTAAGAGATTCGTTAGCGGTTGACATATTTTTACAAATAAATAAATGAATTGCCTATAATAGCTGACATGGCCTATAAAACCACAAATATCAGATATTGTTTTTGGCTTTGATAAAGCCAATATACGAATAACTTTATCTAGATCAATAGCGATACTTGCCGTGGAAACAATATGTCCCAAAAGCTTTCCCGATGGTATGCCAAATTGACACTTCTCAGAATTCAAAGATATCTCATATTTATCAAATTGGTCAAAACAGTTACCAAGACGTTTCAAATGATTTATTATTCTATTGAATGTGCAAAAATCATCTAAAAATATCTCCATCGACAATCGTAAATAGTCTTGAAATACTTGCGTCATTATCCTTTGAAATGTGGTTGGGGTGTTACATAACCCAAATGGCATCACTTTATAAGAAAATGTGCCTCAATCTGTAATAAAAGTAGTCTTTAACTAGTCCTCTTCTATAATTTTTATTTGATTATAACCCAAAAATCCATCCAAAAAGGAATAACATTCATGCCAAGTTACTACATCCAGTATACTATTTGTAAAAGATAAAGGAAAATAATCTTTCTTGATAGTTGCGTTTAATTTATAAAAGTCTTGACAAATACGGATTTTTCCATTTTTCTTCGGCACTATCACAATTGGTGAAACCCATTCATTATACGGGACTAGATATATGAAGCCCACATCTAAAAGTTTATCTACTTCTTCCTTGACCATGAGAGAATATTTTGGATTAAGACGGTATTGTATGTCGTGAAGTCTTGCTTGAGAATGCTCCGCGCACCTAGCTGTGGAAGATAAAAGGAAAATACGCAACAATAACTAGTCCTAACTTCTCTAATCAATCTCTAAACAATCTTTAATCATATCTTAATTAAACCTTAGTCAACCTTGATCAAATTCAATAAAATCCTAAAATAAATCCTATTAAATCCTAATCAACCCTAACAAATCCTAAAACAAATCCTAACTAACCTTAGTCGAATCCTAACCAAACCCTAAGGAAATCCTAAGGTAGTTTTAGAACCTCAACAACTACCAAATAAACCATTGATTTTGATTGAAATTTTGCACACATCTTATTAATTAAGTTAAAAACAAGCATATTAAGTTTGAAGAAGATCTAACTTCACAAAAAGAAGAAAAATCCATAAATTTGCATGGGTGATGGCTGGCCTCCTTTTCTAGTCTTGATGCCAATATTCCAGTATCTAAATCTTCCGTTTATACCATTCAATTGCTCTCAAATTTTGTATGTGCATAGGAAAATAAGTCTACTACCCACATATATAAATTTCATTCCAATCCAACTAATAGATTGCTTAAGATCTCAAAAATCCTAACTGACCTTCAAAACTTAATTTTTGAGACCTTGACCCACTTAAACCTCAATTACGTAAAACTAAACTGTTAGATTTAGCTCAAATTCATAGCACACATTAACAACAACAATATCCAAAAATTTACAAATTTTTAGCTGTGGATCTACTACAAAACTTCTGAAATTGCCTAAAATATCAATCCTATTTTATTTCACAAAATCCCAAGTTGCTGAAAACAACCCTGACTTTGCAAAGCTATTACAAAGTCATTTCTAATCCAAATCACTTTTAATCAACTCTTATACAAAACCTCTTAAGTCTTCTCTCTAATCCCATCTTTTGATCTGCCAAAAGACTCTTGATTTGCCCTAGGCAGCCGTTTTAGTAGCCAAAGGTCTGATTTTGACCCTGTCTTACAAACGGCCAACCCTTGGTTATCAATCTAACCTATCCTAGGGATTTTATAGCCCAATCCTACCTTCAACTTAATCCTAATATCAATCATGCTAGTTATTTATCCTTCTTATTATATCTTTATTATTTTATGGCCTTTTTAAAGCAATAAAAGAATTACTACAACCTAGAAGGTAAAATTACTAACTAATTCTTATCTACTAGCTATTAAGTGAAGAAAACAAACTAAGAGGTTTTCATAAAAACCTTGTTAAAATATATTAAATTTTTGTTGAACTAAGATAATAGAGTATTAATTGAAAAATCATTTTTAGTCATAGTTTCACCATATAATCGTGTCACAATATGACAACATTGTTGTCTTAGACGAACTAGTGTAGCATCTTCCTCTAAGGTAATTCGATGCTCACAAACTTTGGCAAGAATACTCAATTTTGATTCCAATGTACCGACTTTATTTATCGCATGATTATTCATCCAGTCCGCGATGACATCGTCAGAATTCGTTACATCCTCTTGATACAAAAAATATTCCCTTGGTCATCCATACTGGTATAACACGCCTTGCTTCCGCATGTGGATTGGGTCCTTATCAACTTGCATCACATTATTAACTTTGTCATATTCTGCCTCAAATTGGCCCTCATCATCAGATGTTGTTTTTGTGACCATAATTTGAGACTCCCCATGATATTGAACTCAGTAACAATCTTGTCACTACCCTCCCCAATAGTTAATGTTCCACAGCCCCAATCGTTCCTAGCTTTGGCTTGATATAGCTATGGTCGACCCAATAATATTAGATATGATAAAATGGAACTCTATAATCAGAAAACAATATAATCAATTTTATACGTAATTTCCGCAATTACGATATTAATACTACATAAGATATCCATTGGTTTTATTCTACTATAATCTGCCATTTTCAATACTAATGTCATAGGTAATAATTGTTTTAAATCCAACTCCTCCATTATATCGATGTTCATTAAATTTATACTAGAACCACCATCCACTTTAATTCTAGGAATGAGAACACCATCAATTGATACATCAATAGTTGGTGCTTCCGGATCGAGATTCAAACTAACTTCATGAATTTCTTTATTATGAACTCTACGTTGTATTAACGAGGAATTCAATGTAGAATGACATTCTGACACAATTGCTAACAATTGCTTCATTGTAATAGAAGGTTTAATTTCAACCAAATCTTTCATAATATCATATGGTTTCATATTGGCAATGATTCCCAAGGCCCTCTTTTTTTTCATGGATTTTAATTTGACTCCTTAAGATAATTTTCTTACGGAGTTCGGAACTAGAATTGCTAAATGGACTTTGTCGTAATTCTTATCCATGAGAGGATCTTTTAATGGATAAGGTGGCTCCCAAAACTTTGCAGATATTAGTACTAGTTTTGGTTGAACCAATATCTCAGGGCTAAGGACATTCTCAAGTTACACAGACGAATTGGATCTAATCATTGATAATACCTTCAATATTGGTGTTAGATTTGGAGTACCATTCAATGAATTATATTTGTCCACCGCAATTGATACTTCCAATTTTTGAATTGGATCTTTCCCTTTTTGCTGGGCCCGAGTAAGTACTACATAGATGCATTCCACTTGATTTACTAGAGAATCTTGTGGAACTCGAATATTGTCCTCCATCTTACTTTGCAGCTGGATATGCTGATCTTGGTTATTAACATTAAACGGAGCATTGCACTGCTGGTAAGTATGTCCAGATTGTTTACAATTTCCACATACTCGAGCATAATCATCACTGGCTCTAGGATTGGGACATTCACTAGCATAATATCTTAGCTGCCTGTATTGATAGCATCGAAGTGGTCTTCTTTGTCCTCCATCTGGAATATGGGGCGTCTTGACTGGTATATACCGCCTAGGCTTGTTCCAGGTTTGATGGATAAAAGATCCCGGCCGACCGATTGGTATTATAGGATCTAAAATTGGATTCTGAATAGGTGGATATTGAGGGTGTCTTTGCTGATTTTGCACAAAGCCTTTAGACTTGGGATCACCTTCTTGATTATATTCAGAATTTTGAAAATTATAAAAATTTCTATTTTGTTTAATTGGACGATTCCCATTCCAGCCAAACCTATTTTCTATCTGAACTTGATTAACCTCCCACAAAGTTGTTTGAATCATGGTCTGATTTTCAAATTGTTGTTCCTTTCTTAAATTCCAGCAATTAGTGATTACATGCTTACCTCCACAAAATATACATTGCACAGTCATTTGAGGTGGTGACGGGCACTTTCTTATTAAATGGCCTTGTTCCTTACAATTACTACACCAAATATTGGGACGCATATTAGTCGATTTTTGCCTCTTTTCCTTACCCTTTGCCAAATTAACAGCCAACTCATCCATCTTCTTTGTCAAAGTTAACAACAAAGTCTTATTTGGATCCTTTGATATTACTTCATTAGATAATTCTTTTATAGATATTGGTTTTTGATATGGAGAGTATGGAGAATACAAAACTACAGTTGTTGGTGGTATAGCCTGCAATGGAATAACATTCATTATCCCTTGCGGATTAACACTAAGATTTGCGCCGTAATGAATTGTCCTTGGATAACTGTCCACTGTTTCATTCCAGGTTGGTATTTGATATCTTCCTTGAGATGGAATCATTGTGGCTCCTGTGGTTAAGAATTGGTCATAATGACATTCTTTCCATACTTTAGCTCGGTTAAATGAGGCAGCCACAGTTGCAAGTTGGGCCTCTTTTACAAACATCTTCAATTTTAGTAGGTATAATTTGTTAACCAATATAGACATAATAAACGAATTTGGCATTTGGTTATTTGGCCATTTATGAAGGATATCTACTACTTGCCTATAATATGACTGCACTGCTTCTCCTAGTACCATTTTGCTATTCATTAATCTTTCTCTAAGATATTTTTCAAATCCTATTAATTGAAAATGAGTCAAAAATATATTTTTCAATGCCTCCCAATTAGAAAATTGTCCCACGGGTTGGCGATTATACCATTCAAATGGCATGTCTTTGAAGGTCGTTGGCAGCCATCTTAACCAAATATCTTCAATTCTACTATTATTGGCTACATATACGGTCAAGAATTGAAACAAGTGTTGATCTCGATCGGCTCTTGGCAGACCCCTAAAGGTAGGTAATGGGACTACGCTAGTTGTGCGATCACCCACCGCACCCATTTGTACGGCAATTGATATTGTTGGATCTTCCATTGCCATTGAAGGTGACAATGTTCTACTCACTTTCTTGCTAAAATAAATGCTCCCTCCCTCAATTGTCTTTTTTGGACTTCTAGGCCTCCGAAATTTGGTATTATTATGTGCAAATAATTTTATCGGTTGAAGTTGAGGTGAAAACGATGGATTTTAGAATACACTGAATTGGCCCTTATTGGCAAGCAATACATTTCCTATTAAAGAGCTAGCCTTGCTAGAATCGACTGTATCTACTATTGAAAAAGAACCCAATGGAGTATCCAATTCTTCTATGCTCCGTTCTCTTTCCGTTAATGGGCTCAAGAGATACACTGGGCTATTTGCGGAGTTATCCGTGAGTGCTTTTGGCATTTTTTTTAACGATATATATATCTGAAATATTAAAAATCTTTCATGTTCTTGATATGCTCGGATGTATTGACGGGCATGCAACCATGGTTTAATCTAACTTTGTTAATGCTTCCTTTTTAGCTTCCATTCTTGCTCGTCCCGTAATAAATTTCTTACTTGTGCTCTCTCATGTCTTCCTTTCAATTGACATATTTTTCTCAGAGCAATGTTCTCATTCTTATTAACCATAATCTTTCATCATCTATTATTGACATTGCTTTCTATCACTAATTTAATTATTCATTCCGC